>JAOWBW010000099.1:2858296-3001873 GCA_026119855.1 Campanula takesimana
ATTATTTTAATGAAAATCTAAAACTTGTTATTGATAATAATGGTGATGTTTATCAATTACAAGTTTTAGATTTTCATTAATATAATAAGATCAACTTATAATATTGCTCAAAATTCATAATAACGACAAAATAAAATGAGAAAATTAATTTTGACGGTACAATTCAATATGAGAGAGGAAGTTTTGTGTGAAACGGGTCTCGATGAGAGAGGAAATGAGCTTGCTCCGTTCCGCCCATAGGGGCAAACAATTTACTCGCTCAACAAAACCTGTCTCACGTGTGAAACCGTCTCACACAAGTTTTTATTTATGAGAAATATTATCAGTAACAAATTTTACAATTGGATATGCTAGTTGAAGTGTTATCAAATAAAATTAAAATTTAATTAAATTGACTATAAAAATCAAATAATTCACAACAATAGATACAATTGATGTATATATAAATTTAATTTCTAGTATTATGATGATCAATTGCGCACTTACAAGTATATTAATTTAAGCAAGTTGATGGATCTTCTGAATGCAATCAAATCACTCCACTATTTTTTTATTTTTTATTTTTTTTTAAAATTTAAATCATAGTTAAATTCAATACATAATCATCATCAGCAGAAGCGCCTAGGAGACAAATCATAGGGAGAGAAAAACTTCTCTTTAACTTCTGGGGGGAGGGGGGATCGAACCCATGACCTCCAGGTTGGAAGCCATGAGCTCTGGCCATCAGGCTAAAGCCTGATGGTTAAATCACTCCACTATTTATTCAAAAGGAAAGTTGTTTAATATTGTTGTTTCGTTATCAAATTATTCTTCTATTTAATGTGAACACGGTTAAGTAGCCAGAAGTTGATGTCACATAGAATAATCTTTGGTATTAGAAAAACATACATAAATGTCGTGGAACCAATACTCCTATCCTATTACTACAATTCAACGACTTCTTCTTGAGTCGCCAAATTCAGCATTTTATTATTGATTTAAATAAAATATTAGTATAACAAAAAATTACTCCGTATTTCTAGCTTAACTAAAGATTTCGGGTTCAATAGGGAATTCAATTGTCTTTAATAATAGAGAGGTTTTAACCAATGTTTTACCCTTTAAGCACTACTTGGCTCGTGTCCAAACTAAACTGAATGGCTAATTTTTTTTTTTTTTTTTTGGCTAAGTGGAAATGTTATTGATTCTTATTATAAATAGAATACTACTATTATGTAATTTGTGAGTATGTCAGTGAGATACTCCCTCTAGCCATAATTATAAACATAAAAAGACACTTTTTTTAACTTTAAATATAAGCAAATTTTTACAGTCTCAACGCAAAAGCCAGTAAATGTAATTGTGTTTAATAATAGTATTTTATAAAAAATACTCATAACTAATTATTACATAGTTTCAAATATAAGTGTATATTTATTACACATTTAATACGAGAATATATTGATTGCTTTTCTTGTAATTATGTCGGGGGAGTAAGAGAGAGAAAGTAGGTGAAGAGTTATTGCGAGTGTAAAAGTGAATCTAACTAAATAAAGAAATGTTATATGTAGTTTCAATTGGTACATAGAAGATAGTAGTATCGTATATGTTTACAAAATTACTTAAAAATCAACTTTCTAAATAGTCTTAGAATATAGAATGAAGTCATGAACCTCCATTTGAAAACGGAATAAAACCTTAATAATTCTACATTTTAACCTACTTCAGATTCACATTCTTTGTTAGGCATATATTGACTAACATAACTAGAAAGTCAAAATTGTGATACAAAATAGGATAAGAGGGCTTCCCGACTGAAATAGACTGGTACCAAATAAAATCAAATCAAGCAGGCATCATTCAAGTTTGAATACTACTCATTAACCATTTTAAATACCATTGCTTCAATATTATATATACTTAATTACTATTAAAAATATTAAATATCTAACCACATTTTAGTTATTGCTCTTTATTTTTCAGCACGCATACACTAAATGATAAAGGTTGTTCTTCCAAATAAAAAAAAATAAAATAGAGAATTATACTCCCTCCGTCCCAAAGTATATGTCCACATTTCTTTTTTAGTCTATCCCAGAGTATATGCACACTCCCTAAAATGACAATGAATCTTTACTATTCCTCATACTCATTCTCCCTCTTACTTACTTTTATACTCACAACACCAATCAACTTACTATAATCTCACACTCATTCTTTCTCCTACTTTGCTTTTATAATCACAACACTTGCATCACTTTCACCATTTCTTAATGTTCGTGCAAATGGGAGGGTGGACATATACTCTGGGACGGAGGGAGCACTACTTAAGTAACTATTATATTTTAATTTACTATTTAAGCTCATAATTACTATAATATTAACTATAATTACAACATTATTATTTCAATCAATCACGAGTAAAAATTGACATCATTATGGGACAAACGAAGTAAATTTTTAAAAAAATTATAACTTTATTCTTAACCAATACTATGAACCAATCTTAATATTTATTTTATACTATAGTAACTAATACTATTTCCACTATTATTAAAAAAATTATATACTGTATATCTTTAAATTTATTTATATTTATTTAAAATATTTAATAATTATATAATGTAATTATAATATCCACGCGCGCACAAAAAAAATAAAAAATAACAAATGGGAAACGTGTAGAAAAGGGGGCTGGCTGAGTGCACACTCGTACAAAACAAGCCGTTTGCATCTCCATCGCCACCACCTCCACCGTTTCCCTTCTCTCTCTCTCTCTCTCTCTCTCTTTTGGTTCATCTTCATCAGCCGTTCCTCTCTCAGGTATTCCCAAACACCCATTTCCCCAAATCTATTCATAAAAATCTCTATAAATTTATTCAAATGTATACATGTGCTCATGTAAGTTGCAAAGCAGACACACACAGCGACAGATATTGTGTTTATGTGTGTGTGTATTTTGTCAGATCAGTTGTTTTCTTTTTTTGATTTGAATGTTTTGTATTTCTTTGATATTTCGGTTTCAATCTGTCTCTTTTTTCTTTTTCTGGGTTCGTTTGTTTTTTCTTGATTTTCGTGTAATTTTGTACCCTTATTAGGGTAACTCTGTTTATTCTAATTGAATCCAGTTTTTCCTGATTTTTTTTTTGTTTTTTTTTGTTTTTTTTTTGGTTCTTGGTTGATGCGGCTGTTTCTGGGTTTTGCAAAGATTTCATTTAATTTGTTAGTATTTTAATTTATATTTTGGGATAATATTTCTTCGATTTCTTGTTATATACAGGATTTTTTCCTGGTTCTGAGTATATGCGTACTCCCTCGTAAAAGATTCGCATTTTGATTATTCTTAGTCAATTTGATCAATTACTTGCTGTTCTGAAGTTATCAACTTCTAGATTATGGTGTTTTGGTAATGCTACATTTTGATGCCAAAATGAGTGTTCAGTTTTGTTTAGGATCTGACACCCATTTAGGATTGGAAGAGGTTTTCTACCATCCCCCACCTTGGTGGCAACAATGGTCCAAATCGCCCGGTACCATTTATGATGCAAGCAAACCCAATGGTCGGGACAAAAAGGTGTCGTTTTGATATGATTCGGTATTAAACATCGAAAAAATGATGGTCCCATTGATAAATGGGACGGATCAATCTGGACCAGTAAAGTTAGGGAAACTCAAAGTCGGATGTTCTGGATCTGTTAGTAGTCCATCACATTAAATTTATTCACTATAACAAAACATATGGACTCGAAATATCTGCTATAAAGGAGCTGAATGATCTTAAAAATCGAAATGTGATTTGTTTTTATGATTTGTGGAAGTATATGTAGTTGCTATCAGTTTTATACTTTTGAGGTCATGGTTTGCCTAGAGGTTACAGCCTCACAGGATATTACCTGACTTTCTGTACCTTCTAATGGCCACAGTGATAAAACCTGGTAAGTTGGAGGTTTAGTGTGCTTACAATTGGGACTTATATGTTTTGTCTTATTTTTTTTATAGTGATTATCCGAGCCCGACATAAGCAAATGGCTTTGAAATTCGCACCTTGACTGCTTCTTTTCTTGGACTACTGCCTATGGTCAAGGTAAATTTCGTGGCTTCCTCAACATTTTGACACGAATTATTCAGTTCCCTTGTTTGGAGCTCATTAAAAGATTTCACTGATTGGTCTTTCTGTTTATATCGCTAGAGTTGAAGTCTTTATTATATGGAGAAAGAGAAGGAAGATGTGCATTCTCCTACTGCAGTTCTTGAAGACTACTTAAGGAGCTTAGAAACCGATACCATCTCCTCTAAAGATAGCGATTCTGAGCTTGAAGAGCAAACTGATCCAAAACCCCCGTCTAGATTTGTCGAGTTAGTTCAGCTAGTTAGAAGTAGATCGAAGAGACATCTTTCTAACTTACATCATTTTAATATAGTGAACTTGTCAAAAAGATTTAGTTCTAGTTTTGGGGAGGAAATCGCTTTGCCTGCAAGTCCAATTGCAGATACCAGCTTAAATTATTTCAAACCTCATTGGAAGAACTTCACCCTTTCCCAGCTACAATCCGCGACCAAGAACTTCTCAAATGGTTAGATACTGTCCATTTTTGTTAAAAAAAAAAAAATTGGTTCAGGGATTTTGAAATATTTACTCTGTTATTTGTGGTTTAGATAATCTGATAGGTAAGGGCGGATATGCTGAAGTTTACAAAGGCGTTTTAAGAGATGGACAGCTTGTGGCTGTTAAGCGAATAACACGAGGACCATCTGAGGAGAGAATAGGAAACTTCTTATCGGAGCTTGGGATTATGGCCCACATTAACCATCCCAATACCGCTAAATTGATTGGTTATGGGGTTGAAGGAGGTTTGCACCTTGTTCTTGAGTTGTCCCCCCATGGCAGTTTGGCTTCATGGCTTCATGGTTAGTTTTTTTTTTTTTTTAATTATTATTGAGATATTTTATTAACTTGTATACGAGTTGCAATTTTGTGGGTTTGGTATAAAACAACTGTATTATCTTAAGAGTCCAATTCTGACAGCTTTGAAGGAGAAACTCGAATGGAGTATTAGGTATAAGATTGCATTAGGGACAGCTGAGGGTCTGCTTTATCTTCATGAGGGTTGTCAAAGGAGGATTATCCACCGAGATATTAAAGCGGCTAATATATTGCTTACAGCGAACTTTGAGCCTCAGGTAACTCCCAATTCATATGTTTTACGTTTTACTCCTTCCTTTAGAAAGTCTAGGTCTAAGAAATATTTTGAAGATTGTATGCTTTCATAAACATGCTTAATTTTGAGGGTTAAAGCAGCTTATTGAAGAATTACCTTTAGGTTGAAAAGGGTATATTTTGGAATTGAAAGATTTTATCAATTTAACTTCTCGAACAGAATTCTTTAAGCGGAAATGTTAGGAAATTGAGAGCATGTACTCTTTGAGCTGACAGGTGGAAGCATAGTCTATGAATAAAGATTGCAACTTTATAAAATGATGTGTTTTATTCAAAATTTCACCGAAATCATTTTATTATTAACATGGTATAAGGTGTATTTGAGAAATTGATACACAAAAGACAACTGTTTTATTTCAGATTTGTGATTTTGGGCTTGCAAAATGGCTGCCAGAGCAATGGACTCACCACACGGTCTCAAAATTTGAAGGCACCTTTGGGTTAGTAACGAATCTCCTTTTAACTCCACCTACCTGCTTAGCCATCGTAAAAAAATGCTTCCATAATTCTCCCTAATTTTTTTACTCTCACAGCTACCTCGCTCCCGAGTACATGTTGCATGGAATAATAGACGAAAAGACAGATGTTTTTGCCTTTGGTGTACTTTTGTTGGAACTTATTAGTGGGAGAAGGGCCCTTGATTACTCGCAGCAAAGTCTAGTCTTGTGGGTATGCCTCACCCCCCCACCCCACAATCCCTACCCCCACCCCCACCCTCTTCTTTGCAACTAATATAATGTTTATTCAATTTTGTTGACTAGGCAAAGCCTCTGCTAAGGACGAATAGCATTAGGGAGCTTGTTGACCCTGCACTTGGTGATGATTACGATTTACAGGAGATAAACCTTATGGTATTGACAGCCTCTTTATGCCTGCAACAATCATCTATTCGACGTCCTCAAATGAGTCAGGCATGTTATTTGAATCCTTCTTTTTAATTATTTCAAAACATTACCATCTTTTTATGCTTTAACGAACAAAAAGAAATGACTCGTCTTTGCAGGTTGTACTGATTCTGAAAGGAAGTTATAGAAACTTGGAATCTCTGATGAGAAGTTGTAGAAAAACTTCACTTTGGAAGAAGTACTATGAAGAACTTTTCAATGCAGAAGAGATCTGTTCTTAAGGATACAAGTTGTTTTCGACCTGTAGCATCATGCAGATGAGGGTGTTTTGGGCAATATGGAAGCGGAATCCTCTATCAATGCCCGGTTTTACATTTTGGTGATGTTAAACGGGCCGTGATTTCATCATCCCATATAACGAGACAAACCAGCAGTTGAGATTAAAACGTGTCTTGTTAAATGGGATGAACAATCTTTGCAGTAAAAAGTCAGGAAAGAAAAGGAGATCCAAAGTCAAAGGTTCTCGATCCGGTTATATGAAGGTCAGCTTGGTCGCGATCGTTAAGACAACGGCGGCATGCAAATCCTTGTGAATAAATAGGTAACAGTATAGGAGGTTGAAAAGATATGTGAAAAATGTAAAATTTTGTTTAGGGTGTCGAATAATAGTTATTGGCACTTGAATTATTCATTGATTGTAATGGTTCAAAATAAATAAAATAATTGAAATTTCCTTTTGTATGAAAAAAAGAAGCTCAAATTACATGTTGTAGGTCTACTTGGACTGGATGATTTTTTGTCTTGAGTAATCTCAAATTCGAACTTATATAAACACATCAAATTATCTCACGATACATTTTGTCTTTTAAATAAATAAATAATCCCAAATTCGAACATTTGTGAAAAAAGAAGTGGAAAAAAATAGGGAAAAAAAGGAGTTTGATTAGGTGGACTATTGTAACGGTAACTTTCTGTATGAAACATTATTTATTTGCTTTAAGGGCAACAGGCATCGTAGTTCGTGCAGCGAAATGGAATCCCATTTTCCCAATTTTTTGGCACTGCATCTTTGGATTGATTACTCGGTTTTCGAAGGCACCAAAAAAAGGAAATTCAATTATCCACAACATGACTTACCACGGATCGAAGACGACTTAATGTAGCTTTCTATCATCGAGCGATATGCTCGATTCGCTACTTCATTTTATTCTTCTGTTTTGTTGATGAGATCGATTTGATAGTGGTGGGTCTTACTAAACTTAACATTTATCTTGTCCGTTGAATAGAGATATGAGACTACGTGAATTTATTAGCAAACTCGCAACAAAACGGAAGAGCAAAGCTCCGCACGAGCAGTTTCAAATCCGGATTATCACTTAACATTTGCCAAAATAGGATAATCCAGATTATGCATAATTGGGTTCGATTATTCCATTATAATAAGGTTGACATTTCTCTTTTAATTTTCCCATATATATGATACAAGCCCAACCATATCTTTTAGGTATAAATTTAATTCACCTATTTCTTGCACTTAACGTCAACTTTAATTTAATTTATGTTAAGCAACTATATTCAAATTATACTTAAGCAGAGCAATTTGTATTCATCTTCAATGTCTACATCTTTCCCAGGTTAATTTCTATTACTACACCTGAAGTTTTGTCAATTTTTTGTGCCAACGTTTTTTATTTTCAATTTTAACAATACAAGAATGAATACTGATCTTAAGATGAACTTCAATGACGGACACTGAAATTAAGTCATCTATCTTTTGTTAAAGTTAAGCATATATTATCATCAATATTATTACTTTTTTTTTTCTTTCAATTCTGTCATTTTTTATATAAGAAAAAGTTGCATGGTGATATAATTTTGTCTCTCATTTGTGTCAAATAGGTCTAGCATCTATTTTTTCACAATTAAAATAATTTTAACTGCATTTTCATGAAATTTTAGCATTGCCAATGTGTGATATTAACATCAAAATTCTTTTTTACTTAAGAAACCCAAATAAAATTGAATAATAAGTTATTTGTGAGTTAATTGTCACACTCAAACAACCAACCTTTATTCATTCGTAATGCTTGTGATAAATTGCAAATGATTAGGCCAAATGATCTTTTTGGCCAGAATTTTCATACTTCAAAAGCAAAGAGCACCAAACAATGATGCATTTCAAGTGTAGTTTTTATGTCTAGGTTTAATATTTATGCCAAAATAGATAAAATGTACTTTTACTGAAAAGCAAGATAAAAGGTGTTTGTTTAATTCCCTCATTCATACATTTTTTTCGTGCCCGTAATACTCCCCCTGTCCCTAAATGAGTGTCCATTTTCAAGAAATCTTTGTCCCTAAATGAGTGTCTTTTTTTAACATAACTTTCTCCTTAAACGTTTTTTTTCGAAAAAAATTTCACCGGTTTCTTTATACGTGCAAAACTAAAGGTTTGGAAAGGAGATTACAAGATTATATATGAATCGTTGTTACCAAATTGTTCAAAAAGTTGAGATTTTCAGTTTCTCTTAAAATGAAATTTGGACACTCATTTAGGGACATAGGTAGTACATGTTTTGTCAAATAGAAATAGAGACCAAAAGCTTATGGCATAATTTCAATGTGCACATTAATTAAAGGAAAAAATGCAAAAAAGTATTTTAATTAGTTACTTTGTGCGACTTTGGTACCTAATGTCATTTTTGTTGCAAAAAAATTATCTCAATTGGACACTTTGTGCAATATTGGTCACTATTGCTAACGCCGTCTAAATTTTGATGTTAAATAAATGACCACGTGCTCTATCACATGCCATTTTGTGAGGGGCAAAATCAGAATTTCAGGCAAAGGGTAAAACTTATCCCAACCCACGCTACCCTCCCCATTTCCCCACCCTCTCCTCACCCAAAGCAATAAGTGCAAAACCTAGAAATCATATTTGGCCCCCCTCAATCATCCAACACATACCCCTCTCATCCACCTTCACACCATCCATTCTTCTTCCACCGAAACACAACCATCACTATTTTCTCTCTATTTCACTTTTCAATATTTTAAAACAAAAATATCACTTTTCATTATTTTTGTGCCCTAATTTATTTTAAAAACTAAAATGAGACAACGAAAGTGGATCGTTTGTTAAGTGTATTGTTAGTGGCATCAGGCTACCAATAATGAGCTCTGCTATGTTGTTTTCTTATTTATAGGAAGCCCAGACGATATAACATTTAATCTATACTAATCACAAATCGTAGGTTTAGGCCTATTGATGACATTAATGCCTATAACATGTTTTTTAAATGATTAAACATGCTTAATTCAGGTTGAATTGACTCAACCAAATGACAGTACCTAGCACCACCAAAGACCAATTCAATTTGTATCTCAAGTTGGGATTCTTGCTATTCAACTCAAGAATCTCACATTCACAACAATCTTTTTTTCTTTTTGAAAATTACAACAAGGTTAATTACAAAATATTTGTCAAAATGCCTGGTGTATAAATTTTGATCTTCTTTAATTTTAGTTTACCTAACCTCAAGTCATGACTTGCTATTAATCCTAATATAGAACAAGTATTATTAAGTATCACTATCAATAGTGATATTTACATAGATCAGTGAGGAATCGACACATCGGTTTTATATGTAGGAAATAAGAAAAATAGTTGTCACAATTGCGCAAAAACTCTAATTGTGGTTACCAAATATTTTTTCCACTTAACCCATTGAGAAAGGGGTAAAAAAAAAATGACGGTAAAGCTCTCACACTTTAGGCTTCTTGGTCGTCAACAGTAATATTGACAGCGACAATGATTTTTCGCCTCATCTTTTTTGAAAAGGAACAGAGTGTCAAGTGTCCAATCTTCTGTAGTATCTTTAGTAGCTTCTACGTCTACCCAAAGAATCAAAAATAGGTCTAACCACCCCCTTCACAACTTCCCCTTATCCCCTCTTGCCATTCCACACGATCCACTCTTCTCTTTCCTCATTCCTTTTCCTCAATTTAAATTTGGACCCACATCCAACCTTCAAGTTTCCCACCAGTGTTTCTCCTCGCTGGCTCCATCACAGTTTTCCTCATTCGCTCTCTCCGCAATGCTCTTTTAATAAACTTTTTGTTTATCTACGCTTTACTTCCGACCTAAGTTACACGGAGAAAATATTTTGATTGTCTTAACCATAATTTATAACATCTAATAGGGGTTATCATGGTCCGGTCTGGTCCCTTTTTTGACAAAATATCACAAAACCAGAACCGGAACCAATACTCTGGTTCTCTAAAAATTTGAAACCGGAACCAAACCAATACTTGTGAGAACCAACACACTGGTTCTGGTTCTACTGGTCTGGTCTGGTCCGATTCTACAATTTATTAATCATGTGAAGTTTATTTCTTTTTAAACTTTCTTAACTCATAACATTGACAAGATCAAACACAAATATAATCTTAATATTAATTATAAATCTGGATAAAAAAAACCCCAAAAAAACTGAAGTACCGTCAAATTATACGGCCAAAGGTATCAATTCACAAAATATAATCACTATAGTATTAAATATTACAACTATTGATTACCAAACAAAAAGAAACATATATTGCTCATCTTACAAATAGTTACATGGGTCTTTTTTAAAAAAAAAATTAAATGGGCCATTAAAAAAATAATAATACAAAAGTAAGTCTATAATTTTATTTACTATAAGATAATACATATAAAATAAATATGTAGTATATGTGCTCAACTGGTCCGGTTTCTAACCAGATTAATTTCACTAAGAACCAGAACCGAACCAATATACTGGTTCTATAATATTTTAGAACCGGAACCAAACCATATGTACTGGTCTGGTCCGATTTTTACTGGTTTGATCCGGTTCTTTTGGTCCGGTCCGGTTCCAATTTTTTTTTGCTCACCCCTAACATCTAATATGATAAGATAGCTAATTGTATTTTCTCAAACTTTTGGATAACGTGACATTACTTGATTAGACTCTGTAAATGAAGGTTTACAATGACACCTCATCAAATTTTTACTCTAAGTTAACAGGCCATGTCAACAGTTTCAATAATACGAAATGTCCCTTCCTCGTATAATTAGTGTTACATTTTTTAATCAAGATAATCATCCCATTTTAAAATTACGGTGATACAAGCAAAATAATATACAAAATGATTAAAATATTTGATAGACAAAGCAAATAATTATATAATTAAAAAAGAAATGGTGACATTGATAATTGAGATATGCCCAATATAAAAGTTTATCTAAAAGAAAAGAAAACAAAAAGTTGATCAAAGTAGAACAACATACTAAGCTCTTTCTCCATTCCACATCCACATCATCGTGTTCCATAAGATACTCACCCCACCCAAACACAAACCATTTCTCTCTCCCAACATTTTCGGCGGTTTCAAAATTAAAATTAAATAAAATTAATTTTATACTTACACAGCAGTTAACAATATACGCGGAGCTTAATGTGGAGAAGACGAAGACGAAGACGAAGAAAAATCCTAGAGCGAGAAAGTAGTGCGTGTGTGCGTGTGTTTTTTGAAGTCAAAATGGGACATGAACAACAAATTTGTGCTATGACTACTAGTAGTAAATTATACTACTGCGGCAGAATCTAGGATATATTTTTTTTTAATTTATCGCGGTTGTTTGATTATTGACGATCCAAGTAATCGGATGATAGTAGGTGATCGGGGAGAGTCGTCGGCTACGGCGGCGGTGAAGGAGGACGGTGGCGGAGTACAAATTTCCGGTGAGTCGGTTGTGGTCGGCAAGGGTTTAGGTGAAGGATGAAGAAGGAGAGAGGGAAGAACGGTGGATTTTTGCCTAATTCGTTGAGAATAATCTCTTCTTGTGTTAAGACGGTGTCCACGAATGCTAGTACCGTTGTTCGGTCAATTTCCGCTCCCGGCGATGATCGCAAGGATCAGGTATTGATTCCCTGCTCCTTATTTACTGTTGCTTCATTTAATTCCTCTGTAATATTTCGCGTTTGTTCGTTTGAGGTCGATTGTTCTGTGCTTGTGCTTGTTCAAGATCATATTGAAGTAGTTAGCTATAATTTCCCGTTCGTTTTTAGTTCTCTTGAATTTTTTTACAGTGCTGAGCTAATTTTAGTAACTTCAGATTTTGTTGTTGCTTAACTCAGGTTGAGGGTGTGTAGATGTCTAACCCATGCAGCTAGTAAGAACTAAGAACAAAGGGGAAATATGCTCTGATTTGTGCTTTTAAAAAAAAAATACTCGTTAATTTTACGGAATTGTAATTATGTTCTTTCTTTTATTTACTTATCATTAATATTTGCTGCAATTTAAATACTCCCTTTATCCCAAAATGATCTTCACATTTGACTATTTAAAGTTTTTAAGGATATAAACACTTGCTTCACTAGTCATGTTGTGTTTATGCACATTTAAGCCCAAAATGTAGAAATGGGAAAGACTTTTTGGGACAAGGAAAAATGGAAAATGAAATCATTTCGGGACAATGGGAGTATACTCTAATTCGTATATGTAACCTCAACCCATAGGATTGACCCGGAGAAGCATAGTGCAATTGTTTTGACTTTTTGATTAGTCGTCCATGAGTAATTTTAGGAACTTATATAATTGGTACTGCGGTAATGTCCATGTGGCATGATTTCAATGCCAAAATGCTATTTAGTGTGCTACGACTACTTGATAGGCTAAAAGCTTTGCCCTCATGCATAAGTGTTGACCACATGCCTCATTAAAACAGGATACAAAGTTTTTGTATGAAAGTTGAATTTTGTGTGAACTATAATTTAAAGTACCTTTCATCTTTCCTTGTGATCTAAAATTGTTGCAATTCGGATTTTATTTCTAATGAGTTTCCTGATCCCTGCAATGGCCTTGTTATATAGAACTGGTCTTAAGATTTTAATTTTAGACTAATTGTAGTATAACGCAGCAGCAACCATGTTATATCTATACGAGCAGTTGGCAAAAATGATTTATTCCGGCAACTTAGTTTGAAGAGCTGATTAATTGTTACTTGATATTTTGACACTATTTTTTTTGTGTACTTGAATTACATGATTAATGCAATTGCTTTTGTGCTTGGAACGGATTACGTTTACCTGGCCTTTTATTTTACTTTACATTGGTCAGCAGGTGACGTGGGCTGGCTTTGACAAATTAGAGCTTGGTTCTACTGCTTTCAGACAGGTCCTTTTACTTGGTTATCAGACCGGTTTTCAAGTGATTGACGTTGAGGATGCCTCTAATTTTACTGAGTTGGTTTCAAAGCATGATGGCCCAGTCACGTTCCTACAGATGCTCCCAGTTCCTGCAAAGGCTGAAATCAGTGAGAATATCAGATCATCGCATCCTTTACTGTTGGTTGTTGCGGGGGATGAATCTACCAGATCTAGTGTGGTTCAAAATCGGAGCCATTTGGGGGTCCCTTTCAGGGATAGTACTTTGGCTTCTCAAACAGGGAGCTCTAGCAATTCCCCTACGGCTGTTCGGTTTTACTCATTTCAGTCGAACTGCTATGTAAAGGTTCTCAGGTTCAGGTCACCCGTGCTTATGGTTAGATGTAGTCCTCTGATGGTAGCTGTGGGCCTTGAAAATCAAGTAAGGTTCAAATTAATCAATGAATCAGTCTTGAATATTAATTCTTGTTTTTCACCAATTGGCCTTTGGCTGAGTGGTACTGAATCGTCCGCAGGGCCTATATGGGATGAGTTTGAAGGTGAGTGAAAGTAATACAAATGCAGTGATAGAATACTAAGGAATAGTTCCTGAGAATTTATTTGGGAGCATACCTGGGTGATAGTTTTTCTGTAACTTGTTCCAGATTTAATGAAATAAAATCACGCGTCCATATTTAGTGATTGATTACCTTAATCCTGCTTACAGTCACTAACTTGACAATCTCTTAAATTATGTGAATGTGGAAGAGTCATTTGTCACATGCTATCAGTTCCAGACTGGTATTGCTTAGAAATTCCTAATCAACCACATCTGATTTAGAAAAAAATACCAAAATGAAAGTTTGGGTACCAAATCGCTGTTTCATTTATCGGAGACTATTTTATAGAACAATTTTTTTCGTCCATTTCTAACATTTGTGCTGGCCTCTAATTTTCATTGTATGTTGGCAGATACGCTGTATAGATGCACTCACTCTTGAAGATAAATTCAGTGTTCCGACCTATCCAGTTCCTCAGTTTGGTGGACAAGGAGCTGATGGAGTCAACATTGCATATGGTCCAATGGCTGTGGGTCCAAGGTGGTTAGCTTATGCTTCTAGTAATATGCTTGTGCCAAACACAGGTCGCCTAAGCCCAAAAAACCTTGGCTGTGGTATTAGCCCGTCAACATCACCGAGCAGTAGTACTTTGATGGCTCGTTATGCAATGGAATCAAGTAAACAGCTAGCTGCTGGAATAATCAACCTCGGTGACAAGGGATACAAAACTATTTCTAAATACTATCCAGATCTTCTGGATGGTTGTAGCTCCCCTGTATCATTAAAGTCAGGCTGGAAAGGACCTGAAGATCCAGAAAGTGATAAAGCAGGACTGGTAAGTTATTGGTTATAATTTAGTTAATATGGAAACCTTTACATCAAGGAAAGTCGATCTTCTTTTTCTCATGTATCTATTTAGGTTAAAATCTGAATTATTTTCAGTATGACATCTATTTGCTACTTAGAATACTGGTTCTGTTGATGCAATGTGTGTTCTATTACAAATGTGCTCGCTAAACTAGATCATGATGATCAGTAAAATTTGGATTTGGTGATATTAAAGAATAGCTTAGTTTATTTTTTGAACTTGGGGAAATTCCCAACTATAGGCTGAATGTTTTACTGTCATCTCACAATGATATGCTGCCAAGACTGGCAGGATATGATAACAGGACTTCCATTAGTGTTTTTCATTTTTAAGAGTGATTTGACTAGAAGTAGAAACTAGCATGAGCAAGTTATTACTCCCTCTGTCCCAGACTAAGGTTCTTACTTTCCTTTTTGGTTTGTCCCAGACAAAGGTTCTTAGTTGCTTTATTACCTAAAATGGACTATGGGACCCACTTGTCATTCTCACAACAAAAACTCCCTACCCACGTTATCTCCTACTTTCTCTTACTTACTTTCTCATACTCACAACATTTACTTTTTCTTAATCTCCGTGTAAAGTCAAACTAAGAACCTTAGTCCGGGACGGAGGGAGTACATTATTGAATGTTGACTGATGGCAAACAGCCTTGACTAAAAAACTTGTTTACTTGGCTATGCATTATCTAACTGAGTTTCATGTTTGATGCAGGTTGTCGTCAAGGACGTCCTTTCTGAAGCTGTTATATCACAGTTTAGAGCGCATAGCAGTGCTATATGTGCTCTTTGCTTTGATCCGAGTGGGACTCTTCTGGTTACTGCCTCAATACAAGGAAATAATTTAAACATATTTAGAATTATGCCTTCGTGTACACTAAGTGGATCAAGCAGTCGAAGTTATGACTGGAGCTCATCTCATGTGCATCTTTACAAGCTACATCGTGGATTAAGAACAGCTGTTAGTACTGATATAGCTTTCATTATCTTTATTTTTCTTGTCCACACTCCAGAGTAGTTTGTTTTTAAGGATATCTTCTCCCTTTTGTGTTTTCTTTGACAGATCATCCAAGATATTGCATTTAGTCGTTACAGTCAGTGGGTTTCAGTTGTTTCATCCAAGGGGACTTGCCATATTTTTGTTATATCCCCCTTTGGTGGTGATGCTGGCCATGGGCATGGAACTCGTAGCTTTCATGATCCTGCTCTTTACCCGGTTCTAACTCTACCATGGTGGTCTACTTCTTCGTTTGTAATAAACAAGCAACCTTCTCCACCACCACCTCCTCTTACTCTTTCTGTGGTGAGCAGGATTAAAATTAACTCCTCCGGACTGTTGAATTCTGTTAACAGTGCTGGTTCCTCAACGGCGGGAAAGGCTCATGTGCCATCCGGTGCTCTTGCTGCTATTTTTCACAATTCCATGCCTAACAATGTTCAGGATGTTTACAAAAAGGGTTGTTCTTTGGAGCATTTGTTAGTTTACAGTCCATCAGGATCTGTCATTCAGCATGAACTTCTGCCATCAAGTGGGGGCCAACAAACTGGTTCTGGTTCGTATGCATCATCCATGCAAGATGAGGAATCCAGGGTAATAGTTCAACCTCTTCAGTGGTGGGACGTATGCCGGAGATCAGATTCTAGAGAGAGGGAGAGATATGTTTCAATACCTGATAGACATAAACCTGCAGATGTCACGGGAGGTCAAACCGTGGTCAAAGGTGACACAGTAAAGTGCGATGAAAGATCCAATTTGTTTATTTCAAATGCTGAGGTGCAAATAGATTCTGGGCGATCACCAGTTTGGCAAAAATCCAAGGTATATTCGTGGTAAGTTCAGATGTTCGTCAATCTTTTGCTCCATTTGGTTGAAATATATTTCCCTTTGGCAGGTATATTTACATAAGATGAGCTCTTCTAAAGGGGAAGTGTCTGTGGGTGGAGAATTTGAGATTGAGAATGTTCCTTGTCATGAAGTTGAAGTAAGACGAAAGGATTTGTTACCCCTTTTTGATCATTTTCATAGCATCAAGCCTGATTCGATTGACAGGTGATGGCCGTCTATGGTAGCTCACTGATTCGACAAATTCATATCATCTTTCGTCTGCTCTTAAACTTTATGTGCATCTGGATTTCAATTATTTTTTATTACTCCCTCCAACCCAAAATAAGAGTCAAAGTCCAATAATCTTTACAATATTTTTTCTTTAATTAGTGCTGAACCAACTGAGTTGGACAAACGCTGATATGTTATTAACTTGAACTAAATGACATTTTTATGATGCAAGAGAAACATCAAGTATTTGAAAGGAAAGGAAAAATGCTTGGAGAACATTGGATTTTCGGAGCTCAAGTTCAGATATGCAACATTTTTTTGGTTGTTGAGGGGGAGGCGGAGTCTGAAATAGAATTGAACTCCTTTAAGGGGTGAAGGGAGCATGATTTGGGGTCAATTTAATGTTTAGTCACGGATTAAAGTGTTTATTGTACTAGATGCATTGAAATATCTGTGTGTCTGCCTATGGTTGCTCAGTTTTATGCCAACTCATGCTTGTGTGGTTTTTATGCAGAGATGGGGAAGGATTTCGAAGTGCTTCACCAGTAAATGTTAGTCAAGAAAGAGATAAGGCCTCTTGTGAAACTTTTTACTGTCATTCAAAGCCTGCATCGCTTAGCTCCACGAGCTCTGATGGAGGTAAGAGAAGTTGCGGTACAAATATTATGGTGACCTGATTCTTTACTAATAAATCACAATTTCTATTTTTTGTTTGTCACTATAAATGAGTTGCAGCTTCGAATCTTAATATGTTTACGATATAAAAGAAACTGAATTGTGAAATGCGACTTTTTTTTTTTTTTTTTTTTTTTTCCTTTTTTGCTCTGATGTGGGGAGTATTCTCTTATAAATGAAACAAAATTCGTGTGTTTCTCTGAACCAATGCTTAGTACTTAACACCGTGCTCTTCCTGAATTTTTCTTTTTTTAATTGTTGGACCTTTTTTTTCATATCCATTGTTCTATCAGGATCATCACGGAGGATTGAAAATTTTCCTGATATGGATAAAGTCAGCGATGCTAGGTCTAATTTCTATACTGGCTATAGTCTGAATGAGCTGTATCAGGAAAGAAGAAATAGTACCACTATTGAGATTTCTGGGCTAAACCAGGAACTTGTCAGAGTAAATTCTTCTCCTTGTGGGAATTATAACAATTCCCACTCATATGCTGGCAATACTATTGCCGATGGTTTCTCCTCATTGGAGATAAGTGGAAGAGTTCTATCTGAAGGAGCTCCAAGTTCAAACATCGGTGGAATAATCCAATCTCCAGTGTTGACTCCTGAACACTTCAGTTCTGTTGCAAACTTTCTTATGGAACAGCCTACAACTCCAAACATGAATAAAAAAGAAGATTTTGCACCAGATTTTCAAGAGGGTTACTGTAAGGCGGTGATCGATGATGGTGTTGAGAAAAGTGATAACCAGAGTGAGAGGGAAAATTCAGAGAATTATGGGGATGATGATGAGCTACTGGGTGGCATGTTTGACCCCTTTTGAAGGCATGAACTGTAAGCTCTATGTGTGTGTGTGTGTGTGTGTGTTTTCAGGGGTGGTACTAATATATAGATGTTCATAATGGTGTGCGCGTTTGTTTCAAGATCAGAATGGGCACTGCAGTTCATCGATCCTGTCAACAATCATGGTGCTACTGTTTACCTCTGTATGTGATCATCTCTCTCTCTTTTTCTGTCTCTCCAGTCTCACTCATGTACATTCTGTAAATGGAAAATCGCGAGTTCATGGAGGGTCCAGCATCATGCAAAGGGATGAATTCAAATTACTGGTAGAAGCTTGTTTGGTTTGCAGTTGACATGCTGAACTTTCTATCCGAGTTTACGTGTAAATTATGATGAAATAATCAGTGTGGAAGTTATTCCAATGTGCATAAAAAATATTGTTTTCACAGAAAAATTCATTTGAGAGTAGAAGAAAATGAATACAATTCAGTAAAGCATTTTTACATTTTATTTTTTTAATTTATTTATTCAGTTAGAGTATGTTTGGCAACACATTCCCAGGCCATTGAACTGGAAAAGTAAATTCTATTCCACGGAATTCATTTTGTTCCACCAAATTCAAATCCAAGGCTTGGAATTGTGGTTGCAAAACAGCCCGTTAATCTTTTTTACTCTGACAGGATGTTCATTGGTTAATCTCCTTTGAACGGAAAACTTATCACTGCCCTTGGTTTGTAGCAGCAGCAGCACATAATGCAGGTGATATTTTACTGCATTGTTAGCTTGGATCGAGTATTTCTTTTCCAGTTCCTTTTTGTTGTTGGACTGTCCCACTATTTATATAAGCCAAACACGTTCAGGAGTACACCGATCATCTGTAAAGCTAGCAATTGTAACAAAATTTCCATAGTCGTACTAATATTCTCACTGAAAGTTAGATGTACAAGTTTCCCTAACAGGGAGGGAGTAATGACTGCGTAAAAGTGTTTGTGGTAGTAGTAATAATAGGTACAACTAGAACTACTCAGCTGTAGCTTCAGCGATGAATTTGTAATTTACTGGTAGCTCTTGATTTCATGTATAAGTGACAATTGCCTCGCAACCTGGTATTATATGTCATCTCTTTGATCACAAGTCATGACTAAATTTTCAAATACGAAATTCGGAAGATGTAATGCTTCTAAAAGTTAGATGGTTAAGGATATCGAATATTGCTAGAACGAATTAAAAGGCATAGAAGATTGAGATCCCTTGCTGAAAGACAGATAGTTACATTCCAAGTTGGAGGTCGAGAGGTAGAATCTTGCTAGAAGCGGGACAACTATCATGGTATGTCAAAATTGGGTGTGTCCGGTTTCAAATCTCCCTTCTCCAGATCTGATGCATAATGAGAGCTCTTGTAGCACTGGTTTTTTTTTTTTTTTTTTTTTTAGTTAGCATGTGATTTTGGGTTGCTTTATTGCTTTACATTGAATATGCATGGTAATGATGATGTACTCCAACAATTATAGTTATCTGAGCAATGGAGGACCATTTTTGGGGGTTGTAGAGAGAATGGGGATGTAGCTGGAAGAAAAAGACAGCTTACCTAAACCATATAAATACACACACATGTAACAAATTCTGGATATAGAGAGACAAAGGCTAGAGATGCAATCCACATTTTTATCTATAGGGATGCAATTACTAATAGTAGTAGTGTAGAACAATGGCACTAACTATGGAGTAAATGATAAGGTTGGGTAGGGCTTGCTAAGGTTATTTGTTGGTTCAATCATCACAGATCCCCATGCATTTAATTTAATTTAATCATAGTGGGCACTTGGGTAGAGTTGCATTGCTCATTGATCTTGATGGGTTATACTACCTTTTCTAGCAAAGGCAATGATGGATGTGAATACTTGAAATGGGTTTCAAGGAATTAGAAGCCGATGCATCAAGTAGAAGATATTTGGACAATAAGTATGAGAATTAAATTTGGTATACTCCCTCCCTCATTCCATCATAAATCGATAGTTGTGTGATCATTTGACTGTTCAAACAACGGTCAAGTCGTTTGACTGTTCAAACATTTGAGGTTATATTTTAAGTTTGGAAATTCTGTGATTGTGAATCTTTAATTTTGAAAATTAGACAACCTTTCTGGACAAATAAAAAGGAAAAATGGAGCTATCATTTAAAGTCACAAATATAAGAGCATAAGAATGGTTGAACAAAAAGAAAATAAAAAGACTTTGAAGTGAAACCGGGCCAAGCACACTTATAAGGTACCGCGGCAGTCGTTCAACCAGAATCTGATATGGTTGGTTACGATTCATAAATGCTTGGGATAATCAATTACTATTACATTCATTTAGTGATCCAAAATACTCCCACCGTCCCCAAATTTGGGGATCTCCATACTTTTTTCGATCTTACTACGCAGAAACTTTGAGCAATGATTTTAGATTGATTTAATTATCCTAATGAAAATCTAAAACTTGTTATTGATAGTAGTATTGTTGATGGTGTGTCAATTACAAATTTTAAATTTCCATTAGTACAATTGAGTCAACTTAAAATCATTACTCAAAGTTCCTTCGTAGTAACATCGAAAAAAGTGTGAAGATCATTTTAGGATGAATGGAGTATATATGTTGTGCTTTGATTTTTTACTACTACTTTTGAGACAAATAAATTGATATTATAATTTAAATGAAGAAAGTATAAAATTATCTCTGTCAGCTATCTCATTCCTGCATTTAGTCCCTTAATAATATAATTAAATGAAATGAAATGCGTTTTAACGTAAAAATAAAATTATTTTAAACCATTTGGACAGAGAGAGAGTACATGGGCCACATGGCTATCAACTAATTCATGTACTTATTTGGAAGGAAGAGTTTTGTATGAGATGGTTAAGTAAAAAATTAATGGATTAAATTTGATTTAAAATTGTTAATCATGTACTCCCTCCGCCCCGTCCCAAAATGATCTTCTCATTTGCGATGTTTCTTTGTCTCAAAAAGTTCTTCTCATTTTTACAATCTAAGCTTTAAAAGTGCACAACCGAAACATAGTTAGTGAAGCAAGTATTCATATCCTTAAAAAGTTTGAAATGTTAAGATCATTTTGAGACGGACGGGGGGGGAGGGAGTACGTAGCAAATTACTTGGATGAATATGAGTATTGGGTTTGGGCCTACCTACAGTAAAGTTTTAAGAGCCGGACCAAATGAAAGTGGAGGTGGGAAAGGCTGAAATGTGGTAGTAAGAAACAAAGTGAAAAAGGAAGGATGAGATTGAGATTGAGATTGAGATTGAGATTGAGATTGAGATTGAGAATGAGAGAGTAAACTACACTACACGCCATAAAGGACAAATAGCCACTAATCTTTAACCACTCACCTTCCGTACCAAACCCAAACCCAAGTAAAGTTGACCTCTCCCTAATGTGGCAACTAATGAATGGCCGGTCATACTATACTAGTTGCATCCTACTCGATCGATCATTTTTGCATTCTAAAATAATGATTTTTTTTTCAATAACATTTTAAAATTATACTCCCTTCATTTCCACCTATTCATTTGTATGGAGATTAAAAAATGTTACAAGTGATATAAATTTTGTGAGTATGAATAGTGAGGTGGGAGAGAGAATGTGTGGTATGAAATACTCCTTCCGTCCCAAAATGATCTTCACATTTTTTTCGACGTTACTACGAATGAATTTTGAGCAATAATTTTAGATTGATTTAATTCTCTTAATAAAAATCTAAAACTTGTTATTGATAGTATCGTTAATAGTGTGTCAATAACAGGTTTTAGATTTTCATTAGTACAATTGCATCAACATAAAATTATTGCTCAAAGATCCTTCGTAGTAACGGCGAAAAAAATATGAAGATCATTTTGGGGCAGAGGGAGTAGTAAGTTGATTGGTGTTGTGAGTATAAAAGTAAAGTAAGAGAGAGAATGAGTGGGAGAAATAGTAAAAATTCTTTGCCATTTTAGAAAAAAAATACTTATTCTAAGACAGATTAAAAAAGAAATGTGGCCACTTAATCTGAAACGCCGGGAGAGAGGTATTATATATTTTGAAAGTGGTTTGAAGCATTAAGTTTAGAATGAAATTAACTTTATTGGATAAACAAATAAGAAAAATGAGTATTAAAAAAGAAATGTGGCCACTTAATCTGAAACGCCGGGAGAGAGGTATTATATATTTTGAAAGTGGTTTGAAGCATTAAGTTTAGAATGAAATTAACTTTATTGGATAAACAAATAAGAAAAATGAGTATTAAAAAAGAAATGTGGCCACTTAATCTGAAACGCCGGGAGAGAGGTATTATATATTTTGAAAGTGGTTTGAAGCATTAAGTTTAGAATGAAATTAACTTTATTGGATAAACAAATAAGAAAAATGAGTATCATTTTGAAACTGAGACTGGGTGAGTTTATAATGTTCTCTCCGTTATTATATGAATGAATGTTCAAAATCTATTTTAAAGGATACTAGTGGGTAATCTGTGCAAGCATGAAAACCAATTTACTATTTTTTTGTATTTTGTTTTTTATCATTAGTAATGTAACATAATAACTTTTTTAATATAACTATATTGTATATGAATTAAAATGTTTGCTTATAAATTTAGGAGAATTGTGTTAATTTTTTAGTAATAATTAAAATAATTATTATAATTAACTAATATTATTAATTGTACTTATTAACATATAAATAATTATTATAATTAACTAATATTATTAATTATACTTATTAACATAATTAACTATTATTATTCACTAATAATACTAATAGTTATAATTAACCTATATATTAACTATTATAATTAATTAATACTCCCTACGCCCTAGAGTAAGAGTCCTACCTTGTTTGTGCACACTTATTAAAGACACAATAGAAAATTGGTAAACATTGCAAATGTGTTGAGGGTATAATTGTATAATGATTAACTAATACTATTAATAATAATAGTTAACTTATATAGTAACTATTATGATTAACTAATAATACTATTAATAGTAATAATTAATATATATATATATATATATAGTAACCTATTATGATTAACTAATACTATTAATAGTAATTTTTAGTTTATTTAATAGTTAATTATAATAGTTAAATAAAAATGTTAATTATAACGATAGTTAACTATTAATTGTTATTTGTTTAACAATATTAACTAATTATATTAATTACTATATAAAGTAATTATTATTGTAACTATTACTAATAATAGTAATAATTACTATATAGGGTAACTATTATAGTTAAGTATAATAGTAACTATAACTAATAATAGTAATACTTAACTATGGTACTTAACTACTATAGTTAACTGTTACTATTATTAGTTACTCCAATTATCGTAATGAATATCTAAAAATTGTTATTGATAGTATTTATAATGGCGTACAAATAATAAGTTTTAAATTTTCATTAGTTGCTTCGAGTTCCTTCAAACAAACCTCTAAAAAATTGAGAATTTTAAACTGTGACAAACTAAAAACCTTAAACTGGGACTGAGGTAATATCATTTTCACTATACCCTTCGTCTCAGTTCAAGGTACTTAGTTTGACTTTACACACTTATTAAGAAACCAAGACAAATTTGAGTCAAGAATAGTAGTATGTGAAGGATATAATTGTTCATTCATAATGCAAGTGAATAAAATTATATTGGTAACTACTGATTTTTTTGTAATATATGAACTTTATAATGTCAAAATTGTCCAAAATACTGTTTATTCTCTGCTATTTAAGGAATAAAGTAACTAAAAACTTTAAACTGAGACATACTAAAAAAGAAAGAAAAACTTTAAACTGGAACATAATTTTTTTTTTTTTAATATCCTTGTAAAAAAAAAAGGTAAACATTTACTAGTACACCCTTTGTCTCAGGCTAAGGTTGTTAATTTTTTTTGTCTCAGACTAAAGTTTTTAGTTGCTTTATTACTTAAAATGAATAATGGGACTCACTTGTTCTCACAACAAAAACTTGAGAAAATTTTGGGGTTTCTTCATAAGTTATAAAAAGTCCTGTTTTTATAGGGGTTAAAGTTTAGGGTTTAGGATTTAAGGTTTAGGGTTTAGGCCCTTTAAGGATTAAGGCTTAGGGTTTAAAAGGTTAAAAAATAGACTTTTTATAACTTATGGAGGAACTAGTTTCCCCCAAAACCAACTCCAAAAACTTCCTACCTAATTTCTCTCTCATACTTTACTTTTCATACTCATAATTTTTTTTTTTAATCTCAGTGTAAAGTCAAACTAATAACCCGGGACGGACAGAGAGTACTAAATAAAAGGTTGGAAAATTACCATCGTTCTCACAGTCACGTGGTACTTATCCGAGTCACCGCAAAGACTTCCCAATCAGAGGAGCTGTCACCTCTTCTTCCTATTCCACGTAGGCTCGGACAACCGTTTGGCCTCCCGAACCTAACCTATCAAATAAACAACCCATTAATTAATTAAAATCATAAAATAAAAAAAAACACCAAAAAAATCAATAGAAAGTCGTTTGTAGCAGCAAAACCAAAAAACAAAAACAGTAAACAGTCATTGCTCCTCATTCGTCTTCCATGAGAAGCCATTGACGCAGAAGAAGCTCAAAAAAGCTCAAAGTCGGTTTCAGCCTTCTTCCTTTGCTTCCCCTCCAAGCCATTATCTCTCTCTCTCTCATCACTACTGTCCTCCATTAAAGCTTCCACGAGAGAGAAACTCTTTACTTCCTAGTAATTTTCACGGAAAAGCTTCCTCTTATTCACCGGGAAAGAGGAACAAACAGCTAAGCGAAATTTCTCTCTCCCCCACCTTTTTCTTTACTATAAAACCCTCCCTCTCTCTCTCTCTTCCATTTTCATTCTTCAATTTGTATATTCTTTCTAGATTCTTCTCTTTTTTTTTTCTCATCTCAATCATGAAATCGACGAAAACGGGTTTGATTCATTTGTTCTTGTTGTTTCTGATTCATTACAGTTTATTAGCTTCTGCTATTTTGGATCCTATGGATTTTCTGTCTCTCCAATCGATTCGGAAGTCTCTAGAAGATATGCCTGGGTCCAACTACTTCGCTTCCTGGGATTTCACCGCCGACCCCTGTAACTTCGCCGGCGTCTATTGCGACGGCGAGAAGGTCATTGCCTTAAACCTCGGCGACCCCCGTGCTGGTTCTCCTGGATTATCCGGCCGTCTAGATCCTGCTATTGGCAAGCTCTCCGGTTTAGCCGAATTCACCGTTGTTCCGGGTCGGATCATGGGCACTCTTCCACCAAGTCTATCTCAGTTGAACAACCTCCGTTTTCTCGCCGTTAGTCGGAACTTCATCTCAGGTGAGATTCCTGCTACATTGGGCCAACTTCAACAACTACGCACACTTGATCTCAGTTACAATCAGCTCACCGGACACATTCCTTGGTCGGTCGGAAGTCTGCCGGCGCTATCCAACGTCATTCTCGGCCATAACCGCCTCACCGGTCCGGTCCCACCCTTCACATCCCAATCACTGACCCGGCTTGACCTCAAACACAATCAACTCTCCGGCTCATTATCCCCCAATTTACTTCCTCCTTCTCTACAATACCTCTCCCTGTCCTGGAACCAGTTCACCGGTCCGATCGACCGGCTTTTATCCCGGCTGAACCAGTTAAACTACTTAGACCTGAGCTTAAACCGCTTCACCGGCCCAATCCCTTCCACCCTATTCTCCTTCCCCATCTCCAACCTCCAACTACAAAGAAACTCATTCGCCGGCCCGGTGCAACCGGTCAACGAAGTCTCAATCTCGACCGTCGATCTCAGCTTCAACAGACTCTCCGGCGAAGTGTCTCCACTGTTCGCGTCCGTACAGAATCTTTACCTGAACAACAACCGGTTCACGGGTCAAGTGCCGGGTAACTTCGTGGACCGTCTGATGGATGCTAGGATACAGATTCTATACCTACAGCACAACTTTCTAACGGGAATGACGATTAATCCGACGGCTGAGATTCCACTGAGCAGTTCGCTGTGTTTGCAGTACAATTGCATGATCCCACCAGTACAGACGCCTTGCCCGTTTAAAGCTGGGAAGCAGAAGACCCGACCCACCAATCAGTGCATTGAATGGAAAGGGTAAAATAGGTAATTCAGTTTATTAAAAATAGATCCGTTAAGAGTTTATTAAATTACTTAGGGTAAAATAGTATTTTGACTAAATATATTTTTAGGGGTAAGATTCATTTATTGGTTTTGGTGAAAATGTGAAGGGGTGGGGGTAATAATTGATTGTGAATAGCAAGAAAGAAATGAATTAAATTTAAGTGTTACAATTATTGTTCTTGGAGTTATATTTTTTACTTTTACAGCATGCAATATTTTGTTTTTACTTTGTCATCAGCACACTTGTTTGTGTTTACTTGGCATGAATGAGTTTATATATTCTAAATTTCCAATTACATCCACTCTTTGTGTTTGAGGTTTTGTAATACTTTCGTCTAAGGGTCCATCTTGACAAAATAATTGTCTCAAAATAAATACTAATATTTTTTTTTTGTCAACACAAACGAACTTTAGCCAATCAATAATGTCAATCCAATCATCTTGGTGAAATTTTAAAAGTTTTTATTGATAAATAATTAAGTGATCTATCACTAACATTTTTCAGAATTTCACTCGCACGATTGGTTAGACATTAATGTTTGGTCAAAGTTCGCTTGTGTTTATTAATTGTCTTATTGTGAGACATTAATGTAAAAAGATGCACCCTACCAAAGAACTCTAGCTCAAGCGGTATCCGGTGCTAGTTTCCCATGTGGGGGTCACGAGTTCGAATCCCGTCAGAGAGATTTGTGTTAGCCTATTTATAGGCCTAGTTGTAGCCTTCATGGCATTTGTGTTAGTAGCCTAGTTATAGGCCCAATTGTAGCCTTTCATGGCATTATCGATTAATAAAAAAACCATCTATAATTTTTTTTTTTTTTTTAAAAAAAAAAGATGCACCCTTAATAGGGATAAATTTGACAATTTAACCTTTATATCATGATAATATTGCTTTTATTAAAAAGTGTGCAAATGCTAAAAAAACAGTTATTTTGGACCGGATGATGACAAATCAATCAAGTGAAACTACGTTTCTTTCTTTTTAGATACAATCTTCAAAGAAGTATGTTGGCTTTGATTTTTAAAAACATATTTAATATCTTAAGCAAACTTTGATTAGTATATTAAATGCATAATTATAAGCTAAGAGAGATGTTCAATGGGGTTGGCTTGTCTCCTAAATTCAAGTGCCTTCCTTTTTACTTTTCCTTTATTTGGTCTTTTAAGTCCATTTACATATTAAGTTAAATCTCAATTAGTTCCTAATCACTTTAACTTTATATCCTTTCTTTTTCGGAAATTATGAGAGGGTCCTCATTGTACTCCCCCCGTCCCAGAAAGATGGTCCACTTTTGACTTTTGATGGTCAATACAAGTGAACTTTGACTAAGTATAAATGTCAATCTAACCATCCTTGTGAAATTCTAAAACTTGTTATTGATTAATCATCAAATGATTTATCAATGACAAATTTCAAAATTTCATTGGGATGATTAGATAGATTGACAATAATCTTTGGTCAAAGTTCATATGTGTTGACCGTCAAAAATTCAAAGTGGACTATCTTTTTGAGACAGAGAGAGGAGTATCAAGTTTATTAATAGTGGGTCATAGCTATAAGATTCACTAATCAATTATTATGACTTAGACATGAAAAAGGTTTCATTTGTTTGTATTGTATTGTATTCCTCATGGAACTCAAGCCCATTTTATTAGTACTAATTTTAATTATTTTATTTTCGATAACTTAAAATGGAGAATCTCAGCCCACTTATCTTTTACTCCCCATCACTACCATTTCAATGAATTGAGGCACACGGAATTAGGGATGTCTTTTTCTTTTTTGAGTTGTAAAGATTTTATAGCACCATAATAGGCAATCATTCTAGACCTCCACCTTAAAATCATCTTTCAAACTATTACTCCCTCCGCCCAAGCTTCTTTGGCCGAGTGGCATAAAGCTTGGGATCTCCTTCGGGAGGTCTCAGGTTCGAAACCAGATTTCATAGGAATTTGTAAACGATGGCAATTGCCTTGAAATGAATGATATATATATATATATATATTACTCCCTCCGTCCTATTTATTTTGGCTACGTTTGATTTATTTTTTTTGTCAACACAAGTGAATTTTAACTAAACATTAATCTCAATCTAGTCATCTTAGTAAAATCTAAAAATTGCCATTGAATTTCATAATGCTTCATCAATTGCAAATTTTAGAGTTTCACTAGGATAGCTAGATTGAGATTACTATTCTTCTCTTAATTCCCGTACAAAACTCATTTTTTTAAATCTAATTATTAAAAAAAAAATAACGAATAAAATAGAGTTTAGGATAAGCTTCAAGTGGTGACAATTAATTAATCCATGCAAAAATCAAGACATCATTAGTTTATGCAAACATTTACATGTACCTACAGACATTCATTTCTTTTGTCTAATGGCGTAGCAGCTACTCTTTCTTTTTATACTACTCCTGCTTCACCCACTGTAAATGTTTTTATTTTAAGTTGGTTTTGGGGGAAACTAGTTCCTCCATAAGTTATAAAAAAATCTTGTTTTTTAACCCTTCTTAAACCCTAAAAAGCCTAAACCCTAAACCTTAAACCCTAAGCCCTAAACTTTAACCCCTATAAAAACAGGACTTTTTATAACTTATGGAGAAACTAATTTCCCCCAAAATTTTCTCTTTTATTTTAACAACTCCATTAACCTAGAACCATAAAGAGCTTGATTGTAAAGGTAATAAATAAAAGTGAAAATTTATTTTGGGATTGAGATTAATATATTTCAAAATGATTAAAAATGATTTTAAGTAATTAAAGCTAATGATGAAAAATTGAAAAGCTTCCTCTATGGGCCTCCACTAGGCCCACATCAAACATACTCCCTCCGTCCCAGTTTAAGGTTTTAGTTTTTTTTTTATGTTTCTCTGAAGAAACTTTGAGCATTAATTATTGGTTAATCCAATTATCGTAATGAAGATCTAAAAGTTGTTATTGATAGTATTTATAATGGTGTACCAATAACAAGTTTTAAAATTTTCATTACTAGCTCAAAGTTCCTTCAAATAAGAACCTTAACTGGGACAAACTAAGAACCATAAACTGGGATGGAATATGTCCCTTGAATTGTAATCCAAGTTTAAAAATATAATCTACCATTACCACTGATTATTAAATGTATCTTCTCTTTTTTGGAAATGATTAAATCCCATGTCACTAATCACTTTAAATTTGTATCTTTTCTTTTTTGGATATACTGTATGAATTATTATGACTAGGACATGAAAAAGTTTTGAATTGTTTTAAGTCCTCATGGAATTGAAGTCCCATTTATTATTTAATATTTATAATCACTTATTTCACTTGAGTTGTAAAGGTTTTCTATATGCAAAAGGCAATCAATTTCATTTTCCATTAATTTAGTTGTTTAGCTCAAAAGAAAGAGAAATATTTTGGGCTCTGATCCTCCAATTGTACTATTCAATAGGCCCAAATAACATTAGTTATTGTAAGATTTAACTTATTTAAACAATCTTCTATACTTATATTGTTGTAAATTGAACAAATTAGTTGACTTTACTTGTTTGACTTGAAAGAACACAAGTTTCAACATGAACCCAAATGTTTTGGGACCTTTCCAATTCCTAAAATCGAATTCCAAAATGACCCAAAACACATTGTTACTCCTCTAAAGTAAACAAACACCAATGTTCCTGTGTAATGATGGATTTAAGATAAAATTACAGTGTGATAATTTTCTGTCTAAAATATCACAATTACTTCCTCCGTCCCATAATAAATATCATATCGTATATTAAATTTTTTGACTAAATTTAATTTTGACCAAAAAAATACTTAAATTTATGTGACAATTGTTAATGGTAATAATTAGAACAGAGAATAAATACTACAAGCTTTAAAATTTCATATAGCCATAGGTAACTAATTGTCGTTACATATGGTAAACGATCAACTAAATTGACCAAAAAGTCAAACATGTGACATTTATTATGTTATTAAGAAGACATGTAAACTTTATTTGGGAAAAAACATCGTTTAAGTAAATTTATATACAGTGAAAGCCTTACATAGCATTTAGAATGAGGGATTTTATGTACAATCACAGCAGTAGCATAGATAAGATAACTTACAGAAGCCACAAGCAGAATCTCCATGCAAATTATCTTCTTCAGATCCTTGACTAGTATGAGGGAGTCGGGGTTTGTTCCGTCCCTGGGAATTCCCATTTGACTATATCACCATCCCAAGATGAGCTAACGAGCATTGGATAATTAGGATGCCAACTACAGTCTCTCACTGTCGATCTATGGTATTTAAGTTTTCTAACTATGTTTCCGGTCACCTGAAAACCAAAGTTGTCACTATTTAAGTGATCATAGTTTGAAGCATCATAACTGTACAATACAGGGTGTGCTCGTCTGGTGGATAGTGTATTGTGATCTTTGGAACTAAAATTACAGATTTAAACAGGGTGAAAACATACACGTGCCTTGCATATTAAAAAAATGACAACGGAGCTCACGTAAATAACTCGGTGGTAGATACTGGAAAATGAGTGTTATAGACACTGGCATGTGATTATACTCACTTTCTTATGTGTAGTTAATACACAAACAAGTGGCGCAAAATACCCAAAGGAAGACATGTTATGGAAACAAATCGGGAAAATAGCTTGGAATAGAGGCAAGTGAAGAAAAAAAATATAGGATTTGGAACTTCTTTTTTACAGGGTAATGAATTTCCGAGCTCAAATTTTTAAGGCTTCATCCTCATGAGTGGGTGACCAGAAGAATAGTCCACACCTGGCTATTCTTCTTTGGAACTACTACCAAAGAATGGACATTTTCGTAAACATTTTCCAAAAATCAGCTTTCACATAGATTATGGTGCCCAAGTGCTAATTTACTTACTAAAGCCTCAAAATGGTTAAGAGAAACACAGTATTCTGGACCCAACCCAATGCAACCATTTGGGTTCAGTGGGGTACAGACTTATGCATATATATACATGAAAAATGCAGTTTAGGGATTGATACTTACCAAATCATAAACATAAACACAAGAATCATGAGATCCAGTGTAGATGTACTTCTGGCCAGTGCTGTAAAAGCATTGTTAAGGATAATATTTAGGAACTTTAAATCTTAAAGAAAATGCATTAAATTTTAGAGGCTTTATCAGTTTGCATTACCTAAATTCGGGAGAAAAGTAGCAGCGTATAAGAGTACGCAAGACAGAGTGACCTTGATATGTTGAAATGGACTGATCACAGGGATGTTTCATTTGTTTTGCTTGACGTGGGTAGTCCATCCATCTGTAATCCCATTCATAGTTCCTGAACACTGGATTGCTGAAATTTAAGAGAAAAATGTATCAGCACACAACTTTGAAGATCATCCGAACATGATTTCAAATTTCACGTGTTGATGTAAACTCTTTTGATTGAAGGTCCTATACTACCTCCATCCCATAGAGATAGTCCCACCTTTTCTTATTGTTAATTTGGAAGAACTTTGAGCAATAATTTAAGATTAATTTAATTAATCTACTGAAAATTAAAAATTGTTATTGATAGTACTTATATTGGTGTATCAACATCAAGTTTTAGATCTTCATTAGGATAATTAAATTAACCTTAAATTATTGCTTAAAGTTCATCAAATTAACAAAAAAAAGTGGGACTATCTTTATGGGAAGGAGTCAAGGAGGGAGTACATAAGAAGTTCTCTATGACAACTATGATGAGCCAAAACTGAGCTTACCTGGTAGAATTCGAGGTCATTTTTCGGATATCCCAAAGTTTAATGGTCTGATCTTTGCCATTGGAGATGAAATAACGGCCATCTCCGCGACTGTCGAGAAATGTAACCCCTTCTAAGTGTCCCATAAGAACCCCAGCAGGCTTTGCTTTTGCTCTGAAGCATCGTCTATCCCAAACCTGTATAGAGAAATCTTTAATTTCCAAATCGTGTTTAAGAAAACAAAATTTCTTATGCACCAACTCAGTCAGAAATATATTCTTCCCCAAATTCGAAAGTTCAAAAATAATTATGTACTCAGTTAGGACATTATCTTTACTCTACATGAAAGTTCATAGAGAAAGTATAACAAAAATGATCGAGAGCAAGCACATCATGTAAACCAGATCTTTTGTCCTATCACCAGCTGAAATACAACTAATTGTGCCAAAGAGTTGATCTTTGTGAAGAAATTATTTTTGCTTTTTTAATGACAATCTTCCTGTACCATATAGAAGAACTGGATTCGCTTCTAATAGACATCCCCAAATTACAGACTAAGTTGATCTGAACTGATTTGCAAAATAATCTTTTACCCTGTTATTTCAATTTTTAGGGAATAAAATATATCAACAGAAACTTACGCAATTTAACTAAATGGATATATCCTCGTTTCCTTGCTACTTAAAGGAGATACTAAGGCACAAGCCGACACGTGTGAGAAATTTTCAATCTTTAATGTTCTTTTTACAGTACTAAATGTTTTTCCAACATCTAATAACAACATAGTATAAGTTTATTGATTATATGGGATAATATAGCTACTGTATTGATACATCTTAAAGTTGCTGCAACTTCCCCTAGTGAGAAAGTACAGAAAAAGATCAGAAATGTGGAGACAGAATCACTGAGATGAATAAGAGCGTACAGGTTGAGGGAGAGACTAAAGAATCTAAGAGGAGGGGAAACCCAAGCAAGAGGTTCAGGTTTACAATTCACAATTAACTGCAATAATTACATAATCTATTACAATCTAATGACCTCTCTTTAACCGACCCAATAAATTAAACAGTGTCTGAGTTGGGCTGTACATAGCCATATGAAGTCCCTTGCATGTTAAATTATGTACCAATCAAATTAACGAAGCAAAAACCTTGAAGAATGCCACTATCGAGACTTACTCTGAAAAGAACATATTAAACTTTGACGTTTACCTTGCAGAGATTATCATCACTCCCAGAATAAATAAGATGGCTGGTTTCATCAGCAAAACACACAGTGTTCACATCAGACTGCACGAAGAAACAATAAATTTAGATAAGCTTCAAAACAGCTAATTAAACAAAAAGCATTTATCAATGATAGTCCCTTTTGTCATTTATGTTTGTCCCAAAAAGATAGTCTTATTTCTAAAAGTGGTGTGTTATTATCATTCAACTTCCAAACTTAACCTTGTGATGAAATCTATTGAGTAATGAATGTGTTGAAGAGTCAACACCGACTCTTCCTTCTCTAGAATTTTCTAGAGTTCTTTAGTGAGTTCCGGAAATACCCTGAATTCACCTCCATTGAAGAAGGTTCAAGAAACCCCAATTTGAGCTGACCACCGACATTTAAAGAAAGGGGACAAAGCTTCAGGATTTAGCATAGGTGCCAACTTGGACAGATTTTTCTAGAGAGATGGAGTTTCTTCCTCCACCGACCTAGTGATAGAATACAAGTCAAATTGGGTTCCCCAATTTGAGTGTCCAGTCCAAGAAGTGAATGGGTGAGTGACCAATCTGGAAAGGAGTCCAGAAAGTGTGAGCCATGCTTCCTTGAAGGGCCATATTGTGAGCTATAATCTGGTGTGCTAGAGAGTATAATAGTGTGTGCATTACGCACTTGTACCTTGTCTATTGTAAGTGTTAGTAAAGTAATAATAGTAGAAGGGGGAGAGTAGTTTTATCGCAAAGGCGGTAATGGATGGCTTGACCGCAAAGTTTGTTAACCCTTTGGCCCTTGGTCCATTTACTCCATCCACCTCTACCGCATCTAGTTCTGCTACTTCTCTCACCCTTACAGATTTAAAAGAAGCACTGAGAACTCAAACAGACTCAATAAACCGTGGGGTGTTGAAAGGAGTAGAAGGGGCAAGCAAAGAGCTATCTAGAGCTCTAAATGCTGATAAACTTGAAGTCAAATAAGAGATGGGGAAAGTAAAAGCTTCTTTAAAGGAACATATTGTTTTGAATGTTAATGCAGGTATTCTCTCTGTTGCTGAGAAGTTTGCTCCAAAAATGGAAGCCATGAAACATGCCATGACCGTGCACACTCAAAGGCTTGATACCATTTCAAACATCACCAACACCAACCTGCAGCAACTGAGCACCAAAGCGAATGCCCTTCAGTCTACCGTGGATAGACTTGCTAGTGGTCAAAGCTCCTCTCAAGCAAATCCTACCGCTGGCTTTGGAAGTAGGATGGCTAATGAAGAAGATGGAGAAGGAGAGAATAGCATTGATTTCCCAACGGTCAACAGCATGGACTTTCAGGAAATCAACAGCTTCACCAACCCAATCATCATTCCAGGACTTCAACTTTCCAAGAAGCCTTAAAGTGCCTAACGTGTTCCTCTTTGAACTCCGACCATGTGTGGTCTTAAAAACAATTCATCTTTTGTATTTGTTTTAGAAAATGTTATTATGGTCTGTAAAGACATTTTATGCTTTTGTTTGTACTCCCTAAACTTTTATGTCCTTGATCATTGGAGTATGACTCTTGTTTGTGTTTGCATTATATCTCTCATCACTATTCTCTCTTAATGCATTCAAACCCTATTTCTATCTTCTACGATTAGAATGTTTTTATTTTTTAGGATGATAGAAATCTATGACGATGGCTTAGAGTGTGCATTGACTTGGGGCATGAACTTAATAAATTAATTACTAGAACCATGTTATTACCAAGCACAATGATTTAGCCTTTGTTATAGTATGTAATAGTCTCAATCAAATAGGGGGAGATTGTTGGGTACGCTTATTATAAACCACTCATATTACTTAATTTGATTGATCTCATAACCTAATTTTGCTTTATATGGACTTTAGTATATGTTGTAAGAAGTGTTAAAACTTCATTTTTGACAAGTCCATTTTTAGTTGAATAGGCTTTAGATATAGGTTCTTAAAATTTCTCTGGAAAATTCGAGGTCAAGTGCTTGACCGCACATGCCTCGACCGCATGTTCAGTACCTTGACCGTGAGGTCACTTGACCGCAAGGTCTTGACCGTGAGAGAAACCAAGTTTGGTTTAAACTTAACAATGGTCACACTAGTGTCCAAAACCCTTGGTTAAGTTTAGAACATTGCAAATGTTCAAAATTCAAATTTGAACACAACTGTCATCCAACGGATATGATAGTACATTTGGACTACTACTCTCTGCAACAAAAGGACAACTCAGACTGAGCTCTAATCAGACTTCAACAGCTCATTGTCCTCAAAACTTGGACCCCAAGATTTCAAACGACTGGTTTCTCACTCAAGACTATAAATAAACCTTGTGTTTTACATTGAAAAACAGTTGAGATTCCAAGAAAGAAATTGTTGTTGAAATTCTTGGTGATTGAAGATCACATTCAAAGATTTCTAGAATCCTTCGAATCTTCAAGCACACAACCTTCAAGTGTTCAACAAATCTCCAGCAATATTCAAGATCATCTCAAGCCTCAACACATAAGATTCATTAGGCTCTTGATCATATAGATTATAAAGAGCTTTTGATTCTTAAACACACACACACTCACCCCGATTGATCAATCACATAGATTGCATCATTAGGGATACACTGGTCTAAGTCTAGGATTTGAAATTGGTAGAAAATAGGTTGTTGATTCAATATTTCAACTCTATAATCTGTACTCAAGAGAATCAATATATACCTCCATTCAAAATCCAAGACTGACCATCTTGGTAAAGGACGTAGATCTTTTAACAGATCGAACATTTCCAAATCATTGTGTCATTTACTTACTGCACTTTATATTTCTGCAAATTTTCGTTAAGTCTTGTTCATATTGTTTTTCATTGTTCATATTAATTTTATTTGTCGTTCAGTGTTTAATCTTTACAGCTATTCAAACCTATTGAGAATTGTGTTTGTATGTTCCCCATTTGCCTAAGTTAAAATTCTGACTAACTTATCATTTTACCAAAACTTTCAAGACAACAGCTTTCAATCTCTTAACCTACCTTGACATGACCGCATTTGGTGCCGACCGTACATCACTCACGGTCGACCACACTCAAGTCATCTCAACACTTAGTTTTATCCAAAATCAATTCTACCTCAATTCTATCGTAAATTTCCGTTGTGCATATTACACTTGACCGCGTGGTTTTCATTGACCACAAAAGTTCAAGTTGTAAGCATAAGGTTGAATTTTGAAAAAGGGTTGAAATTTTAAGTAGGCTATTCAACCCCCCCCCCCTTCTAGCCTTCTTTTATACCCTTGTTGTGTCTTTGGGACCAACAGGAGCACTCTTCAACCACCAAGAGTGAGGAAGACAACATGAACATGTTGCTTGCTGGATGGTGGAAAAAAAAGACGAGATCCAAGACGAGCAGGAAGGTCTGAGGTACAAAGGTTAAGGTTCAAAGGTTGCTCTCGTGCAGGGGGAGGTAGGATGAATGATGAAGATAGGGCTCGACTAGATAGTTGGAGACGAAACAACAAATACTACAACTGTGGTAGCAAGGGGAATTTTCTAAAAGACCGTTTCAGAAGGTCGTTGAGGGAAATGCGGTCATCAATCAAGAATCGTATGATAGCGAAAAAGAATGGGACATGGAAGCGTTTTGTCGCGGATGTAAAGCTTTTATAAAGATGATCCAGAAGAAGAAGACTGGTTTGAAGACCATGCCTATCCAGTTATTGAGGAGAATTGGATCGATGACATGGAAAGCAGAGAAGAGATCGACTTTGATGATTGTCGATGGTTTGAAGATCTAGTTGCAAATATCAATGTTGGATGTGATTATAATCTAGATGGCATTAACACTATTAATGCGCTAACGAACTTGGTCGAAGCCAGCTCAGAAGAAGTGACAATTGGGGTGATCAATGCAAATTTGGGTACATTGAAGCTCTTGAGCAAGGAGAAGTCAGAGATTAAGAGGGACCAATATCAAGAATACACGGCCCTTGAGCAAGGTATGTCTACGACAAATAAAACTCCCATCATGTCTTAAAAAATGTGTTTAACTTGAGCTCATTCAAGATGCCAACGAGCACACACATGAGGCTTGAACTTGAGAAGGAACTTTGGCCACAACGCGATAATGAGGAAGCCGCACTTCAGTATGGAGCTGGCAGTGACACGCATGGGAAGCCATGCATCAATGGAGAAGAACAACTTGAGATGGAAGCAATTTGAAGGAAGCCATTGGTACGTTTCAAGATGAAAGAGTCGGCGTTGAGGGGAGTGTTAAAGAGGCAACACCGACTCTTCCTTCTCTAGAATTTCTAGAGTTCTTTAGAGAGTTCCGGAAATACCTTGATTCACCTCCATTAAAGAAGGTTCAAGACACTCCAATTTGAGCTGACCACCGACATTTAAAGAAAGGGGACAAAGCTTCCGGATTTAGCATAGGTGCTAACTTGGACAAATTTTTCTAGAGAGATGGAGTTTCTTCCTCCACCGACCTAGTGAAAGTATATAAGTCAAATTGGTTCCCCAATTTGAGTGTCCAGTCCAAGAAGTGAATGGGTTAGTGACCAATCTGGAAAGGAGTCCAGAAAGTGTGAGCCATGCCTTCTTGAGGGGCCATACTGTGAGCTATAATCTAGTGTGCTAGAGAGTATAATAGTGTGTGCATTAGGCACTTGTACCTTGTCTATTGTAAGTGTTAGTAAAGTAATAATAATATTGTTGTATAATTATTACTTGTGTTTCGCCAATTCAGATACGGAAGATACGGAAAATCAAATAATCGAACCTCACTAAGGGTAATGAAAACGACAATATGTTGTTAAAATATTTGAATTGTCAAATGGGACTATTATCAAAGGACGGAGGGAGTATAACAAGTTTGCAGAAGCAAATATATTTGAGTCCCAGTATCCAGTTTTTCAGGTAGACTGCTACATAATATTGCTATTACGTGCAGCATTTTAACAAAAAAAAAAAAAAAAAAAAAACAATGTCGCGTGTATATTCCAAAACAAGTCGGCAATATATTAGTTGCAAGCGTATGATGTGTTTGGCTAGTAGCTATGCATCAGAGGACTATCCGAGCTCTGTGTGCTTTCTTTCATATTCCTCTCTCTCTCTCTCTCTCTCTCTCTCTCTCTCTCTCTCTCTCTCCAACATTCTTTCTCCCTCTTTTCCTTTTTTTTTTTTTTTTTCTAGATTGCACTCATCATTCTAAGGAATGAAAGCAAGTCTGGCCATGTTCAAAACAGCACATCCACAATACTAATACTTATTTCCTTCACTTTCCACCATTAACTTTGCTTATAGTTAAATCGATAGGTTCCTCAAATTCATATTCCAGTTCTAAACTAATAAACACAAGAAAACTTGTTCTTGTAGGGTCTTAACTTAATGACAAAAAAAATAATGAGCATGACACCATATTCCCAATCATTACTATTCACCATTCCATTTTCATCCATTCCATTCCAGCAAATGAAATGCCATCTAAGAATGAGTATGAGAAATGATAATTACCGAATGTGCTGTAATTCGAAGAGACAGTTTCTTTGATTCAGCGTCATAAACATATATTGCATCATCACTGCTTCCAGCAACAAGTTGTCGCCCATCAGTAGAAAATTTCACAGAAAATATTCCAAAAGAGTATCCACCCTCTTCGTGGGCACCAAAATCCAGACCCTCATGAACCTCCTGCACCAACAAATAAACCAGTAGAAGACGGTCATATACGAGATTCACATAATTCCTTTTTAAGGCTTTAGAGAATGGGCCCAACAATTAATATCAAGCACTCAAATCTTCCATTTACGAGTTATAAGTAACCTCTACTGCACATTAACATACATTCACAAAAACTAAATGAATAATGGATACTCACAACCTTATGGACTCAACCACCTCTTAGGTGATTGTCTTTAGATAATGGCTCAGATTGTTAAAACCAACTTCTGACCTCTGAGTACCTCAGCATTAACATATCAATAACACATTCAACTAATAGATGTTAAACAAATACCTATAATTAAAGACACCAGCATAAGATGCATAACACACCAAGCTACTTCTAAAATTGTGCCTAAAATTCAATACCGCCAAATCCCCCTAATACGAGGCATACAAACATTCATACGGTAATAAGTAATAACAAGTTCAGTCCAAATGCAAGCCAAAAGTACATAATCTACAGCCAATAGTAGAGGATTACACACAAGGTCTCTAAACATTATGCCGGTCCTATGCCGATGCATCGCGACCAGTAAGACTAGAACGCTTATGATTTTATCACATCATAGCAGATGGTCAAGCTCATATTGTTATACCACCGAAAAAATCAAACTAATATTGTCATAATTGAGAGAACACACCAACATCCTCATAAGATTCACATTATTCCCTCATAGCATAAACTAGTCAAGAGAACTGAGTAGCTAATCCTATTTCTCAATCATGTAGTTCATACCGTGACGTTTGCATGAGACTCCGTGGTAGCAGATCCAACATTAACAACATTGACAATGGGGGACATTGTAGCATACACCTGCAAAATGCAATACACAATCACTAAAATGATCTGAATTATGTCCAAAGGTATTTAAAAATATACCTGTGTGTAAGCATACATCAATCTTAAATAAAAGCTTAAAATTTTTAGCTAACGCAAATAAAACTTGCCAGATATCGTTGATCTGGTGAAAGAGATGTATCGGTAACTGTCCAGCGCAAACTTTTGGCAAGAATGTTCTTCTGAACTTTCCACCCTTTCTCCACATTGTAAATTCTAATATAGCTACCCTGATATGAATTATAAGCGAAGAAGTTGTGACAGGTACGGAACAAAAAAATTAATTAGAAGACTTATGCCATCAGGACCAACATATACATGGTCAAGCTAACATGCATTATTTCCAGGAAAGAAAGCCCCATAACATCACACGATTAAGAGTCTTGCTACAACCTACAAGTGGGTCTGCAGAACTCATTAAGGTTTCTTTTAGTGCAAACTAGAACCAGTACCAATTTTTTTATTTTTTTTTTTTTTTTGGGGGGGGAGGGGGAAGTTTCCATACACGAAGGGGGTATTTCAATGCAACCAATAAAGAAAACCTTGATATGGCACTTCTAGCAAAACCATTAATCATATACCCATGAAAGCATTAAACTACTACATTTCCAGTGGCTGTTTAAATTCAAAAACTTGACATAGAAAAGCACGACGTACCTGAAAAGCAGCAACAAAAAGTGAGCCATCAGCAGAAAACTGCGATACATAAGCCCGGGTACTCAACTGATCAACAACCTGAGGACTGTTAACAGGCAAATATTTATTTTGAAGATGGCAACGATCAGCCAAGGAGAACCTCCCTTTACCCGAATAATTCCCTTCTCGGCCAGCTAACATCTTAAACGTGGAAACAGGAAACTCGCACTTTCCCGGTAGCACCCGACACAAATTTTCATTGGGCTGTGATCTAATCTTTGTGAGGTGAGCAAGTTCATGGTCCAACACTTTGTTTGGCCCACAGCCTTCGTCAACTCCTTCGATGGAAGTGTCAACCTCGTAACCTTCCGAATCAATCTCCAATCTACTCATAGCATATCCCATGTTGTGAAGATTCCAAGCCCTAAAGAACATTTTAACAGCAAAACTAGAGCAAACACTGAAATCCGTTCCTAAGGCACAACCACATTATGCCAATCTCCTCCATACGCTAAATAACAATTTTGTCAACCCTGCAAACAAACTGAACACATCACTTGGTGCATAAACAATCCCCCACTCATGGATTAACTTGGATAAACATAAGCAGTTACACACAAAATGATTGACACTCTGGTTAAGTTAATTGCCAGTTCCAGAAGAAGCCCTAACATTATTCGACATCATTCAAAGCAAAGCAGTCAAGTAAGTCAAACTAAACATTCAACTCCCTCTATCCCAGAATATATCTCATAGTTGACATGTCAATGTTTTTAAGCTTTTAGTTATGTTTCCTTGATTGCCCCGATCTGTTCATACGAGTAGAGTGACACTCCTTATGACATTGCAATGCTTGTGCCTATTAGAATGGGTAGTATAGGATGATCACTAAACTTCATACCCTATTTTTAGTAAGACGGCATTTATTTTGGGACAAACGGAAATAGAAAGTAATTCCGGGACAGAGGGAGTATGACAAATCCATTCGTACCTCAAGTTAGATTCATCCGCATTATTTCCATATCATTGTCATCAGATCCATAAATTACATGTTATGTGAACAAATTTAGCGTGATTAAGCCTAAACCCTACCTATGCTGTTTCCAGTGTAAATCAGCAGGAAACTAAACTAAGGATGATTTCAAGGCGTGATACTACAGTGTGAAAACATATTTCAACGGTGCTAAACCTCAAATCAATACCATTTTCTGTGCGTATCAGCTGGAAAGCTAAAGCCGAAAAAACATTAAATTTACAAGCCATAATTTGAACAAAATAAACGGTAAGAATTGGATTCAGCAGCAACGATTTGAGTAATGAAAATATGTAATTGAATTAGTGTTGATTGATTTACCTCAATAGATTAGGGAGAGACTGAATGAGCTGAAAATCGATTGAAATTTGATGGTGTGTGAGAATCAAATTATCAACAACGAGTAGATTGAGTAAAGTGATTTTCTATTGCACTTACTGTTTTTCAACTCTTTGAACGCTTCAACATCTGCTAATATTGGACCACGATAATTGTTCGAGAATTCTATTTTTTTTTTAATTAAAATAATATTTTATTAGTTGTACCGATGAATATGGATTCATCGCATTCTAACTAAAAAAGTATAAACAAAATCATGATATATCATTTCATAAATATAATTTTATGGCATTTTTTTGTGTCTTTATTATTAATCTTAAAACAACCTAACTTGATTATTGATTAGCTCTTGAATGTTGTTATTCATTCCTTAAAGTTTCTTAGTTGTTATTCTCTCCTTAAAATTTATTAGTAAAATTGTATCTATGTCTAAAATTTTAAATGGTATAAATAATGTAATAAACATCTATGAGTATGTCAAAAAAAAGTTTGCGGGTGTGAATAATAACACTTAGCTGTCTACTTGTTTTGTATTGTGTGAAGTTTATCTGATAAAATTGACTTGATTTAATTGGCTATCATATGTTAATACCCAAATCAAAAAGACGATTTAAATTTAAGATTTTACAAATCAACGAAATGAGCGGATTTCTAGTATGAAAATGGGGAAGTGGCATTCTTGATATGATAATTTCTTTTCGGATCAAAATCAATGTCTTTCAATGGCACAGCCCCAAATCAACAACAGAGGATACAAATGTTGTATCAATCGTTTGCTATTTAGGTGTTTTCATATGGTGTTATTGTTCTTAAAACAATTATCTATTAAGGAATATTATATATTCTTAGCACATATTGCAATTACCAAATATAGAGATTGTATCTTGTACACCAAGTTAGATTATTCTAGAATATTAGTTTTCTTATTGTATTAGTATTCCTAATTAGATTAGGACTCTAGAACTCTCTTTGTACTCCTATAAATATGTATTGCTAGTATCAATAATACTTGAGTCATTCATACAATATTATTTGAGTCTCTCATATCAATTATCTCTCTCTATGTATGATTGGCTCCGACTATCTCTTTCTCTAATCCTTGACATGGTATCAGAGCTATGATCCATTATCGAACTTCTCCACCGAAAATTCCTTGGCAAAAAGCAGCCCCAACCTATCTCCACCACTTCCGCCACTCAATTTCTTTTTCTTCTTTACGTTTTCTTTCCTTCATCAATTCCCCCCCCCCTCAACTTCTTAAACCCAACTACCACAACCCCTATCTACCCAAAAAGAATGACCACTCACCCTCTTCCCTTTTTATCATCTTTTCTTCATATAGCCGGTCACCAAAACCCTCTGCAACCATCCAATCCTAGTTTTCCCTTCCAAATACCATATCCCAACTACCCAAACTCTAAACGTTTATCTACCTAATTTTATTTTCTTTATCCATTTGTTTTCCTCCCGGTCTCCAAATATTATTTTAATATCTTTTTTTCTTTTACGTTTAAAAAAAAAAAAAAAAAAACTCCTACATACTGCCTTCTTCCTCTCTCTCTCACGTTTTCTTTCTTTCTCTCTAAAAACACCAATTTTTCTTTCAACAAACCCCACAACCAACTTTTGCCGTAGTAGCAATCACTTTTGCCTTAGCAGCAACCAATCTTTTGCCTTTGTAGCAGCAACTCCGCCTTTGTAGCGACCAAACACATAAAACCGTCTCGCGACGTAAAAGTGCCAAAGACCGTCTCGCTACGTAAAAGTGTCAAAGACCGTCTAGCGACGTAAAAGTGCCAAAGACCGTCTCGCAACGTAAAAGTGCCAAAGCCCGTCTTGCGACGACATCAAATCAACTCGCTTCATCAATCCGGTTCATCTCATTACTTTCAAGATTGGACTCTCCTATCGGACGTCCATCTTGCGGGGGCATATTAAGGAATATTATATATTCCTAGCACATATTGTAATTACAAAACATAGAGATTGTTCAAAAAGTTGAGATTTTCAGTTTCCCTTAAAATGAAATTTGGACACTCATTTAAGGACAGAGGTAGTATCATATAAGTATGTATTATGTGATTTAATGATTGTGTTGATTATTAAGGCTGGTATCATAAGGACCTCATCAATTATATATATCTTTTGAATAATACGCGGTAAACAATGTCATATACAAAAATGATATTAAAAAAAAATAATTTCTAGACTGACCACGTAACACAAAAAGAAAAAAAAAAAAAAACAATAAATAAATAAATAAATTAGCCAATTCAAAGTCGAACTTGAACACTTGTTGTTGCCCATAATGGGTTCTTGCCGTGCTTAGAGGGGATTGATTCAACTTTGGATTGCCATGTTCACTATCTCTTCTTTATCATGCCAATTGTTATTACCAAGTCACCATCCTAAATCACTTCTATCCATATCACTTATTTTTCTACATTATTATTTTTTTTACTACAATTAGGATAAAATAACATGTTATGTCATCTGACTCACTCAGGTCCATTATTCATTACTCCCTCTGTCCCTAAATGAGTGTTCATTTTCAAGAAATCATTGTCCCTAAATGAGTGTCTTTTTTTAACATAACTTTGTCCCTAAATGTTTTTTTTCGAAATTTTTTTCACCGGTTTCTTTATACGTGCAAAACTAATGTTTGGAAAGGAGATTACAAGATTTTATATATGAATCTTTGCTACCAAATTGTACACAAAGTTGAGATTTTCAATGTCCTTTAAAATGAAATTTGGACACTCATTTAGGGACAGAGGTAGTAGTATTTTGTTTTAAAAAAAAAATATTTTATCCGTCCTAAAGTATATGTTCACCTTCTCATTTAATCGGATATTAAGAAATTGTGAAAGTGATGTAAGTGTTGTGAGTATAAAAGTAAAGTAAAAGAGATAATGAGTGGGAGTGAATATTAAGTTGATTGGTGTTGTGAGTATAAAAGTTAAGTAAGAGAAAGAATGAGTTGGATGAATAGTAAAATTCTTTGCCATTTTTTTAAGTAAACATATCTCTGAAACGGAGTAAAAAGGAATGGCGGATATATACTCTTTGGACACGAAGGGATTGTTATTTTATAAGAGAGTTGCAATTTTGTAGGAGAAATTGATGTTAACAAAAGTGTTAATGACGTGCTAGTGACATAAGTGTCTCCTATTTAGATTGCAATCAATTTGTGAGGATCCAAAAAGGTCTTTATACAGCCAAAACGATGAGATTTCATCATTATTCTATAAACCGCGTATTTATTTTTGACAAAAACTTAGGTGAGAACATGGAAAACCCGTCTCATGGTAGAGACGGGTATTTTGACGCGTCCGACCCGACACACGAACCGGCTACATAACCCATGGGGGCGACCCTGCCACGTGGCCGCCTCTCATAGACCCTTTTTTTTCGGTTTGTCAAAACTAATATGTAACAGTTTGTATACATAAAAGTAATACATATATACAGAAAAGTAACAGTGTTTTTTTTTTTATGTTTTCTTCGTTTGCCAAAAGTAATACTTATTACAACTAAAATGTAACGAACGTGCTACTTATATGTAACAGTGTTTATACATAATTGTAACACATATGTATAGAAAAAGTAATAATTCAACCATTTACATTTTTAGAGCTAAAAACACTTTATTAGTATTACATGTAAAAGTATTACACTATCTATAGAAATATGTTATAATTTCTTTTATTAAAGTGTTACATTTACTTGTACAAACAATTACATTCATGTATATGAGTTGTTACTTTTCAAATGTTACTTTCTTTCAAAAAATTAAATCAAAATACACAATATTTTACATTTTTGCAAAAGCACTACTACATTTCAGTATAAATGATAATTACATTTAGATATTGTTTGGGTTGCACGTAATTATAGTTAGTATTACATTTGAAAAAATGGGTAAAATGATCTTTTGTTTTTGTAAAACAGGTGTTACATTTACTTATGAACAATGTTACTTTATATGTATACAGTCATTACATTAAGTTATGGTAACTATTACTTTTGGTAAACGTCGGAAAAGTCGGGGGGAAAAATATAAAAACAAAAAAAAAACAATATTTTTTGTTGGGCCAATGGGTGGTTGCCACGTGGCAGGTACGCCCCATTGGTCATGGGTCGACCCGTCTCGTCTATGAGACGGATCTAGGTGTTCTCATGGGAGACTAGCTCCTTATTTTTCCCCTCAAAATATTAAGGTTTTACATAATTTCACACGTTACATAGTAATAAATGTAATTGATATACATACTTATAAAATAGACTAAATTGCCTAAAATAATTGTAATATTTAGATAATCAAATAATTTTATAATAATACATTAATAATTATAATGGAGAGTGTAATTGGTAAACAATGATAAACAAATATATTTTTAAATCAAATTTTAACTCATTAAGTAATAAATATATTGATATGAAGAAAGTACATAATAAAAAATAATAGTAGTTACTATTTGATAAATACTCATTTCCCAAAAAGAATATAATCAGTCGTCTAAAATAGTCTATTAATAAAGTAATTGTGTTTTAGTGTAATTTCAAAAGGTATACTTATAAATGTACGTTTGTACAGATTCTTAACTAATAAAGAATTATTATATTAATTTGTGATATTTGGTGGGGATTATCTCATTCTAAGTGCACAATTTTGTTATTCCTTTCTTATCAAAATAAATGTCGTTTGTTTTTTCTTACGTTAATACGAATAAATTTTAAGTAATATATTTAAATTGATTTCATCATTCTAACAAAATTATTAAAAAAGATTATTAATTCTATTTTAAGTCGGAGAGAATATTAGTTAACCAAAATTTAAAAGTTGTTAGTGGAGTGGAGTTAGAAAGTGCCAACCCATTTGTTAGCTTTACTGATAAATATTAACATTATTCACCCTCAATTTTTATTTTATTTTTGCTAACTTGACCATATATTTTTTGTAAGTTTACATCCTTAAAGTTAGTTTACAATTAAATACCCTTCATCTTAAAATAATAATTTCATACGACTATCTGAAAAAATATTCATAATCTTAGGCTCCGTTTGTTTCGCGTAAAATAACTTCCGGAAAATGTTTTCCCCATTTTCCGGTGTTTGTTACGCACCGGAAAATGAGGAAAATATTTTCCGGAAAATGGTTTTCCCTCTTTTCTAAGTAAAATGACTTACGGATTTTTACTAAGTAAATCATTTTCCGGAAAATGTTAACTCTCTCACTCACACCCAACTCTCCATAAAACCCCACCCTACCCACTACACCTCTAACACCACCCTCTTCATCCATCCTATCCACCACCCCACCATCCCAGCACCCACCCCCCACCCTACCCCACCCCCCCACCCCACCCAAAAAAAAAAGAAAAACTTTTCACTCATATTAAAAAAAAAATGAATATCTCCACCACCCCCACTACCCCAGCACCCACCCTACCCCACCACCCCACCCAAAAAAAAAAAAAAAAACTTCTTTTCACTCATATTAAAAAAAAAAAATTGAACATCTCCACCACCCCCAACTACCCCAGCACCCACCCCACCCCATAAAAAAAAATAAAAATAATCTTTTCACTCATATTAAAAAAAATGAACATCTCCACCACCACCCACCCCACCACCACCACTAAAAAAAAAAAAACTTCTTTTCACTCATATTAAAAAAAAAAATGAACATCTCCATTCTCCACCAGCCCCAACTACCCCAGCACCCCACCCCACCCTACCCCACCACCCCACCCACCCACCCCACAAAAAAAAAAAAAAAACTTCTTTTCATTCATTAAAAAAAAAGAACACCTCCACCCCCCAACTACCCTACTACCCCCACCCTACCCTCACCACCCCACCCACCCACCCACCCACCCCTACCCCCCTAAAAAAAAATTAAAAAAATAACTCATATTAAAATTATTTTTGAACACCTCCCCCACCCCCACCTACCCCACCCACCCCCCCTACCCCCCTCCACCCCCCCCCCCCACAACCACCCATCCCACTCCAACCCAAAATCTCCACCCACATTCAATTTTTTCTCATAATTATTCTTTTCCTCATATTAAATTATTATTATTTTCATATTTTCGGAAAACATTTTCCTTAGATTTACCAAACAACCAAAAACATGTTTATGTCATTTTCCGGAAAACATTTTCATTTTCCGGAAAACATTTTACGGGAAATCATTTTCCGGAAATTGTTTTACGCGAAACAAACGGAGCCTTAGATTTGTACGTTCTTTAACATAGGCTGAAGCTATTGGTGTTTTTAGACTCGTGGTTTTTTTTAATCTTTTCGGACAAAAAATATCTCGAGTTAATTAATTACCCTCTACTGCAAAGAAAATTGGTTTCAATTCTACTCAATTCGTCCCAAAATAATCTTATTGACACACCATCAATAATATTATCAATAACAAATTTTAGATTTGTATTAGGATAATTATATCAATCTAAAATTATAGGTTAAAGATCCTTCGTAATAACGTCGGAAAAAGCTTGAAGATTATTTTGAAACGGAGTGAGTATATTTTTTTGTAGAGAACAATTCACTCCCTCCGGTCACAAATATAAGCAAAAGTAATTAAAATCACACTTATTAAGAAAGTAGTTAAATTTATTTAATTGCCTTGATTTTATAATAAAAATATGTTAAAATTACTAATATATCCTTATATTAAATGTGTAATAAATATACTTTTTTATTTGAATATGAGTAATTAATTAAGGGTATTTTTGGTAAAAAAAAATATTAAATACAGTTACATCTAATATCCAGAAAAAAACTTAACTATTTTGCTTATATTCGTGTCCGGAAATAGTATTTCGTTTGAGACAGAAAATTATAACTCCAATTTAATGGGTGAGCTGGTGGTTGTTAATTTACTGTTTGTTTATGTTTATAACCTTCCAATTGCATGTGAGCTACAAGACAAGTTTTCAAAGTGCTTTTAATGTGGCCTTTAATTACTAGGGGTATTCATTGAGGCTTACAAGAATGGAAAAATTAGGGGCAGGTAAGGGCTACTTACTTTCCAAAAATGGATTATGGTCTTCATTTTAATGGAAAAATATAAAACTTTTGAAAATACCCACAGGATACAAATCAAGTCCACATTTAGATAAAGTATTATTGAAAGGGTGTGGTGTGATAGTTTGTCAATCGAAAAATTTTGGGTGAAACCAGTTCTTCCATAAGTTATAAAAAAATTATGTTTTTATAGGGTTCAGGGTTTAAGGGTAATGCTAATATTAAAGTGGACTTTTTATAACTTATAAAAAAACTACTTTCCCCCAATTTGTCAACTATTATTCTTAAACCTCTTGGTTTTCTCACAACCATCTAATACCATGTTAGCATTAGACAGTGGTGAAGCCAGGATCTTAAGGGAAGGGGGTCAAAAAAAAAATGCACAGTAGAATATATGGACGAAATTCCTGTCAACAAGGGTCTAAAAATAGTATTCCCTCTGTTCAGAAGTGATTTTTTCATTTGTTATTTTTCATTATACTAAAAAGTTCTTTCCATTTCTATAATTGTCGTTAAATGTGCATAAACACAACATGACTAGTTAATCAAATGTTCACATCCTTAAAAAAAATTGAATAGTCAACTGAGAAAAAATCATTTTGGAACGAAGGAAGTACATATTACAAAGTTTGAATAGTCAAATGATAAAAAAAAAAATTATCTAAGGCGGTCAATTTGTAAATATAGTACAAAAATTATATTCCCGGAAAGGGGGTCAGATTGTTCAAAAATTACTATTTTACCCTACTTTCTAAATATATTTACAAACATAAAACTAGTAATTATTTTCTCTTAGAAAAACATGGGGTCAGTGTGTGCCTAGCCTCGCCACTGACTATAGAGTATAACCTTTTGATTTGAACTGTTGTAGCAAAATTTTGTTGTTATGTTGCAATAACAGTTTATATTTGCCCATATTTTACTCATTATGTTTCTAAAAATATCATGAAACGCTTTCTATCACAGCTCAATTGACACTTATTTTTATTTTTATCTGTGTTTTAACTCAAACGAGAAATGAGCTCTTGGGTTGGCCAACAAGTTGAAATGAGAAGTAGAGTGAAGAAAGGGTGAAAGGGATGGAAAGGACAAAACGACAAGGTAGAAAGAGTAGAAAGGTTGGCATAAATAAGTAAGAAAATGGAAATTAGGAGTTGGGTGGAAATTTGACCCAATAGACACAAGACGCCCAAGGATGTTCCTAGTTGTTGACCTAACGCACAAGCTGCCAAACCAACGCCAAAATGTGGTAGGCCGCATTTCAATTCGGACAAGTTTTTTTTTTTTTTTTGATATTGAATTAATATAATCCATTCGTCTCAAAATAATCTTTGAGTTTGACTATTCAAATTTTTTAAGGATATCAACACTTGTTTTGCTAGTCATGTTTTGTTTATGCACTTTTAAGCCTAAATTGTAGAGAAGTGAATAACTTTTTGGGACAACGAGAAATAGCAAATGAGAATAACATTTTGGGACGGAGGGAGTATTTTTTTAGTTTTCCACTTCAAAATATATTTTTTATTTGTTACTCCCTCTGTCTCTAAATGAGTGTCCAAATTTCATTTTACGGGACATCTGAAAATCTCAACTCTTTGTACAATTTGGTGGCAAAGATTCATATATAATCTTGTAATCTTCTTTCCAAACATTTAATTTTGCACGTATAAAGAGACCGATGAAAAAAAAATCGAAAAAAAATATATTTAGGGACAATGTTATGTTAAAAAAAGACACTCATTTTGGGACAAAGATTTTTTAAAAATAGACACTCATTTAGGGACAGAGGGAGTATTAATTGTTTTAAAAAAAATTATCTATAATTTAAACTTAAAAAAGTATAGACATAACATGGATAGGAAAGCAAGTGTTAGTGTTTATATTTTTATTTTAAATGTAAAAAAAAAAAAAAATGAGGACTTGTTATGCGACGTATGGATGTTTTTATAATAAGAATAAAGTTTTTTTTTTTTTTTAGCAGTAATAAATAAGAATAACGTGAAAAATTAAAATTAAAGAAGCAATGAATGAATGAAAAGGAAGAAAGGGGGGAAAAAGGAAGAAATTTGTTGGGTAGTGGGGTATGTGCGTGTGGCACATGCTTAACCACCTACATATGCGACAACAAATGCGTCCAAATTCATAAGCACTATCCTCAACATTGTCCCCTACGAATACTTCCATGTTTTTCTTTTTATTTATTATAAAAAATTATCATTTAGATTATCTCACTTTAATTTATGAAATTTAAAAATATTTTTTTAAATATGTTTAAATAATAAGACTCATTTGTCATATTCATAATTTTATTTAATCACTGTTTTTTACAGTACCTCACCCATTTTTTCCCACTCAAACTATCTACACTCACAGCAAATCATATTTTTTATTATATTTTATATTTTTATGCTAAAGCTTATTTTTGTAAATTAAAAATAGGCGAAGAGAGTAATGTTCTGAATGCTTACAAAATCACCATTAAGTTTATCTCTATTCATTTTTTTTTCTCTCTTTTTGTATTTTCGTCAAGGCAATTAAAAAAAAAAAATACACGCATTGAACAATGTTGTATATATTGGCTTCAATGTATACAAAGTCATAAATTTGTTTTAAATGTCTCAACACATTCATATTTGATGTAATCGTGACTTTTAATACACGATTGCATGTTGTCTAGAGTCACTAGATCAAAGTTAAAGAAGAATTACACCCCTACCTTGACTTATTACTATATTTTATTTTCTACTCTTTGAAAAATTTTAGGTTTTAAGAAAATTTGTCTCGCTTTCACTTTCTGTAATCAATTTAGTTGAACATTAGTTAAAATTTAGAAAATTAATTATATTAATATAATTATAAGTCTTTTATTTTACGATATTCACGCCAAGAGGCAAAAAAATGATCAAACCTTAGTGCTCACTGAGTGTGTGGCTAAACTTTACAACTGAATCACTCATTTGTAAACAGAACCTTACATATATTTAATATGAAAAGAACGACCCGACTGGGAGAAACGGGCTCGCAGGTCGGTCCAACCCGCCCAGACCTGAATCTCGCGTATTGAACCAACCCGGGACAACCTGGACGGGCTAGCCCTGAATGTATCTTTACGCAGCTCGTTCGACCGAGCTGGGAAGGAGGAGCCACGAGGAACCGAATAAGGACTCCAAAGACTCGTCGCACCATCCCGCGTTTATGGTCTATGCTCGTTTGGCCGAGCTGACCACCTGGTGGCCAACGTTACTCTAAAAGGGCCCCTCGTCGGTGCCCGCGGGCACACCCGACTCAAGGTCGGACTTCATCTCATGCTTGCTCGGTCAGACGAGCTCGAACTTGTATCTGTCCCCATCACGATTAGGGGAATTAGAGGCCTGGCCCAACCCTTTGACAACGCACACTGATGACTTCTAGAAGTGTTGCCCTAATACGGACATGGTGAGTCATAGATGTGGATAAGCACAAATCCCTGCGTTCAAGGAGCAAAATCTAGGTGACAAGACAGCTATTTTGGGTTATAAATAAAGACCTCACCCTCATTTGCGAAGGTTGAGCTCTCTAACCTCACTCTTTCTCCCCAGTTTGTTCATTCATAAGCAGACTAACTCATTCTCACGCCGGAGGGCCTTAGCCGGTGAAGCCCCGGCTGAGTTGACGTTTGTTCATCTATTTCAGGCTAACAGACGTCCAGATATCACTTCGCGGATCCGGCTCTACTGATCGCAATTTTTGCAAGATCATAATATAAAAATAATTATTTTTGCTTCACTTATACTACTTGAGACCAGACTAGAAGACAATGCTAACGGTAGTCGTGCAAATTAAAGTATGAACAAAGCTCCAATTTGAACAACAACAATGGTTTTGGCATTGGAAAGGGAGGTACTATCTACCAAAATAATAATAAGCTAAGGTGGGGAGCACAAATGAGTATGAAGAGAGAGTAGGTCCACCACTTTGTGAAAAGATCGCACGTCTAGGAATCTTAGGATTTCTATATCCTCCCATCAACCAACAAATTGATGAACATGATTGGCTTAAAGTACGGATTCACCATGTGCCCTAATATTTCCCGGGTTTTTTTTTTTTTTTTTTTTTTTTTTAAGTAAATACTCCTTCCATCTCATCTGACTAAAAAATTTATAAGCATAATAATAATAAAAAAATATATTATAAAATATAGATAACGAGATATTGTGTTATGACTATGACGAGACCCATTTAAAACAAAAATTGACTCTTAAAATGAGACGGATGGAGTATTTTTTTAAAAAAAAAAAATAGTTTTCCAAAATTAGGTTTCTAATTTTATGTAATTAACGCGAATTAAATTGTGAATACGTGTGGTAACATGTTTATAACTATTTTGTACGTTTTTAAAATATAAAGTGATATTTTTATAAATAACTGAAACTTATTTACACATGTGGACACTGTTAACACTATCGCTGACACTAAGACTCTTTTTATAGTTTTACATTTGCATATAGAAGATTAAAGAAAAAGTGGAAAAGGTGATGTGTTGTGAGTATAGATAGTTTGGTAGAAGAGAGAAATTGGGGTAGAAAATAGTTAGTGGTTAGTTGATGTGAGTGTGTTGGAGAGGGTATGGGTGTATTTAGAAAATGACTTCAAATAAAATTGGGACGAAAAAAATTATTTTAACAAAATAAAGTCGAGGCAGGAGTTTGACTCTTTTTCCGTAAGACAAGATTGCCTCGTATAACTGTGCTAACGGACTTTGGCAATTGTCTCCAAGATACAACGACTTCTCGGAATTTCAAATATGCAGCACTACACTTTTGAAACTATCCGGCGAACTAATTGATACTCGGGATTTTCTGGACTTGAAATGCAAAGACTGACTTTACTTGGATGCTCTAGAGAATATATGACAAATGCTATGATTGCTGGGATGGAATGCAAATGAGGGGGAGGGTCCTTTATATACTTAATGAAGAGAAGGGGTGCCTTTTGGGAAATATCACAATTGGTGGGGTGCCTTTTGGGAAGGATCACAATTGGTGGCTGGTGGTTTTCTGGCCCTTGGATCAGATTCAGATGGAAGGCTAAGATCGACTGGGTCAATCCAAGACCTCAGACCCGCCCGCTAGAAGGGACGCGGGTCGTCCCGACGGTTACAACCGAACTGACACGACCCTTGCTCCGAGCCGCCTTCTGAACTGGGCCGCTTTGCATGGATAGCCCAAAGGATCACTTAGCTTGGAAGCCCAAGTCCACACTTAATTGGAACCTTCTTAGATGAGCTATATTAAATACTCTCACCTTTTTCATTTTCCAACCAATGTGGGATAATGACTTTCCACATTTCCAACTCTTCATAAACCCACAATAGTTGCACTTGCACACTTTCAATAATTAATTTCTCATCCATCCGAGTTTGGTTTCGAGAAAATAAATACATTACGTAAATCTACTCCGAATGTAGATTACTAATTTGCAACTAATTTCCATTTTTATAAAATGGAATCAATAATTAAAACTGGTCAAATATTGGTCAAACCCAATAAACTAAACCAATTTCCAACAGTATGCAAGTGGGTAAAAACTTTTCATTTTTGAATTTTGCAATTTTTATGGGATAACCAAAATGACAAATTTTGCAATTTGAAATGATACGGGGGAGTACTCTCTTTGTCCCAAACACCTTGTACTAATTTCTTTTTTGATGTCCCATTGGTATGTCACATTTTCTAAAATGTTCAATTTTCTCCACCTCACTTGTCATACTCACATACTTAATTTTGGATCTCACTTGTAAATCTCATTCAACTTATCCTAATTATAACCTTTTTCCCACTCGTAATACTTTTGAATTTATATACGTTTTCCTTAATTTTCGTAGTTCTTCGAAATGGTGCAAGTGTTTTGGATCGGAGGGAGTAGTTCTTACGAATTAAAGAGGGAAGAGGGACGGAGAGAGTCGTGAGTCTAAATGAAAATGAAAATAAAAATGGCACACGTAAATTTCATCATCAACATTTTCGTAAATGCCAGATTGAGGCAGTCTCCAAGTTTCGTTTGAAAATGAATCCATATGTCTCAAGGTTTAGATATTTAATATAATTCTTGTAAGTTACGAAATAGAACTACTATTGTAATTTTGAGTGAGCCTCTAATTTTTTTGGTGTGCCATCTCTTTTTTTATTGTGAATGAAATGAATTATCGTTTGCCTTAAAAAAAAAATAAATTATATTTTCGTTGTCAAAATTACCAATTGATCTTTCTCTCAAACAAAACCGACGGCTTGGAAACTACCCACTCCGATGGAACTGGATTGTCGTATCAATATTTCAGACGGGTCTTGTGGGTCCCTTTATGACCGACACGTGTTAGGAAGATTGCGTGATAAAAATGCAAATAAAGCGAAACGACAAAATGGAAAGTGGGGGAGGGGGTAAAAGATGCCGTCACGCGCCAATCGCAAGAGGACAAAACACGTGTCGTCCTCATTTGGGTGAGGTTTTGGACGCTTGTAGAGATAGGGGCAGGTTGGTCAATAATTATAGAGGTTTGGGGCAATGGAGAGCCGAGACGGAACCTTTTGTCGCCATGTGCCTTGGCGTCGGCCGCACGCAGGATGGGTAAGTTTATCATCCATGCTAAATTTTATTCACTCCGTCCCGTTTTAAACTTTAAAATATTTAAATATATAGATTTTTAAAAATTGTGAATAATGTAATGTGTGAATATCGATAATTTGATAGGAGAGAAAAAGTAAGCTAAGAAATTGTTATAAAGATAATTGTTGTGAGTATTACATGTGATATTCACAAGTAAAAAAGTAAAAAAACAATTATTTTTTTTAGATTTTGAAGTTAAAGTGAAATACTTTAAATAATTTTTTTTAAGTTTAACATGATACGGAAGGAGTGTTTTACTGAGGTAGGTGAAAAAAGAAATAAAAATTGCACATTTTAGGAAATACTCTCTCCATCTCGTTTTAAACTTCAAAAAAATTCATTTTGGTGTCTCATTTTAAACTTCAAAACCTAAAAAAAAATTGTTTTATGTATTTCTTTATTTGTGCGCCTTACGTATCATAGTCATAACAATTACGTAAAAATGCAAAAAAAATATACCTCAGTTGCTCACTTTGTGCAGGTTCGGTACCTAATGTCGTTTTTGTTGCAGGTATAGTACCTCAAATGGTCACTTTGTGTAGCCAAGGTCACTTTGGCTAACGCCGTTAGAATTTAGACGTTAAATATCCATGTGCTTGATTATGTGCCATTTATTGAGAGGTAAAATAGGAAACCTATGCAAAGAGAATATCCCAACCTTTCTTCCTTCTCTCTCTACACACACACAGTCACATACACACATAATCTCCGGCCAAATTTTGCCAATCTTCGGCCAACCGCAGCCGACTCCCCAAGCCTCTTAAAGAAGATGAAGGAGGGAAGAAGATGAAGGGAAAGGGTGGGGTTATTTTCCTTTACGAGAAATTTTTGGGGGAAACTAGTTTCTCCATAAATTATAAAAAGTCATGTTTTTATAGGGGTTAAGGTTTAGGGTTTAAGGTTTAGGGTTTAGGATTTAGTGTTTAAAGTCTAAGGGTTAAGGGTTAAAAAGTGGACTTTTTATAATTTATGGAGCAACTAGTTTCCCCTAAAACCAACCCTTCCTTTACACACAGATTTCCTATTTTACCCATTAAATAAATGACATATGACCAAGCACATGTCTATTTAACGTCCAAATGTTGACGGTGTTAGCCATAGTGACTTTGGTTGCACAAAATGACCATTTGAGGTATTACACTTGCAAAAAAAATGATATTAGGTACCGAACCTGCACAAAGTAGGGGTGTCAGTGGTTCGGTCCAAACCGCGGTTTGGGACCGAACCGAACTAAACCATTCGGTTTGGTTCGGTTTTTAAGCACAAGTAGTTCGGTTCGGTCTCAAAAATTGGTAAACCGCGTAGTTCGGTTTGGTTTGTGGTTTGACCCCTCCAGACCAAACCAGACCGAACCAAACCAAACCAAACCAAACCATCAGACCGAACCGGCAGACCGAACCACCAGACCAAACCGCCAGACCACATATATTAGTCATATATTTGTATGTTAAGTAACATTCACCTTTAAATTATTAAAATAATTTACATTACATTACATCATTCTCAACTCTCGCATCTTATTCAATATTCATTTTATCGAATGTTATATTCATTGAGGCACATAGTTAACAAAGTTCTGTAGTGTATTCACTTCCTTCGGCTTCTTTATTCGTTTGATATTTTCATTCTTCTGAATTTTCTCATTTAAACAGAGTGTAAACCATAATTTGAATCGTGCTATGAACCTCGGTGCGAATGGTGGTTTAAACCACGATCTAAACCATATTCTAGACCACGGTCTGAACCACGGTCTAAACCGCAGTCTGGACCACATTACAGAACCGCGGTCTGAACCAAACCGAACCAAACCATGGCGGTTTGGTTTGGTTCGGTTTGAAATTTTTCGTGGTTCGGTTTGGAGTTTTCCCAAACCGATGACTAGTGGTTTGGTCTCTAAAACGGCCGAGACCGAACCAAACCGAACCATTTACACCCCTAGCACAAAGTTACCAATTAAGGTATTTTTTTTTTGCATTTTTAACTAACAATTACTCAGTAACTATTCCCTACTCCACTTTTTCTCTCCTACCAAACTATCTACATTCACAACACATAACTTTTTTCTTAATTTTTGACCCAAAAGTTTTTTGAAATTTAAATTGGGACAGAGGGAGTATGGCTTAGTGATGAGGCGAGTAAAAAAGAATTAGTCCGATTGGTTTTGAGACGAAAAGAGTATTTATTTCTGACGGAAGAAAAATTGGTTCCAATGCAATTTATAATAAGGCAACAAACTATTTAAAGTAATTTATTATTCTAAATCTATATAAAATTAAATTATTAACCTCACAAAAAAAACATATAATGTACTATCTCATTCTATTAATCCTTAAAAAAATCATTTAAAAAATAACAATAATTATAAGCCTTTTTTTTTAAAAAAAAAAAAAGTACAAACACACAAATCATGGTGTTTAAATTTTCTGACTCGTTTGGCTCAATCTGTTTTACGTGCTATAAGAGATATTTTGTTAATATGAAGGGAGAAAAGATATACTCCTTCCGACGTGTTTAACGTTCTTATTTTAACTTTGCACGTTTATTAAAGAATTAAAGCAAATTGACAAAGTCTTAAATGCGTTTGAGGTCTAGCGTGTGGCGGTGCGGCGGGCCTAACTCGTGGGTCAAACCCGTCCGACCCGACCCACCCGACCTGCCAGCCCGCCTCTCCTCCACTCCACAGGCGACACATGGCGCGCTGTGAGCCACACCTGGTTCACCCAACCGCGCGCTGCCACGTGTCGTCTTTAAAAAAAAACTTTAAAATGCTATATCTTGAGATTTATAACTCAAAAAAAAATAATTAAAAATACCGTTGTGTTCGTCTCGACGAGACGAATAAAACTACATAGGTCATGATATGGTTTGATTTTTTTTTTTTTAAAAAAATACATTTTTTTACACACAAAAAGTTTCAGCTGCTCATCAGCTAAGATGTAACACTCTGTTCTGATAAAAGTAACAATTTCATTTCAAAAAGTAACACTTTCTACTGTTAAAGGTAACAGCGGTTTTTACAAAAACAAAATGGGTTTGCATTTCAATTGTTACTTTCTCAATAAATAATTGTTACATTTCATATATAATGTTACATTTAAGAATATAAACTGTTACAATTGAGAAAAAAAATGTTACATTCATTTTTTATAAAATATAACATTAGTTTAGTTGTCAATCCTATGTTAATTTTGGGAGAAAAAAGTGTTACATTTGAAAAAAAGAGTGTTACATTCCTTTATAAAAAGTGTGACATTGGTTTAGTTGTCAATCTTTATGTTATCTTTAATCTATTGAAGCAAAATTGTGGTACATTTTTGAAAAAAAAAAGTGTTACATTTGGAAAAAAAGTGTTACTTTTGTTGGGAGAAAAAAAAGTTGGGGTTGAAAAAAAATAATCTCAGCAAAAAAAAAAAAAAGAAAAAAAAAAGATGGAAAGTCGCCGGCCTGCCGCACGCCATGCGGCGGGTGTACAGGAGACAGGAATTTGAGTAAAAAATAGTAGTGGGTGGGGGATACAATTGTCCATTCATAATGCGAGTGTGTGAAAAGTAGATGGGTAAGTAATGGGCTTTTTGTAATATGCTATGAACTTTATAAGGAAAAGAATGTCCAAAATACTATTTATCCATTGTCGTTTAAGGAATAAGGCACTAAAAACCCTAAACTGGGACATACCAAAAAAGAAAGTAAAAAACTTAAACTGGGACCGAGAGACTATCAATAAACAATACTATAAGTATTCACCGTATGCTCCAACTCTCAAAAAACAATTGTGCACTAGTTTATTCTCAATAAAAAAAAAATAAAAATAAAAAAAATAAGATTTTGGGGCAAAACTAGTTTATCACTAAATTACAGAAATTCATATTTTTAAATATTTATCAAATGCTTGCAAGTAAAAAAAAAAAAAGACAAAGACTCATGTGAGAACAAGGGGATCCGTCTCATGGGTGAGACGGGTCGGATCCTTGCCCATGACCCCGGTCCATGAACAAGTTCCAAGGCCCATGGGGCATAACCCGCCACGTGGCACCCTTTCATAGGTTTTTTTTAAAACAGGTATTACGTTAACTTATGAACATTATTACTTTATATGTATACAGTCATTACTTTAAGAGATGGTAACTATTACTTTTGGTAAACCACTGAAAAGCCCAAAAAAAGATATAAAAACTGGAAAAAAAAAAAAAAAAAAAAAAAAACTGCCACGTGGCGGGTCATGCCCATGGGTCAGGATCCGACCCGTCTCACACATGAGACGGATCCCCTTGTTCTCATGGGAGACCACCTCAAAAAAAAAAAACTTTATGTAATTTAGTGAGAAACTACTTTCCTCCGAAACTTACTCAAAATAAAATGTTTATATTTGATACTATTGTAAATGAGAAAAGGATGCAAGTACATACTCCCTCCGTCCCACCTCACTTGAGACCTAAAAGGTGGGCACAATAACTAAGGAAAAAAATAAAATAAGGAAAATATGTGTAGAAAATGAAGAGTCTCAATGAGTGAAGTTAATAGTAGGTGGGTTTAATGAATTGTGTGGTGGAAAATGAAGAGAGAGAATGAGTAGGTGGGTAGATTGAATATAAAATTATAAAAAGATTACTATTTATATTTAAAGTATTCATTATTTGTTCAACTTACTGAAAGAGTATAAAATACTCTTGATATATTCTTGATTTTTGTAATTTTGATTTACTTATTATTTTAATTTAATTTGCATATTGTTTATATTTAAATTGTAGTTATTTTATGAATAAATTATTTATCACGGAAAGGTAAAGTAGGTTAGTGATTATCTTAGGTAGTTTTTAAATTAAGATTTATATTTTTGGTATTTATCTTTTAACCTATTAACACTTTCCATATTAAAGTGTATCTCTTAAGTATGGCATGACTCTCCTAAGCATGAATGAAATATATATATATATATATATATACATATACATATATTAAAGTTGGTGAGGAGAGCCATGGTGTTGCCACATAGATAAGTCTTAGAAAAGTGTTGCATTTGGTGTTGCCACATCATTACCACTCTTATAAAAACGAGACTTTTCAAATTATTTTTCTTAGCTAATAGTATTAGCTAATAATATTAGTTACTATATAGGTTAACTATTATAGTTAACTACTATAATAACTAATACTTATAATAGTAATAGTTACTATAATAGGTAATTATTATAGTTAACTACTATAGTAAGTAATACTTATAATAGTAATAGTTACCATAATAGGTAACTATTATAGTTAACTACTATAGTAACTAATACTTAGAATAGTAATAGTTACTATTATAATAGGTAACTATAATAGTTAATTATTATAGTTAACTATTACTCCATACGTCCCATAGTAAGAGTTCTACTTTCTATTTTGGTACATCTCAGTGTAAAAGTCTTTTTTCAAAAATAGCAAAGAATATTTATTATTTATCTCACTCATTCTCTCTCCTCATTTACTTTTATACTCACAAAACCAAACAACTTATTATTCCATCCCACCTATTCTCTCTCTTAATTTATTTTTACATTCACAACACTTACTTACTTCCATCATTTCTTAATCTCCGTGCAAATGAGAGGTAGGACTCTTACTCAAGGACAGATGGAGTAATATTTAACTATTATACCTAACTAATACTATTAATAGTATTAGTTAATTATAATAGTTAAATATAATTGTCAACTATAATAGCTACTATATAAGTTAATTATTATTATTATTAATAGTATTAGTTAATCATAATTGTTACAATATATAATAACTATTACTATTAATTATAATATCTTATCATAATAGTTACTATATATGTTAACTATTACAAGTTTTTTGAAATATTCATACAACAAACTTAAATGTACTTCTAAATTAATTAAAAAACATATTTGTTACAACTATGTACAACCAAAGCTATGAAAATGTTTTGATTAATTTTAAAAATACATATATTTTCAAATAAAATTATTATGTTAATTTATCAATTAAAAACATAAAAAAAAAATACAAAAACATTAACGGAATAGATCCCCGTGTGGCTATAAAAACAAAAAGAGATCACCGTTGATTGACGGATTAGAGCATTCAAGAAATAGATTTTTTCTTAAAAAGTGTCCCTCTTGTCCTTGAAGTTGCTTTATAATTAAGATCTAAAGTTTTCAAGATTTTTTTTTTTTGCAATTTTTATTGCATTGAGAACATATATTACTGACTATATTTATCCTTGAAGCTTTGATCTAAGTCTTTTGATTATTCAAGGTTGTTTTGTGTTCGGTTTGTTCTAGGAGTATAAAATTCATTTAATCTTTTGATTGTTTTTATTTTCTTTCATTGTATTCGTTTATTATCGTATATTCTTGAAGATTATTTATTGATGAAAGTTTTCTAGAGACATAATCTTGCTGAACTGTTCAAATTTGCATTTTGTTTCCGCTGCATTTTTACTTAATTTTGTTCGTGTGGACTTGTGCGATCATTTCAGCACACAAGTGGTTATTTACAAAAATAGTCCTATCTACAATTATTTCACTTACTATTTAAGATAATAAATACTATAATGTTAACTATAATTAAAATATTATTTTCTTAATAGATCAAGAGTAAAAATGACATTATTACGAGACGAAGGGAGTACTTATATATATATATATATATATATATATACTTATTCTTTAAAAAAAAACACCAAATTAAATTGCATCTCCACATAAGCCGGAAGATCACCCCATATATACATTGAAGATCCATTTCTTAGCTTACATGCTACAACGAAGAAACTTTCGATCAAAATCTTGGGACACTCGAATTCTATTTCAAGTAAAACTTGGACACTACCGCAAATAAGCATTTAAAAAAAAAAAAAAAAAAAAACGTCGGATAGTATATTACTTTGAGTACTTCACAAAGAGAATTCGGGCTGACAAGTTAGTGTCCACCATCCCACAATCTCTGAAACATCCTTCTACAACAAGAATATGACATCCTTTTTGTTATGAGAAAATGCGAGAATCGTCATTACAGATTGCATTGCAATTGTAGAATAAAAACAAACAAATAAACAAACAAACAAACATACTAATAAACAATCAAACACATGCTCTCAACGATGGAGAGAACTCAAATGCTCTCACAAATGAGAGAAATCAACGACTCTCGACGATGGAGAGAATTTATTTTGTGTCAAGAAACATTAAAAACAAAAAATTTAGAAACTAAACATAATTAAAAACACTATCAAAATTATTTATAATCTCAATACATTAAATTAACAAATAATTGTGTTATAGAATGATTTATATTTTAAAACAGAAAAAAGAGAGAAGAAGAATCAAAAGAATTTAGTATCAAGAATGTTTGAAAATAAGTAAATTATAAATGAAACTATTATCATTATACTATAGTAACTAAAACTATTTACACTATTATCATAAGACACAATAATCATATTAGTTATTTATAACTGAAAATATATGTGTGTGTACACACACACACACACACACACACACACACATATATATATAACCATCCATTTAAAACACTAGGGGCTCGTTTGGTAGTCTGATAGGATTAGCTCGTATTAATAGTCGTAAAATTATTAATCGGGAGATTGATTACACCACCCTTTTTTATGGGTAGATATGAAGGGGGTTAGAGGAGACAAGTCTGGATAAGAAGCTTATTTGAATTGTACCTAGGATTATTAATCGGATTGCATTTAGTCTACCAAACACCAAGATTATTGGACTAATAATCATATCCATCTCTAATCAGGCTACCAAACGACCCCTAGATGTATAATATCTTTAACAAATTGGCACACTATTTTCTATTTTTTAAGACACAATAAGTGTATTAGTTAGATATGACTTTAAAAAAATCCTATTCAAAAATAGATGAACTATTCATATGTGACATTAGATGTATAACATTGTTAAAAAAAAAAAAAAAAAAGGAAAAATAGCTTTGATTTTTTCAAATAAATACTTTGATTTTTTTGTAATAGTTTAATAAGATTTTTTTTTTAATTATTATTAAAAATCATTTGCAATTATTAGTCAAAGTGAAGATATTAGGTACAAGGGTACTTCTATTCAAAGTGTGAAATGAATGTTAATGATTAAAATGAAACCTTACAATATAGTAAAATTGTTAAAGTAGTAAAGCAAGGTATAGTGTTGCAATTTTCAATTACAACCAATTGAAAAAAAAAGGGTGCATAAATGCATTTATAGTATAGGGGATTAATGTATTGATTTATAAAATAAACATGTATCAACTAACTATGAACCTTTATATTTTTTTTAAACATTTATAGATCTTTTTTGTAAAAAACCTCCATCCTAGAGAGAAACCGTCTCTTGTCTTCTTCTCCCATCATCTAATCCCTTTCTCTATTGAATCTCCAAATCTTTTCCATTTGATCCCTCGAATCTTTATGAGATCTCTTACAATTTTTTGTAATCTCATTTCAATATGGGATTACAAATTATTGTTTGTTGATCTCGGCTGTATTTTTTTTTTTTTTTTTTTTTTATATATTTTGCATTCAATAATTTCTGATTTCGAATCAGATTTGAGGTCATGAATTTGACGAAGACCGGTCGTGACAATCAAAGTGGCCATAAAATTTTATCATATCGCCGTCGATTTTCTGGTGCAATCATAGCACTTTTTTCATTGTATTTCATGTTTTCTCTCCTTCGTTGGGAGTCTTCGTCTTCTCCCCTTCGTTGGGAGCCTTCGTCTTCTCCCCTTCGTTGGGAGCTTTCGCCTTCTCCCCTTTGCTGGGAGCCTTTGCCTTCTCTCCATTGCCTCCGTCGATTTTCTAGTGCAATCATAGCACTTTTCTCATTGTATTTCATGATATTTGGTTTTTTCAATTACAACCAATTGAAAAAAAAAGGTGTGCATAAATTCATTTATAGTATAGGGAATGTATTGATTTATAAGAATAAACATGTATCAACTAACTATGAACCTTTATATTTTTTTTTTAACATTTATCGATCTTTTTTGTAAAAAACCTCCATCCTAGAGAGAAACTGTCTCTTGTCTTCTTCTCCCATCATCTAATCCCTTTCTCTATTGCATCTCCAAATCTTTTCCATTTGATCCCTCGAATCTTTATGAGATCTCTTACAATTTTTTGTAATCTCATTTCAATATGGGATTACAAATTATTGTTTGTTGATCTCGGTTGTATTTTTTTTTGTATATATTTTGCATTCAATAATTTCTGATTTCGAATCAGATTTGAGGTCATGAATTTGATGAAGACCGGTCGTGACAATCAAAGTGGCCATAAAATTTTATCATATCGCCGTCGATTTTCTAGTGCAATCATAGCTCTTTTCTCATTGTATTTCATGTTTTCTCTCCCTTGTCGAGAGTCTTCGTCTTCTCCCCTTCGTTGGGAGCCTTCGTCTTCTCCCCTTTGTTGGGAGCCTTTACCTTCTCTCCATTGCGTTGTGAGCTTTGATATGATATTTGGTTTTTTCTATGTCGTTGTAATGGTTTGGATGTTTGGTTGGCTATTTATTGTCGACCCGAATGCTTTATTTTGTTGTGTTTTCAGCGCTAAATTTTGTCCATGTGAGAATATTTTGAAGGCCAGTATTGGGCCGTGTCCAAGTTATGCTTGGAGAAGCATTTGCGTATCTGAAGTCATTTTTCGTGGTGTTCAATGGAGATACGATGCAAGGTCGAATTTCATTATTCGAGAAGAGTTAGGTTTTTTCACGAAGACGGGCAGTTTGTCAATGATTGCATGTCTTAATCGAAATCCTCAACTTTTAGACGAGCCTCCGACTGTTATGGAGCGCTATCTTCTTGATTGTTATTAATGAAACTAGTGGGTAACCCGTGCTCTGCACGGGTAACTAATTTGCTTTTTTTTTTTTTTTGCATTTTACTTTTTTTATATTTTTATTTAATAAAATAGCATAACAGTTTTTATAATATAAATATATTGTATATGAAAAATAATTTTTTAATTATAGTTAACTAAAATGGTAAACATCATCTTAACTAAAACCATTAATGGTAAAAATTAATCTATATAATAATATCAATAACTAATATTATTAATAATACTTATTAATATTTATAGTAACTATTATAATTAACTAATACTATTAATAATAATGTTAACTTATATAGTAACCACTATGGTTAACTAATACTATTAATAGCAAAAATTAATATATATTATAATTGTTATGATTAACTAATACTATTAATAGTATTAGTTAATTTATAAAGTAACCATTATAGTTAACTTGTATAGTAACTATTATTGTTAATTATACTATTAATAGTTAGTTATATATTATAGTAACCATCATAGTTGACTAATACTATTAATAGTAATAGTTAACTACCATAGTAACTATTATAGTTAAGTAATGCTATTAATAGTAATAGTTAACTACTATAGTAACTATTATAGTTAAGTAACCGTTTACATGCTTGGATAATATCAACATAATGACAATCCTAATGACTGCAAGCCGTTGGATCACTTGTAGCATAGGAAAAAGCACACAAAGTGGTACAAGAGATTTGGACTCATCTTTGTGGTAAGCATTTGTGTTTCATATTTTTCATTACATAACACAGCTTTGGAGGTTTTGACCCATCTTGAAGAAAACAAAATTTTGAACAATTTGTTTCATTAAAATACATAATTATTTATTTGATGCCATGAACGTTGATGTGTGCTTTATGAATCAAGTCGGATAAGGCTCCTTCGGATTCAAGAAACATGAACTCAATTAAAATTTAAAATCAATTTGAATTTATATACTCTATCCATCAAAAAAGGATTTTCTCACTTTTATGCGCGCTAACAGGAAGGTAATGAGCATTAAGTTTAGTCTAATCTAATTATTATAATGAACATCTAAAAATAGTTATTGATAATATGCATAACGTTGTATCATTAAAATAAAATTAAATGCATTTTTTTATTATTATTTAAAATATCTAATAACTATACAAATAATTATAAATATAAATAAAGGAAAATATTTGAACCACGAATTAACCCCTAATAAAAACGTAAAGTAGGACAAAATGCAAAGTAAAAAGTACAAGTTAAAGTAGAAACATTAAAGTAGAAGACATTTAGAGCAACAAAATGAACGGGAATACATGTGTGAATAGTTGGACTTTGGTTAAATCTCGAAAAAGTAGGTTTGGCATTAGCCTTGTACTAATGTCCTAACCTTCAAATTTATTATACTCTTTCCGATTTAAAATTCCTACTTTTCCTTTTAATTTGTTCCAATTTAATTTAAAATTTTTATTTTATTTTATTGCTTAAAATAAAAAATAGGACCCATTTGCATTCACACAAAAAAAACTCCCTACACACTTTCTCCCTTTTACTTAATTTTTAAATTTTCACACTCATAATATTTATTTTTACTTAATCTTCGTGCAAAGTTAAAATAGAAACCTTATAGTGGGACGGAGGGAGTATTTATTTAAATGGCAATAAACCCACCCCTTCCATACCCCCCCCCCCCCCATCCACCACACACACATAGGAATGACAATTTGACCGAATCCGATCCGTACCGAAGGCGATCCGATCAAAAAAAAAATAGGGTTTGTTTTGCAATGTTTAAAACCCAAGCGGGTTCGGATCGGATTCGGATCACGCTGATGTTCCGACCCGAACCCGACCCGAACCCTTAATAAAGGTGAATTTTAAATATTATTTTTTCTAATTAGTGTTTCTAAGTGAGATTTGGATGATTTTAGACTATTTCCCATACAACATTCAACATTGCGCTTAAAAATATATTTTAATTAATTAATTTTGAGCTAAAAAATTAGACTTTTAATAATTTCCGGGTCGTATCGAGTCGGTCATGGTTTCTTATTTTCGGATCGGATCAGATTCGGATCAGTATATTTGAGATTCGGATCGGTCATGATCCGGTTCGAACCCGACCCGTTGCCATCCCTACCAAAAAAAAAAAAAAAAAAAAAGGGAAAAACGGGAAATTACTCAATTTTATTAAGAAAAGGAAAAAACGAAAACCCAAATTGGGAAGAACTCGGTGGGGTCCAATTTAAACAGTTAATTTCGGCCGCCTTGCTTTGTCGTCTCTCTCGTCTCCGTCCTCCTCCGTCGTCTTTTTGTGTTTGACTCCACGTTTATCCCCTCTCTCTCTCTACAATTTTCTCGCTCTAAAAACCTTATTATTAGTAGTATTATTCTCTATTTGATCTTACTTTCTCTGTGTTTGGTTTCTCTCTGTTTCTATAGACAGAGAGGTGTCTTTTCCTGTTCAGAACAACACAGAGACTAGGAATCAAGAAAAAAAAAAAAAAAACTCACTGAACCCACCACTCAGACAATTCAAAATTCTTGGATCTTTGATGGGTTTGTTTGAAGCGTTATGACTAGTCAACGGCCTTGAAGATCAGTCGTCATAAAGTTTGAATCTTGGAAAAAATCTGGATTTTTTTTTTGGGGGATAATTGTGTTGTATATATGGCAGGAAGTAATGAAGTTAACGTTAATGAAGCCAAGGTAATGATTTTCATCTGTCTTTTGTTATTCTGTTTTGTCATATTGTCAAGTATTAGTTAGGGTATTTGTTTTGATTATGTTTTTGGGGTGTTATATTGGTGACGGGTGGCAATCCCTTATGGGTTTGATTTCTTTTCCAAGAAATTTGGGGTTTTCGGAAAAAAAAAAAAAAAAAGAGGTTGATTTGGGGGAGAAAAATTGATTTTTTTTTCAGTGATTTGAAGTGGGTTCGTCCCTTTTTGTGAGTTTCTTGTTCAACAAATTTGGTTTTTTAAGAAAGAATTCACCGATTTTAGGATGAAATTTATCTTTTTGTCCTATGATTGGAAATTGGGGTTTTCTCCCGTTTCACCAATTTCCCTTTTGTTTGACTTTGTTTGTATTTGGTGCAATTTCGAGATACATGTTTTGGGCTTAGGGTTCTTATTTCAATTTCACCCTAATTACATCAAGATTGAGGAGTGATATCTTATGTTTATACTAAATTGATCAATTTGATTTGAATGGTTCATGATTTTGGACCTCTTATTGAAGACGAGCTTCTAATTATATGATATCGTTTCTCATTTTTGGCAGAAAGTTGTTCCTTTGCACACATGGATCCTCATTTCCAACTTCAAGTTAGCCTACAACATACTCCGGCGTCCCGACGGCACATTCAACCGTGAATTGGCCGAGTTTCTTGACCGGAAAGTCGTCGCCAACGCGAATCCAGTCGACGGGGTCTTCTCGTTTGACGTTCTCGACCGTACCACCAATCTTCTCAACCGGATTTACAGACCCGCCCCTGAAAATGAATCTCAGTGGGACATCACCGATCTCGAGAAGCCATTGAGCAACACAGAAATAGTCCCGGTCATCATTTTCTTCCACGGTGGAAGCTTCACTCATTCTTCCCCAAACAGCGCGATTTACGATACATTTTGCCGCCGGCTCTCCGGCATTTGTCAGGCAGTTGTGGTCTCTGTCGACTACCGGAGATCGCCGGAGCACCGGTACCCTTGTGCTTATGATGATGGGTGGGAAGCCCTGAAATGGGTTCATTCTAGATCATGGCTAAGAAGTGGGAAAGACTCAAAAGCACACGTCTACTTATCTGGCGACAGCTCCGGCGGCAATATTGCTCATCACGTGGCGGTGAGGGCTGCCGGAGAAGGGGTTGAGGTGTTAGGAAATATACTTTTACATCCCATGTTTGGTGGGCAAGAAAGAAAGGACTCGGAAAATCGACTAGATGGGAAATACTTTGTGACAGTTCAAGACAGAGATTGGTATTGGAGAGCATACTTGCCCGAAGGGGAAAATCGAGACCATCCCGCTTGTAATATATTTGGCCCGAGGTCTATTAATCTTGAAAAAATTCATCAATTTCCCAAGAGCTTAGTTTGTGTAGCGGGTTTGGATCTTTCTCAAGATTGGCAACTGGCATATGTTGAAGGTCTTAGGAATGCGAAAAAGGAAGTTAAGCTACTATTTCTTCCGGAAGCAACAATCGGGTTCTACTTTTTACCGAATAACGAGCATTTCTCTTCGTTAATGGAGGAGATCAAAAGCTTCGTGAACGCTTCAACTGTTAATAGATTGGATTAACTTCAACGGCAGGGATCAGTCCCATACATAACACAAGCTTTGACAAAACATTAATCTGGTTCTTTCTTTCCTTCTTTTTTCCGTCCGTCCCCCTTTTTTTGATATTTTCACCCCCCCCCCCTAAGGCAGTGTTGGTGTGTAGTTATATAGATTTTGTTTAGCTTTTACGATATAATTACTAATATGTTGAGGTAATGTGAGAGAGGAGGTCCGCGCCTTGTAGAGATTTGTCTCGTTTAGGAGCGGATTAAGGTATGCCCATTTGGGGAAGGTCGGTTAGTTATATGTAACGGGATTTATTCATGGAAGCCCTTCTTCTTCATTTGAAGTTTCTTTCGTAAGGTGAATTCTCCGTGGCGAGGCCATGTAGTTTATGGCTTCAATGGGGCAATGTGTTTTTTTTTTTTTGCCTATGTAATGGTTACCAATTAGGGAAAGCTAATTTCAGGACATGGATATTGGGAAGTATTCATGATGTTATGACCTTGTATGTTATACTTGTGCACTAAATATAAATATAACGATATTTTGTTTGGTTAGCTTACTTGTATCTCTTCTTGCATATGAATTGAGCCATCCAATTTCTGACAATCTGACGATAGTTATGGAAGTCGGTATATAGCTTTTTCTTTCCGGTAACTCCCCCCAAAAACTCTATTGAACTCATATATATCGATGAATTGGCCTTAGTGTTGTGTAATGACTTTTGTTGATCAACGTTACGAGGAACATCAACAATCTTGCTTCGATATTTAGAGGTGTGAAAGTGGAGAATGCAAAGTTATTCTCCATTTTCGGCTCTAGATTGTTTAGAAAAAGTGAAAGTTACAATGTTTTCTTCTTTGTTGTCTGTCTATAAAGGTATTTGATTTTACTTGATTCAAATTGTTTTCTTGCAACATTTTATGCCCAAATTGTATCCAATTATTATTATGTGGTAATTCCTCAATTTCGCTATTGAAAGTGGACATTCCTTCTTATTTGGTCCTTCATATCATCTTCTAAAAGCACTTTTTCAAGACATCTACCAAGAATGCACACACACACACAAAAAAAATACATACACAAAGGGCAACTTGTGTTATGCAAATGGACCATTAGAAATGAGCCAAAAAACCAAACATAATTCCATTCAACCCAAAAGGGTATCACACATTTTATTTTTTATTTTATTTTTTTAAAAAAAGAAAGAGGAAATGATTGGGATGATTGGAGACAATGGATCTTCCACATCTTTGGATGTTGATTTGATTTATTCTTGTCAATGTCAGATCCATCCCTTGATTGCTTTGTTTTTCTTGATGGGGTTGTTTGGAGTTTGGGATAATTGCAACTCTCTCCTAATTGGATTTGGTTTTTCTTCTATGTGGGGATGCAATATAATTCTAACTCATCAAACTAGTGGTTGCCTTCCTTGGATCTTTTCTAGGGGACCATCATTCCAATGCTCAAACATTAATTCCATACAAGTTTAGGTTTAGGCTTAGGTTTAGGTCTTACCTCCCCCCCCCCCCCCCCCAAAAGTGGATGTATAATAGAAACTCTTGCAATACTAATTTGCTACTCTCTCCGTCCCAAAATAATCTGCACGTTTGACTATTCAAACTTTTTAAAGATATGAACACTTGCTTCATTTAAGCCTAAATTGTATAAATATGAAGAACTTTTTGGGACAATGAGAAATGACAAATGAGAAGATCATTTTGAGACGGATAGAGTATTATTACTAAGGTTTCAATCAGTTCACATAAATGGACGTTGATGAGCAATCATAGGGTTTTCGTAGGGCTTCTCGGAAAGGAAATCCACTGTACCAGTTTTGGTGTACCATTGTGTACCACAAGTGATCCAATGGCTATATCTTATTAAGATTGAGATAATTATAATATCACAAATGATGCATAGCCGTCAGAACACAGATTGTGATACAGAAGATCTTAATTCGGCTTCTCGTATCAGTATGGATCTTCATCTTCTTTGCCGAAGATAGAATTTGTTCACAACAATTTTTAAAGACAAATATTGATTTGTTACATATTTTGTAGACCTTGTTAATAAAGTAATAAGGGCATAAATTCAAGTGGTGCATTCGACTGCACAAATTTCGGGCTACACCAAAAACTCATGATTTTCGATGCTAGAAACTGATAGGTCAAAACACAATCATACCTTTAGAGAGTGAACGAATGATACAAAATAAAACTGTTATGGCATTCAAATGCACAATATCCAAATTTATAACTTACTATCAAACAACTATCATGAGGTGGTCTCTTGTGAGAACACCTAAATCCGTCTCATAAAATAGACGGGTCGACCCATTACCTGTGTACAACATTCTTTGTGAAGCATAGGATCCAAACCCATGCTCCATTCAAAATCAGCCACGTAGCAGCGACCCATGACCCATTTTTTAGAAAAAAAATTTACAGAAAAAAGAAACAAAATTTTTTTAGTTTTTTTTTTTTTTATTAATTTTTTGGCAGTTTTTTTCGTTTCCAAAAGTAATACTCACTCTGTCCCAGAGTATATGTTCACCCTCTCATTTGCACGGAGATTAGAAGTGGTGGAAGTGATGTAAGTGTTGTGAGTATGAAAAGTAAAGTAAGAGAGAGAATTAGTGGGAGAAATAATAAGTTGATTGGTGTTGTGAGTATAAAAGTAAAGTATAAGAGAGAATGAGGGAGGAGTAGTAAAGATCCTTTGCTATTTTAGGAAGTGGACATATACTCTGAGACAAACTAAAAAGGAAATGTGAACATATACCCTGGGACAAAGAGAGTACTTAGTATAACTTTTTTTGGGTACAAATACTTAGTATAACTAAATGTAACAACTGTGTTACTTGTAAAGTAACATTGTTTATAAGTGAACGTAACACCATTTTTTTTAAAAAAAAAAAAAAACCCATTTTACTAATATTTCAACTGTAATACTAACTATAAATACGTGTAACACTAACACTAACTAAATGTAATTATGGTTATACTGAAATGTAATGTTTTTACATATTTTTTTGTTGTTGAGTATTTTGATTTTATTTTTCGAAAGAAATTAACATTTGAAAAATAATAACGTATATACATGAATATAATTATTTGTAAAAGTAAATGTAACACTTTAGTAGATGAAATTGTAACAGATTTCTATAGATAATGTAATATTTTTACATGTATCATGATAAATTGAACCCATTGTAACTTATTATTTGAAAACATGTGGATATACTATTATACAAGTAAACATAACTGTTTTACAATGTTATTATACAAGTAAATTGTAACATTCATTTATAAAAATTCTTACTTTCTTATTTTTACAATGTTATTAACACGAGAGTTTTTAGTTTTAAAGTGTAAAGGGTTGAATTTTTTTTTTTTTTATACATATGTGTTACAATTATGTATAAACACCGCTACATATAAGTAACACGTTCGTTACATTTTAGTTATAATAAGTATTCTTTTTGGCAAATGAAGAAAACAAAAACAAAACACTGTTACTTTTCGGTATATATATATTACTTTTATATATACAAACTGTTACATATAAATAACACGTTTGTTATATTTAGTTATAATAACTATTACTTTTGGCAAACCGGAAAAACACCAAAAATAAAAATATAAAAACTAAAAATAAAAAAAATTCCCCGCGGGTCATGAGTCCGGTTCATGGGTCAAAACACACCAATAACCTAGATACATGACCCATCTCTACTATGAGACGGGTCATGATGTTCTCATACAATACAAAAGGAAAAAAAGAAAAAAGACGGAAATACAATCACTCCAAATCTTTAAGCTTTTGGATGGGATTGATTTTTTAGTAATTAAATTGTCACTAAGTGGTAAAATGAACAGCTAAACTTTGACAAGGACATGATAATCCCAATTTAAAGCTCAATCTTGACTTTTCAAGCATTTCCACTCAACATATTAAATTATGTTTCTTGTTCATCTTAAATTCTTAATTTCCGTATAATTATAAGGTTTTGTCGTACTATGAATATGAATTGGCCTTTTCAATGTCCTATTATGTGTTGTCAAGATATTAATTACTTTTCCTGTCAATAGTATAAGTACACCCTCTGTCCCTAAATGAGTGTCCAAATTTCATTTTAAGGGACACTGAAAATCTCAACTTTTTGAACAATTTGGTAACAACGATTCATATATAATCTTGTAATCTCTTTTCCAAACCTTTATTTTTGCACGTATAAAGAAACCGGTGAAAAAAATTTCGAAAAAAAAACGTTTAGGGAGAAAGTTATGTTCAAAAAAGACACTCATTTAGGGACAAAGATTTTTTAAAAATGGACACTCATTTAGGGACAGAGGGAGTAATTCTCTCCAAGGCTCTAACCACAAATATAAACGTTTTTTTTTTTTTTTAAATATAAAGATATTTCATCAGTTACAATGCAAAACTCATTAAATATAAATGCATTTAATAAATATTTTTTTAAATAAAAAATGCCCCTATCTTTAATTACTCATTGTCAAATACAAGTGCACAATTATTACACATTCAATACAAAGACATATTAGTAATTTTATAAGGTTTTGTATAATCAAGACAATTAAATAAATTTAACTATTTTTTTTAATATATGTTTATTTGTTTTTTTTGCTTATATTTTTAGCCTTAGGGAGTATTATACAATTGATTTGTCATTTTTTAAGTTTATATTTTATCATTTATATATTGTTTGTAACATTTTGTTAATTTAGTTTGTCATTATGCAATTGTTGTTGTGTTTATTATTCTAAAATGGTCGGTGGTTAACGCCGAATGTCTATTCCGAACCCATTCACACTACTGTGATTCTCTTTTGTCATATTGTTGCTCCTGGTTAAGAGTCGGTTGATCATCTTTATTTAAGTCTTGATGATAATATCTCTGGGACAATGATACACATAGTGAAAACTCAAAGGGAAAACTCATAGTGAAACACTCTAATCCGTTGGATGAGTTTTTAGCAGTGGGGTCCACAAAGATTTATTACAATCCAACGGATTACAGAGTTTCGCTATGAGTTTTCCCTTTGAGTTTTCACTACACATATCATTATCCATATCTCTGCAAAACACCAAATATAGTCCATTACCAGTGCCAATAATAAATTGTCATAATTTAAAAATTATATTTTGACTTAAGAAAGTACTCCCTCTGTCCCTAAATGAGTGTCCATTTTCAAAAAATCTTTGTCCCTAAATGAGTGTCTTTTTTTAACATAACTTTCACCCTAAACGTTTTTTTTCGAAATTTTTTTCACCGGTTTCTTTATACGTGCAAAACTAAAGGTTTGGAAAGGAGATTACAAGATTATATATGAATCGTTGTTACCAAATTGTTAAAAAAATTGAGATTTTCAGTGTCCCTTAAAATGGAATTTGGACACTCATTTAGGGACAGAGGGAGTATAAACGAGTATACATATTAACTTATAAAAATATCAATTTACCAAATGGTATTTTATTTTTTTCTAGGAGTAATAGCAGTAGTATATTTACCTTATATAACTTGAGATAAAAGAGCGTTGGTATTGAATGTTGTCTTTTCTTTCAATTGGAATTACATTTTTTTAATATAATATTTGTCTGTTTTATTACAAATCATTTCATGTGTCATGGTTGATTTGTCAATTTTCGTTTACAAAATATACTTTATTTATTTGTAGATTTTTTGTACTACGATAAAGTTGCGTAAAAATCATTTCTTAAGTTTAAAGTAAAGCACTTATTTTGAAACTATAGAAAAAAATGTAACAATTATTATAAATGACTGGTGTATTTAGATCTTTTTGAACGACCTTAACAAATTAAAAGTGACTTTTGTGAGAAAAAAAAAAACAATAAAATTAAATGTGATAATTTAGCCAGTAACATTTACCGATTGAACCAATGAAGGAAGAAACAAACCCATTAGGTGGGTGCAAAGAACTTGGTCCAAGGAAGACAAATGTGTTCCTAGACTAGCCATAGAACAAGGGAAAAGGTGTGAAATAAAACAAAGAAATAAGAAGAAAAAAAAAAGGACCAAAGGCCACTTGGCCTAGCGGTATCCGGGTGTGTGCGTAGAGTCCTCCCTTAAGGAGAGGTCTCAGGTTCGACTCGAGTAAAGTACCTATTTCGTCCCTGACCTATAGACTTTTTTACCAGTTGGTCACCAAGAGTTTTCAGTGTTCGTTTACATCCCTAACGTAAGTATATCGTTTACCATGTAGTCCTTCCGTCTACTTGCCGTCCAAATCACCGTTAAGTTTGCCAATGTGGCATGCTGATGTAATAACATTGACGAGCTGGCAAAAAAAAATTACTGACCAAGCAAATAAAATACATATGTGGCATTAATCTCTAATGACTAAGGCTGAATGAGAAATGTTCAGTTCATCAAGGGGTCAAAGTGTAAGTTGGAAAGAAAACATTAGCTACCATCCATGTTCATCACCGCCGATTTCACTCCACCGGACCACCGCCATCACCAACAATGCCACCACCGCCACCATCATCTTTAGTTTCTGTACTAATGTTTCTTTTCATATTTTTTCCCCAATCAATCAACTTGCTTATTTTGTTTATTTTTAATTAAACAGCCTCCATCCATGTTCATCAATGTCCAACACCCCCACCATGTACCCACTACAACCACCATAGCAGCAATCCAAAAACCACCATAGTCCCAGCAAAATCAAACCTAAAATGGCACAAATTCAGAACCAAGTAATCCCACAAATCCAGAAATTCAGATTCAAGAAAATCACAATCCATACTCAGATCATCAAGTCAAAATCTTTGGACCCAATTCGAGTCAAAATCTTTAGGGATCTTTTGAAGTGAACTGGGTAATGGTCTCTTATTGAGGAGACCAAATCAAAATCCAGATTCAAGCCAATCAAACCGAAAACATAACAGCCCCAAATATCCATATTTTAAATTCAAATCTAAAAATAAAGCTCAAGATTAAACTTAACCTTTCTCTATAGAATCTCTGCAGCAAGATTGCTGCTTAATATTCCCAAATTAAAGAACAACCTTCAAACCTTCATACCTTCAAACTCCTGCCCAGATCCTAAGCCTTATATCACCAAAATTCTTCATGCTCATCATCTCATAGATTCATAGACCCAGAATTTCTGTTACACACACACACCTCCTAAAGCTGACCAAGCAAATAAAATACTTTTAAGTTTTGATATACAACCCCTTTATATTTTAAATAACAATTTGTGGTCTCTTGTTCAACTATTTACATTTGCACTCCCTTTTAGTTCCACATTAACAATTGTTTGACCATGTCTAGTGCCAACTTAGCATTTATAATGATGTCAGCATGCCACATAGCACATTTACCGGCAGTTTGGACGGAAAGGAGACGGAAGGACGACATGGTAAATGAAATACTTACGTTAGGGACGTAAACGAACACTTAAAAGAGTCGGTGACCAACTCGTAAAAAGATCAATAGGTCGGGGACTAAATAGGTACTTTACTCGGTTCGACTCCTAATAAACTCCAGGATGACAATTTCCTTAAATGAAACAAACTTAAAAAAAAAAAAAAAAAAAAAAAAAAAAGGGTTTGGTCAATACCGACATGAAAATGTTACATAGTCCAATGAAAGCATGGAGGAAGAATAAAGAGGGATGAAAGGTCTGCCATTCCATATTTTTTTGTTGTAATAAGTTAAAGAAGTACTTTGTTTGGAACCTCTTCCTCCGACTTTATTGCCTTGGAAATATTGGGTACTTGGCACAAGCTCTGCCTCTCTTGATAGGGTAGTGTCATACTTCCACTACAAAACGCCACCGATGGCTTTTGAAATCCGTGTAAAGGCTTCCTTTATACTCCCCTCCCCGTTATAAATATAAGTAAAAATAACTAAAATTACATCTAATTTAAAAATAGTTAAAATTAATTAATTGTCTTAATTTTATAATAAAATTATGTTAAAATTACTAGTATATCCTCATATAAAATGTGTAATAAATGTGCATTTGTATTTAAAAATGAGTAATTAATTAAGGGTATTTTTGATAAAATAGTATTAAATACAGTTACATTTAATGAGTTTTGTATTGAAACCCAACTTTTTTGCTTATATTTAGGGCAAAAAAAAACCCAATTTTTTTTGCTTATATTTGTGTCCGGAGGGAGTAGAGGTATTGGGTCGATTTTTTTAGAGGGAAAGTAGAGAGTTCGTAATAGGCAGGGCAATAGATTTTTAATAGACTTTATAAGGGTTTGTAAAAATATTGGCAATTGTGTTAAAGTGAATAATACTCTATTTGTCTCGGAAAGATAGTCTAATTTTGATTTTTTATGGTCAATAAAAATGAAATTTGACTAACCATTGGTGACGATCTAATCATTCTAGTGAAATTTTAAAATTTGTAATTGATAAATCATTAAGTAATTTATCAATAACAATTTTTAGAATTTCATTGTGATCAATAACTTGACATTAATGTTTGGTCAAAGTTTATTTTTGTTGACCATAAAAAGTTAAAATAGGACTATCTTTATGTAGACAGAGGAAGTATGTTACAACTGTTCAAATAAACTTAAAAAAACAAAACTAAGTACTGATGTGCATTAAAGTTTTGTTTTCATTAAAGTGACTAAAAACAACTTAAATTATTGCTCAAAATTTACTCAAACCAACAACAACAAAAAAAGTAACTAATACTCTCTCTGCCCCAGAATGATAGTTCCTTTATTTTTATGGGTTTTACGAAAGAACTTTGAGTAATAATTAAGGCTACTTTTAATTATTCTAATGAAAATTTTGAAATTGTTCTTAATACACCATTATAAATACTATTAATATCAATTGTCAGTGCTTCCATGATCACTGGGACGAACTCCATCCACCATTTGCTTATTCACGTGCCCTTTTTTTCAGGGTAAAATAGGAATACTAGGTTTATATCAAATATTAGTATAAAAGGTACTTATATCAAATATTAGTATAATTTTTAAGTAAATATTATTTTACCTTTCAAGAAAAAACTATTAAATATTATTTTAAAATCATAAATTAAATTAGAAAATATAAAATTAAGTTTCTTTCAATCCTTAAAATATAATTCAATTTTAATCCACGACCATTTTTATTTTATTTTGATACACGAAGTAACTGATTAAGAGGATGACTAAAGAGAGTTGTGAAAAAGCTGGTATTCCTATTTTACCCTAAAAAAATTGGCACAGAGATAAGCAAAGTTAACGAAATTTTTTGAATGGAGTTAGTCCCAGTGATCACGGAAGCACAAAAAAAATAGTTCAGGCTATTAAATGCAAAAACAAATAGTTGGGTGATCATAAATGCAATTTTTCCAACATATTATAAGTACTCCCTCCGTCCCGGAGTAAGAGTCCTACCCCTCATTTGCACGCTTATTAATAAATATTGGAAGTTATGTAAATGTTGTGAGTGTAAAAGTAATGTAGGAGAGGGAATGAGTGAGAAAGAATAGTGAATTGATTGGTGATGTGAGTATAAAAGTAAAATATGAAAGATAATGAGTGGGGTGAATAGTAAAGATTCTTTGCCATTTTAGGAATAAGACTCTTACTCTGGGACGTACCAAAATAGAAAGTAGGACTCTTACTCGGGAACAGAGGGAGTAGCATTTATAACTGCTCAAAGTTCCCTCCTCGTAGTAACAACGAAAAAAAGTGGACTATCTTTTTGGGACGGAGGGAGTATTTCGAAAGGATGGTTATAAAGCAAAAAATGTTTCGAATCAAAGTCTGAACTCTTAAGTACTCCATTTTTATTGAGGAGGATTGTCATATTGATAAATTAGCAGAATTGGAAGTTGGAACTGCTGCAGCATTTTTTAATTTTTTTTTTTGCCGTTTTGGTCACATTTGTGCGAGTATTTGGTGGGCTTAGGTTAGCCCAAATAATTTTGATATCACAAAGCCAAAAAAACAATAAAATATGGGAAGAAATCTATAATGGGCCCTAAATAACAGGGCTTTGTAAAAAAAAAAAAACACACCTCCGTCCATTCTAAAGCCCGATCCTTTTATGTGATGGGCTTTTGTTTTTACGGCTCGTTTGTTCATCTTTCCCGCCATCACGTTTTCCTTGTTCATATGTAGAAGAAAGATCATCAAACCTATAAACTCCACTTTCGGTGTTTGCTTTCAAATCAATTCCGTCCGCAATCGCTAAATTAGAGTGTATGATCACTACGATCTTATAATTCCTCGTCTGATCAATAAAATAATGGTAAGATCTCTGCGTAGAACCCTAATTCCTGCAAGTTCTATCAGGATATTAATTCAGGCTTTTTGTTTCGACTTGTTTCTCTTTAGCAATTTAGGTATCCTTTTTCGTAAATGCATACGTATTTCTGGAATTTCAAGTGCTTTGATCATATTTTTGTGTTGTATGTTTCAGTGTTTCTATATGTGCTTATAATTTTATATATTTGGTTGGAACTGCTTGGGATTTAGTTCTTCAAATCAATATGGCTGTTATTTTGTTAGTTTTGGTTGGATCTGCAGCTGCTTGGTTAATCTGATGATATTGTTTCCAATCCCATAGTAACTATTCTTGGCATGTAGTTGGAAAGCAATTTGAAAAGTGGAGAGGAAAGAAAAGTGAATGAAACTTTATAAAACACCATAAATTCCTATTTTGAAAGTGTTCATTACCGCTCATGTTTATACTTTTCACTTCCTGTCGAAATTTCTCCTCGTGCGTAATATTCCTAGTTTCTATTACTAATATCCCCCCACCTATAGGATAGTTGTTGACCTGCACAGTGAAGATGTATGTACCATAAAGATTATTACATAAGTATGTGTGAAACATCCTGCTTCTTCAAATCCATCATTTGCAGAGACCAGAAATAGCCTTCCTAAGGAGTATCAAGTTTGATTGTGTCTGCCGATAACTTGAAGATGTAAGAAACTGTCCGACTCCCAATCAGTGTCTGTAGGCTAGTCTGAATTGTTGATTTGGTTACATTCTTATACAGGAGGAAAAGGAACTCAATGTTTCATAGTTGATCAGCATAATTCTGACAAGGAATCCAACAAACTGTGCTAATTCATCTAAAAGATACTACTTCCTCCGTCCCTAAATGAATGTCAATTTTTAAGAATTGTTTGTCACCAAATGAATGTTTTTTTTTTTGGATAAAACATTGTCCCTAATTGTTCTTTTACCAAAAAAGTTTCACTAGTCTCTTTATACTTGCAAAACTAAATGTTTGGAAAAGAGGATTACAATAATGTATATGAATCTTTGCCACTACTAGTATAAAAAGTAGAGATTTTCAAAATGTTCCATAAATGAAATTTGGACGTCATTTAGGGACGGGGGGAGTATCCTAATACAGTGTTATTTTAAAATTTAATGAATGAACCGTATAAGAGTGATATTTGAAATTTTATGTTACATGTGGTTCTAAAATTTCATATATAACAGCAACCTTTACTTAAAAATAAGCGACCAAATGTTTTGGCATACCATGCTCCTTACAATAGTAAATGTTATCAGTCCAAGAATTAAAAAGCTTGCGTAAAAAGTAAAAACGATATGTGATACCTCTGACTCTTGGTTTGAAATTTGAATAAATGAGAGGAACAGCGGGTGGCGAGCATTTGATTAATGTTGACTGATCAAATTAGTGTGGGGGAGGGGGGGTGCATATAGATAGATGTCTTAGGCTCTTAGCCAGTAAGCATCACTAAAAGAATATCTCTGATGCTAAATCTAAAATGCAAATTATCTACCTGTCCTCCATCTGAAGTGGTTAAAAGCACCGTTCGTGTTTATATTAGGTGGGTTTTCTTCCTCGTCTATCCATTAGAATTGAATTTCATTGGTATCTGAATTCACCTTTTGTAGAAAATGTGATGTAGATAGATTACTTCAAGCAGGGTTGAAGCCTTAAGCAGTCTTGAAACTACAACCTCGAGGAAGGGGCTTGCTTTCTCCAAGTACTTGGGGTTGATAATCATTTTTTCTCCATTCATTGTATTCACCGCACCGCATTTTGTTAAGCCACAAGCAATCATATATTTCTTAGTGGTGCCATCACTGCCATGAATGTTGATGGGAATGCCAAATTGAATGCTGGAGCTGCAAAACAAGAGACTGTGTGAACCACAAGAAAGACCAATCTCCTTACATATATTTGCTTCTCGTATTAAAGTAGTCTTCTGGAATGAGTGTTCTTATTTTATTTTTATTTTATTTAAAACTTCAGTTGGTCATTTATATTTTTTCTTTGCAGATAGTTGGTACCTTGATGGTTCCTTTGTCACTGTCACATGGGTATGCCTACTGAAAAATGTTGACTTTGTCAGTGGGAATGAGGGTGCGATCAGCAGATGAGTTAATTTACAAAAAGGTATCTATCCACCCTTCTGTCTGCATCTTTATTATTTTGCTTAAAATTTAGCATCTTGTGTAGGATTATCTATTCATATTAGATTGTTTATAGATTTTAGGATTTTCAAGATTATTATACTTCTGAAATTTTGCCAATAATAAAGGGTGGACTTTTCTGCACCGATCATGATCTTTTGATGAGATCTCAAGCAGCTATTTTGATTATTAGTTCGACAACTCCATATTATCTTTTTACTTCATTGACCAATTGAATTAGATTATTGACATCTAATTGCCGTTGCAATTTTGACATGTAGAATCAAACCTGTCTTCTGTTAATTTTTGCACTTAGTAGTCTTCCTCTTGCTTATTCTAAATTAACTATTGAATTTCTTCGTTCAAATAAAAACCGATTAGGGCATCACCTATATATAAAGATTAAAACTGCTGGCAGTAGATTAGTTTTTATCTTCATTTTTCACATCACTGATGTGATTTTTGAACATAGAGACAGGAAAAAAGTAATCAGAAAGTGCCAAATAGATTGAAAATTACTGAAGTTGAAAATCATTTCCAGCTGGGACTTATCAAAATGTGAATGCCATTTGTTTGGTTATGAATAACTTGAGATCAATTTGTTTTGTTGGTGTTTATTTGTAGGTTCAGTTTGTCACATTCAGTTCTTTAATCAGAGTTTCTAATGATTTTGGACTGATTGCTTTTTATTACCAGTACAGACCTTAACCTTATTCTATAATCACTATATATAGTACATATGTAGCTGTCTGTGATGTAGCGGGGATAATATAATTTCATCACCGTGCCAAAACTTGTAAAAGTTTTAACTTTATGTTTCAGGTGGTGCTAGGGGAGAAGACAAAGCTACCCTTCATTGGCATCTTAACTGTGCTGCTTTTCATCAAAATTTTGTTTCGTGACAAAAGTTTACGAATGTGGTAGAGTTTAAAACCAAAGAAGGCAAGCTGTAAAAATTTCAGGTATGGACCAAGTCCATTTATTGATCTATCACTGTGTTTCTTTCTTTCTCTACTTACAACTTGGGAAAAAAATAAGTATCGCTGATTAATTTATGAATGCTTTTTCTCCCAACATGATTTTGGGGGAAGCTAGTTTCTCCCTAAATTATAAAAAGTCATGTTTTTCAATCTGTTCCTAAATGTTCGCCAAATGCTTGCAAGTAGAAAAAAGTGGACTTTCTTTAATTTAAGGAGAAACTAGTTTCCCCAAAACCTACTCTTTTCTCACAAGGGAGAATTGGCTTGCTGGACTTCTCTTACATTTATCTTTCCTCCTAAAGTTAACAACATGATAAAGATTGGTGCAAGAGACGGGTTTCTTTAAATCAAGGAAACAACTGTAGGAGATGCTAAAAGATGGTACCGGACATGTTTATGTAAGAAAATTCCTTAACTAGGATTTGAATAGTGCACAAAACAAGTGATTGGTTTTCACTATGAAATTATTATTCATGGCTCTCCCTGTCTATCTCGCACCCTGACAATTAAAGATGATAAGAAACAGAAATGCTGTCCAATATGGCTTCTACTTTGCCAAATTACCTAAATTGATGTCAACTATTGAGACAACTGTGTTGATACACGACAGAAGCCCCATCGCTTTTAGTCTTATTTCTGTTTAAAGAAAGTGGTTTGACATATAGGATCATATATTAATTAAGATAGGGAGGTAGGTAGGGATGATGTTAGTCAAGAATATAAATCGGGTAGGCTGGAGGGGTACATCTGAAGTATTATATGATATATGTATATCCCTTAATTTGAGGATGTTCTGGGAGCTATTTGGCCCGTGCTACTTTATAGAACCAGATACTCCCTCTGACCCATAACAAATGGCACCATTTTGATCAAAATGGTCAACTTAATTTCATTGACCAAGATATAATAGAAAAATGATGATTCTAATAAAAATCTAAAAAATTATTTATGATATTTTAATGGTGAATCAATAACAATTTTTAGATTTTTATTAAGATAATTAAATTTTCTATAATGTCTTGGTCAAAGTGCCATTTTGGTCAAAACGGTGCAAGTTGTTATGGACGGAGGAGTATGTGACTACAATAAAGCAAACTAAAGTATCTGTAGTTCGCAAATGTTAAGATGGGTGTCTTAATACTTGTAATTATAGAATTTGTAATGAACAAGTACTTGAGAACATAAAAGTCGCCTCATTAGCAGTTAAAACTTAAAACTAGAAAAAATGGTTTAAATTGTTTGGACATATGCAACATAGAACTATGCACTCAGAGAAAATGATATAAGTACAACTTCCATGGCGATTTTGCTTTGGACCGACATAAATCGTAGATAATGACTCGCATTACAAACTCTAAGTGAATAGGACTAAGACCGAGCTTAGCTGAGTAGTTCTGAAAGTGGTTTCCTCTACTCCACACCCACCGCAACAACAGTTGTTGGTAAATGGTAACTCACCTTGCTTTGTTCTAGAATGTGTTTTATATCCAATGTTGTGAGGAATGAAAACAGATAGGAACTCATTGTTGATTTATTTGATTTTTTTAGCAATATGTAAGAAGTTGGCCATTTGTGAAAATGACTGTTTATTTATTGTTATTCTAAAGACCAATGAGCTAGAACACCGTTTAAGACCTCCTCAAATACCCATACCTACGACAACGGCTAGAAATAATTAATCGAGTTGAAACTAGGGATAGAATTCTTACTCAAGTGACTTTAAAGTTTCTGATTGCGACCCAAGACCAATACCTCAAAATTAATACACTGAAGCTGTAAGATATGGACAAACATTTCGCTACCAACTCGTCTGCTACATGAGATGAAGATATGAATACATGCAGTCGCGGACCTAGGATTTTTCGTAGATAGGGGCAAAAATTGCATAAGGGGGCAAAAAAAAATGTTACTGTATTTTTTTTACATCTAGGGGGGACAAAGTTTACTAAATTGCACTAACACCCCTAACCTTTACAAAAAACTGCACTTGTAAATTTTTTATTTTTTTAAACGGGGGCCGCGACCCCCAAAACTACTTAGGTCCGCCCTTGAATACATGTGCGCTGGCATTAATTGAGGTCATACGGAAATTAATATCTGCAACCCTGTTAAGTTTGAGACGTCTTGGGTTAAAGTATATCTAGGTTTGCCTTTCTTTCCCCAAACATTGGTTGTGTGCAAGTTGGCACTGTGTTTAATTTATGATGTTCATAGTGACACCTATTGGCCAGTTCCTTTAACGTATTCTACCTATGTCCCAAAATGATTGACCCGAATTTGCTCTTGATCAAGAGCAAATTCGGGTCAATCATTTTGGGACGGAGAGAGTAGGGAGGATTCATTTTGTGATCAAGATCATTGATACTCCCTCCGTCCCAAAATGATCTTCACACTTTTTTGCCGTTACTACGAAGGAATTTTGAGCAATAATTTTAGGTTGACATAATTATATTAATGAAGATTTAAAACTTGTAATTGATAGACCATCGACAATACTATCAATAACAAGTTTTAAATTTTCATTAGGATAATTAAATCAACCTCAATTATTGCAAAGTTCCTTTGTAGTAACAGCAAAAAAGGGTGAAAATCATTTTGGGGCAGGGGGAGTAAAATAAACATTTTTTAGACCTCAGATCTAAGAACTTTGGAAATCAAACGTTTTGTTGGGCAATCATTTTCGGTGTCCCAATATGTACAGGGAAGTAGTACTTTGCGACTATGAGTGCATAGTCCAAATGAGTAGTTGTCAAAAGGCTGTGAGTATTGTTTAGTTTCCATAGACTTGGTATTTGTATAGACCAAGTAAATACTCCCAAGAGCCAAGAAGAGTTCTGATAAAGAAGTATCTCAGTTTATCACAATCTATATACTTGGCTCCAGGCCGTCCCTTTGCGTTGTTGCCTAGATAAAGAACATTGAAATGGTTGATATTGGCTTTAAGTCTCTGTTTGAATGTCAGATATGATAGCGAGAGACTGGGAATCTCATTTCCAGAAATTGTCTTTACTCCGTTGGATGGAACAATGAGAGAACAGTCTCGTAAGGCTGTGTTTGGATGTCAGGACTGAGGAATGATAGTGAGGATGAAAATATCACTTCCCTTAATGGGATTCATCAAGAGTTCGAATAAAGGGGAGAATTTTGTTTATTCAAAACTTATGTAAAGACTTGCTTGACGTCAAACTGCATAGCAGTAGCAACGTTAGTTGTCAGATAGTATTAGTGTTTGAGGGTCATGATGGTCTTTTGATACCCTCCCGTCCCACCAGGATTTGATTAATGAATAGTGTGCCCAATGGACTGCAGTTGGCACAGCAGAAAATCCCGGTCCTTTTAGGTTAGGCTTCTTAATAAAGTGTTACATTAGGTTCCTTCCAACTTAGACCCTCCAGCTTCAATTATAAGTAAAAATGTCTACTTTTACACATATTAAGAATATAGTTAACTTAATTAAATTTTCTTGATTTATAACAAAAACGTTTCAGAATCACTATAATATCTTCATATTAAATGTCTAATAAATGTGTACTTATCTTTGAAAGAATAATTAATCAGGGTGTTTTTGGTAAAAGATTATTAAATATAATACCATTTAAAGAGTTTTGCATTGAACTAATGATTTACTTATATTTAAGATCAAATAAAATTGTCTTTTATATATATATATATATATATATATATATATATATAATTTAGGCCAGAGCGAGTATTAAACTCAAAAAATCACATGGATTTGGTCTCTCTAAGAGGAGGTAGGGGATTTTCCTTGGTGGGAAATTCCTGCCACAGTGCATAGTCAACATATTTGAACACTAAACGTTTCCAAGCCGCCCAACTTAGAATCCATCACGGGTTAGTCTGGTCAAACAAGTTGAAGACCTGAACAAGTTAATTTCTTATAAATTATTAATCTCCAAATACTGTACCCTTTAGTCCTTCAGTTTACAAATATTATAAAGTTAATGCACTCCATCTCTCTTGGTTCAGGTTCATAAAGTGGTTCATTCAGGTCAGATTAGACACACCTCAACTTAATTCACCTCCCTGCCAGCCAAACCCGGTACGCTAAGGTCTCTTTCTCTCTCTCTCCCCACCATCCACCTAAGGTATCAACTAATACATATTTTATATTAATACTATATTAATGATAATATATGCTTAACATAAACAATTACCCTTAAAATATAAACCTGTGATGTAATACTCAAAAGGTACCCAACCACCCCCACCCCACCCATAGTCACCCTTTCCAAATTGATAGTCTCATTTGACTTTCTGGACATTTTAAGGTTATATTGTAAGTTTTGAAGTTCAATGATTTTGAAGTCTTAATTTTGAAAGTGATACTAACTTTCCTTTTTTGATCAGCAATGGGAAATGAGACTATCATTTTGGGACGGAGGGAGTATTTTATATTAATACTATATCAATGATAATACAATATGCTTAACATAAACAATCACCCTTAAAATATAAACCTGTGATGTAATACACAAAAGGTACCCAACCACCCCACCCCATCACTATCTCATCTTCTTCCTTCTTCCTCCTTTTAAACCTCAAAAGATATCCATTTCACATTTCAGCTTCCCAAGTTTGGCCATGGATAGACTAGTTAAGGCAGACGTGAAAGAACTGAACCTGGTCTACACAAAGGGTCAGAAATGTTCAACAACCTTCAAGTTAACCAACCTTATGCACACCATGTCCGTCGCAGTTTCTCTCACTACCACCAACCCATCTCTCCTCTCCTTCTCCCAGCCTCTCTCCATCATCCCACCTCTCCGTACCGTATCGTTCACTCTCTTCTTATCCCAACCGTCCGATCACCCCCCTCTCTCAACACCTCCAGACACCATTCTCGTCCGATCATCCATGCTCCCTACAGGCAAAGCCAATCCGGAAGATCTCCGCCGTCTATTCTCAAAGCCCGGCCCTCACATCTTCAAAGATGCCACCATCCCCATCTCCTTAGTGGGACCCCAGGTCGTCGAGTTCCTCATATCTTCATCTTCCAAAACCCTTGAAATAGCTTTCCTTTTATCACAAGCCATTTCCTGGTGCAATAAGTCTCAGCTCAACTCTTTGTTGAGATCCGCTGCTTTGAGCGGAAACTCTTACTTTGTTTCTGCTTTAATCGATGCAGGCGCTGATGCAAACTATCGGGAATTGGATGGTGAATCAGTCGTATCACTGGCAATCCAGTCTGGTAACTTGGCTGTGGTTCAGTTATTGATCGAGTCCGGTTCTGTTATCGACAATTCAGTTGACCGGTTCCTACACGATGCAGCAGCAATGAACCGGCTAGACTTAATGGAAGTCTTTTGTTTTGCTTATCTAGACATCGAAGTCAACTCATTCGATTCTTGTGGTCAGACACCTCTTCACATCGCTGCAGTACAGGGGCATGTAGAAATTATCCAGTTTCTAGTTTCCTTAGGAGCTGACCCTGATATTGCAGATTGTAACGGATGGACCCCACTTCACTATGCATCCATCGAAGGGCATGTAAAAGCGGTTGAATTATTACTAAACTCCTCTTCTTTCGGGAAGTATGCAGTAACCAAAGACGGGAAAACCGCGTTTGCTTTAGCAGTCGAAAAGGGTCATTCAAATTTATACGATACGTTACACCTGGGTGATGTTTTACAGAGAGCGGCTCGAATTGATGATGTGATTGGGATGAAGAACTGTTTGGCTGAAGGAGGGAAAGTGAATGGAAGGGATCAGTATGGGTGGACCCCTTTGCATAGAGCAGCGTTTAAAGGTCGGATTGAAAGCGTGAAGCTGTTGCTCAACCATGGAGCTCAAGTGGACGGTGTCGATGATTTTGGGTGCACGCCGCTTCATCGGGCGGTGGAGGGGGGACACTTGGAAGTTGCTATGTATTTGCTTGGTCATGGAGCTAGAGCTAATTTGAAGTCTCTTGTTGATGTTGTTCCTTTTGATTTGAGTGTTTTTAAAAAGAATCCTTCTTTTGTAACTCCTTATGTCAAGAAAGAGCCGAAGTGTGGGTATTAATTAAGTTGTAGTATGGAATGAGAAAAAAATTGTACAGATTTTGGGGGGTTTTATTTTTATAATTTGGCCTCATGGACTTGTAATGGTGGAAAAGATGATTGCTTATGATACATCCAAACTGCCTTGAGATGTTGCCATAGAATAAACCTGGTGCTGTGAGCTCAATCTTTCCTTCTTTTTTTTCCCCCTTTTTTATTATGATAATATTTCTCTGAAGAGGGAGCGGAGCCTTGGCTCACCGGTTAAGGTGTAGCTCTGTGACTTTGAGGTCACGGGTTTAAGTCTTGGACACGCTCGTGCAACCGAGCTACCCTTTTCTGCTAGTATTTCTTTGGACACATCTGTAAGCAATCTAAAATGTGTGGATTGACAGAATAATGGATGTAATTTAGGGGATTTTATTGAGCATAAATTGACCTAGCCATTTGTTGGGGAAGAGATAAAGGTATAGAGTTTGACCATATCAGGGAAATTGCCTTTTGACCAAGTCTGGTGTCGTGAGTTTGTTCATTCTTGTATTTACTTGGCTTTAGATCACCAAGAATCATGAGATGGATCTTACTCTTTCTTTTATGCAGACTTGTTCAATGGGTGCATTTCCCTCGATTTGTGTTCATTATCGGCTCCAAGACATTATTTGCATAGAGGTGCACAAATTACATTATAAAGTTTTATAATATATACTTATAAAAAAAGTGTTTGTTATAGAACTCAAACTCACAATAACATGGCAAAAGTTCTTGACACTTTACTACTAAACTAGATACATTATTTGATTCAATGGGTGCACAGTGTACTTCCCTCGATAACATATAAGCGTGCATCCGCCTTTGTTTGTGATGTCCTCGAAAGAGATAGAAGAAAATTCCTAATTCGATGGTGTTCATGGCGGCGTAAATGGTTAGAGAAATTTAGGTGCAAAAAACACTTGCTCTATCTTTGGATCCGATGGTGTTCATGGATGCGTAAATGGTTAGAGAAATGTATGTGCAACAAACACTTGCTCTATCTTTGGTGCTGACAATCAAAGATCTAAAGCTACGGAAGAAACATACTCCGAGTTGATATGTACACTAGAAGAGCAATTATTGTTGAAAAGTTTGTAGATAACATCAAAATGCTTGAATATAATATATTTACTTACGTTGATAACGCCTGACTTTTAGGCATAATTCCATGAGGCCCCTTCTCCTAGATCTTTTTTCCATAAAAGTCCACATAAGATTCAAAATTCCACCTCCACCCAATGTCCAAATCAAAATTCTCTAAAAGCCCAGAAACCCATCACTGCTGCCCACTTAACCACCAAGCAGTCCAAGCCCAATGCCCAGGCCCGATTCGCCCACCCGCCCCGGATCCAGAACCAACGACCAGCCCACCCGTCTCCCCGGATCCAAAACCCACTCCAGGCCCCCCTTTTTTAATTAAAACCAAAAATGTTGAGTATGGGTTTCGAACCCATGACCTTTCCGAGGCCAACCATGTCTAAACCACCAAACCAATGCATTGCTTTGTTTACATTTTGCAATATTTATTATTAGTAACAGCAGTCTATACGAAACTAAATTACAAAAATTGAGATTTTAAATCAATTAATGAAAATCTTGAATATTCACAAAAAAAAAACAAATCTTTTAATATATATATATTAGAATATTAAAAACATGATTTAAGAATATAAAATATCTAAATTTTTATTAAAAAAAATGAAAGACCTAAAAAATAAATTAAATTGTAATTGCGAAAATACATTATTTCAGAAATTTTTATAATTTTTTAATTATTACCCTTCTGTTAAGGCATTTATTTACATAAATGACACAAACTAAGTCTATTATATACTGAAAATATGAGAATTAGAAGAAAATAAATTAAATAACTCTTATACCTTAAATATAAGAGTAATTCTAGTCTTATATTTTAGGTATATATTTTTTTAAAAAGATGGGGATTTAATGTGAAAATAATTACTCTCATATCTAAAGTATAAGAGAAGAACTAGTCTTATACGTTCGGTATAAGAGTTAATATTAAAAATATATAAGAATGATTTTTTAAAATGTGAAAAATTATTAAAAAATAATTTAATAACTCTTATACCCTAGGTATAAGATTAATTCTTGTCTTATACCTAAGTATATGAGCAGAATAAAAATAAAATATGAGACCTTTTTTTTTATGTTTTTTAAGAAAAATTTAAAAATGTGATTTTATTACTTTTATACCTTAGGTATAAGAGCAATATTAGTCTTACATTAGGTGTAATAGTAATTTTAGTCTTATACCTTAGGTATAAGGTAATTGTAGTCTTATACCTTAGGTATAAGTGTAATTTTAGTCTTATACCTTAGGTATAAGTGTAATTGTAGTCTTATACCCTAGGTATAAGAGTAATAAATAGTCTTATACTTTCGGTATAAGTGTTAATATTAAAAATATATGAGAATGATTTTTAAAATGTTAAAAACTAATAAATTATTAAAAAATAATTAAATAACTCTTATACCTTAGGTATAAGATTAATTCTTGTCTTATACCTAAATATGAGCGGAATAAAAATAAAATATGAGAATTTTTTTTTAATGTTTTTTAAGAAAATTTGTAAAATGTGATTTTATTACTTTTATACCTTAGGTATAAGAGAAATATTAGTCTTACCTTAGGTATAATAGTAATTTTAGTCTTATACATTAGGTATAAGTCAATTTTAGTCTTATACCTTAAGTATAAGAGTAATTTTAGTCTTATACCTTAGGTATAAGAGTAATTTTAGTCTTATACCCCAAGTATAAGTGTAATATAAGTCTTATAACTTAAGTATGTGATGAGTGCAATGACAATTATATAAATAAATGGCTAGGCTGGTGTTTCAGTAATTAAAGGAGTTAAATGGTGTTATTTATGTAAATAAACGCTTTTACTGGAGGATAATAATAAAAAATATATGAAAAAAAATATTCAAATACGATATTGCACAATTATAATTTAATTTATTTTGTTAGGTATTTCATATTTATTTTTTAATAAAAGATTTAGATACTTTATATTTTTTAATCATGTTTTTCATTTTTCTAATTTTTTATTTTACAATTTTTTTTTTTTTTAATAATCAAGAATTTTATTAATTGAATGAGAATCTCATTTTTTTTTCTTTTAGTTTCGCCCATGCGAAGATACTAATAGAACATATTGCAAAATATTAATCAAAAGCTGACTTGGTTTGGTGGTTAAGGCATAAGTTTCCATAAAATGGTTTGGGGTTCGAATCCTAGGTGCCACATATTTCCTTTTTATTAATCAAACGGGCTGGGCTGGCTGGGTTGGGTGGGCTGCGGGTACGGGCTGGACTGGGTGGGCTGCGGGTCTGGGCTGGCTGGGCTGCGGGTACGGGCTGGACTGGCTGGGCGGGTTAGGTACGGGCTGGGTTGGGAGTGGGTTAGCTCTGGAGGGGCTAGATGGAATTTTGATCTGGCCATGGGTCTTTATGGGTTTATGATCTGGCCCAGGGGGCTTAGGGTCCAAAGCTCTAGCTTTTAGGATGAAAAGATTGATCTTCAATTTTAGGGCTGGATTGGTAGGTATACCAGTTACATTTTACTTATACCATGTACCAACCAAGTTTAACTTGGTACATAAAATTATGTACCATTAACAACCAACTAAGTCGGCAACCCCGGTTTTGGGCCTGTGCAACCAGCCCAATTGCACAGAGCCCAAAAAAAATGGGGGCCCCAAAATTTTATTTATATAGTATATATATATATTAGATACCGAAACATTACATTCATGCTGAAGCTCTGTTGGTAACTTATTTCACAATGTAACCAAGTATGAACAGGTTCATTTTGTATTTTTTTTTTCGCACTTCCCTCCCCTTCTTTTCTAGTTTGCTTTCTTTCTTTCTTTCATTTTTTTTTTTTTTTCAAAACTTTAATTAGAAAGTTTATTTTTTTAATTACATATTATAATTTTTATAAATTATTTGCTTATTACTTCAACATTATTGCAACCAATTTTTGGGCTTTCATCCCCTTCTTTTTCTAGTTTATGCTTTCATTCATTCTTTTTTCAAACCTTTATTAGAAAGTTTAGTTTCTTTTAATGATATATTTTAATTTTAATGAATTATTTGCTTATTACTTAACATTATTGAAATTATTTTGTTGTGTAAATTTTTTAAATACTAAGGGCCCCAATATACACATTTAGCACTGGGCCCCTATAATTATTGAGACGGGCCTGTAAGTCAGTATACCGGTTGGTACTAGCCTATACCAAATGTAGAATGTAATGTAATAAAAAACAACTTGAGAGTAGTCTTTTTCAACAGGCAATTTGACATCCGCTTAAGTATTCTTGTACTTGTATTGAGATGTTACATGTTGTTATGTAAAGGCCACAAAGAAATATTAACCTGCATACCTTGTTGAGATATGAATTTAAGCATGAAATCCATCAATGAGACATTATCAGCTGAGAGAGAAAGGAACAAGTACTCCCTCCGTCCCAGCACAAGTGACACTTATTTTCTTTTCGGTTTGTCCCACTACAAGTGACACTACCCAAAATGAAAATATTTTAATATATTTATATTTAACCAACCCCACCATTTAAACTCACTCATTCTCTCTCTTCATTTTCCATCACTTAATTTATTCAACCAACACTAATATTTACCCGGAAGATGATACATTTACACTTGGTGTATAGAAAGATTCTATACACCACCAATATATGTGTGACACATGTAATTATCTAGCAATTGATCAACTTCCCAAGATGATACATTTACACTTGGCATTATTTTATTTGTAGTGTATAGGAAGGTTCCATACACTTTGTGTAAGTGTAGCCTTTTCCATATTTACCCCACTCATTCTCTCTCTTCATTTTTCACCACACATATCTACATTTTTCTTAATCTCCGTGTCCCAAAAGTTGGTGTCACTTGTGCCGGGACGGAGGGAGTATATAAGAACAAGATTTTTTTTTTTTTTTTTGTAATTACTAGATTAAAAGAATCATGGAGAAGTGTAACTGTGTATATTCTTTTAAAACATGTTAAATTTGTTCATCCAAGCCACTGAATGGTCCCATATATGAAAAACCAAATATTAATAAACATACAAATTATCTTTAAAAGAAATTTTGCATTCAACTTTATTTCGGGAATAGAATAGAGATATAATATTGAAAGATACTTTATTTTTTTTAATACATAATAGTATTTTTAATATTATTAAAAATTACAATTGGTACTTGGTATACCAACCAACATCAAATATCAGTACCGTGTACCAACCAATTATACATAATTGGTACGGTAGTACCTACCAACAATGTCGGTATAGCGATTTGGCCGTACCAATTATAATTGGTACAGTTGGTACACAAGTTGGTTGGTACAGATTCACAAATTTTGCCAGCCCTATTAAATTTGATGTCTCCTAAAAATTTGGAATCACAACACAATCAAAAATACCGTTAGGACCAGAGCCGGGTTTGAATCCGGCTTAGGCCCTCAGCCTCAGGTGAGAGAGTGAGATCTCTGAGAAAAACCTAAAAACACAGCTTTGAATGCCTTAAATATGTATTTTAGAATATATCACGTACCTTGCCCATGGGGGCGAATTGGGGTATTTATAGGATTATTAGTAGAAGATAAAAGAGAGCGATATCTCTATATTAACAACTACCTTTGTCCATGTAAATGCACGTGTCACGATCTGATTGGTTTAATTGGTTTGTCAGTAAAATGAAAAATGAGATATCGTTTGCAGGATATAGCACTCAAAAATTGAGAGCACCAATAGGCCATAGCCCAAATATGGACGGAGATCAAATACTCCCTCCGTCCCTATTTACCTAAAAAAAATTACAATTTTGGGTGTTCTATTTACATTACAAAATCTCAAAAAGGAAATTTTTAAACATTTTTTAAATAGTGGGACCTATTTGTCATACTCATAACAACTATCCACTTACTTTTCTCTACCCACTTTCTTTCTGCCACTCAACTATCTACACTCACAACACATCAACTTTACAATCATTTTCTTAATTTTTGTGTAAAGCCTTGTTTTTGTAAGGTAAATAGGGACGGAGGGAGTAAGAGTATAGTAGTACTTGACACTTTGGCAATCCGGGCGAAACAAAACCAGAAAAAGGCGCCACGTCAGTGATCCGCGAAAGTTATAGTCCACCAATCATAGCACAAACTGGAAGCTGTATAAATTCAAACTCGATGTTCTACCAAAAATCATTCCACCGCCAAAACCCACCAAATTTCCCCTCCCCGTTAAAAATTCAAAAATCCCAAACCCTAATCGTAACAATGGCTTCTCCAGCAAAATCCAAATCCACCGGTGGCCGAGGCAAGCCCAAATCAACCAAATCCGTCACCCGATCTGCCAAGGCCGGTCTCCAGTTCCCCGTCGGCAGAATCGCTCGCTTTCTCAAAAAAGGCCGATACGCCCAGCGTGTTGGCTCCGGTTCCCCTGTCTATCTCTCCGCTGTTCTCGAATACCTAGCTGCTGAGGTTAGAACTCAAATTCATTTCTTAATCTCACAATTTCAGCTACACTTCGATTTTGATTTCGGAATCTTAATTAATCTGTTGCGTTTTTCTTGATTAGGTTTTGGAGCTTGCTGGAAATGCTGCTAGAGATAACAAGAAGACGAGGATTATCCCAAGGCATATTCAGTTGGCCGTGAGGAACGACGAGGAGTTGAGCAAGTTGTTGGGATCTGTGACAATCGCAAACGGCGGAGTGTTGCCCAACATTCATTCGAATCTTTTGCCAAAGAAATCTGCAAAGGGGAAAGCTGAGATTGGATCTGTTTCTCAAGAATTTTAGGGTTTCTGATGTTTTGGATGGATTTAGGGTTATAGATAGGAGGTAATGTTGATCTTGTTTTGTTTGTTGATCCAATTTGTCAATATCATTAGTGGTTAGGCTCTCAAATTATCAGTTTGGTTTGAATGTTATGTGATTCAACAGTTGAATGATAGTATTTGTCAATCTGTTTTGTTCAAATTTTACTTTTGGGTACTTATGCTGGTTTAGTGATGGTGTCATTAATTTTACGGGTATGTGTAACAACCCCTTTTAGTGATTGATCTATTGCTGATCTTGTATGCATAATGTTTTTGGTTAAAATTTAAGACCATCTCCAATAGTTTAGTGCAAAAATTGCACTATTCTTTATAATAGTGCAATTTTTACAACAAATATTGCCAACAATTTGCTTCAAATCTTATACTAAATAGGAATATAATAACAATTTTCATTATTGTTTTACATATATAAATAATAGTAGGTTATATAATTTTATATTGTAAAATATTTTCATATATATCAAAAAGAAAAACAAAAAACGGATATTTAAAAAGAAAAAGAAGAAGAAAAACGGGATAGCGCAGCACTATCCCTTGCACCAAATTTGAAGCAAGTGAGTTGCTCTATTAATAGAGCAATGTTTAGAGTGCCATTGGAGTAAAACAATACTCTATATTTGGAGTTTTAGAGTACCGTTGGAGATAGTCTAAGGAAGGTACTTATGCTTGTTAGTGATTGATCTATTGCAGTTCTTGAATTTATAATACAAGTGTTCACATCCTTGGTAAAATGCATTTACTTTGAAAAGAACTCAACTTGTATTCTTGTTCTTGTGCTTAATAAATTGATGTTAACACTATACTATAGGATGAATAGTTCAAACATTTCATCATAAAATTTAGAATGGCCTATAATTGTGAGGTTAATACAGTATACTAAGTTTCACCCTTGATGCCTGAATTGACATTTAATACCCTAAAAGTGACTCAAAACTCATTCCATCAAGAACATTACAAATTGAATACTCCCTCCGGTCCAAAATAACTGTCTTTTTTTGCTTTTGCACAATTCTTAAGGAAAGCAATTAATATCATGATTTAGTGATAAAAGTGTCAACTTTACCCCTATTAAATATGTATAATTACTACACTAATGTCTCACAACTAAGACAATTAATAAAGCAAAACAAGTTTCAAGGCAAGGGTAAAAAGGACATTTAGCTCAAAAGTGACAGTTATTGTGGACCAAAATTTTGGCTCAAAAGTGACAGTTATTTTGGACCGGAGGGAGTAATTGTCTTTGTTTTTATATCGGTATTCCTCAAGACTCAAACTTCGTTTATAAGTCCTACTGTGCTAGTGTTACAAACAATTGTTATAATTGAGTAATATCTTTGTTTACTCTTTGAAAAGAACTCAAGTTCCTCCGTTCCAAAATAATTTTCACATTTGACTATTAATTTTTTTTAAAGATATCAACTCTTACTTCACTAGCTATGTTGTGTTTGTACACATTTTGGGACACTGACAGCGGGCCGGCTCATGAAGCCGAAGCCCCGGTGAACGGCGTCATTGATTGGGCTTCTTAAAATTGGATAATTTATCTTTTACTTAGGCCCAGCCCATAGTAGTTATTTTTTGGAAAATTTCCTCTAGGGCTCAGTCCTAGACCAAATGCCAGATAAGGAATTGGGTTGAGATCTAAATTCCACATACACCCCTGACTTCCTTTTGACCATATTTGACCAAATATTGCTAATATTATTTTCTAAGAAAATAAAAAAGTGAAAATTTCTGACTCTTATATGTTAATTATGTGTCAGTTATAAGAGTTTGACTGCTGTTTGACCGAGTTTGGCCATACTTGACCAAATAATATTATTATTTTTTCTAAAAAATGAATTTTTTTTTCTAAAAAATGATTTTTTTTTTTTTTTTAGTCTCATATATAATTATGTGTAAGTTATAAGAGCTGACTAAAATTAAGGGCATTTTAGTCATCTTGCTTCTTTTTGATGGTGAGGGGTGCATGAGAAATTTTGTATTTGGTTTTCCTAATTTGAGTTTGTATTTGGGGCTAGGGGCCTAAAGTCCAAGCCCCGTTATTTTATGTTGAAGCCCAATATCAACAGCCTATAGCGAGTTGGACCTCTGTCATACGCCTTAGTTTACGTCACGTGCATTGCAAGCACTCAGTCTGGAGTAGTCCTTTTCTGACAATCCGTGACGCCCATCAAACAACCAATCAACACATGCCAACTCACCCTTCCCTTCACTCTCGAGACCTATAAATATTAATTTCTCCATCCCCTTTCTCAGACAACAAATTCAATCCTCCAATTTCTAGGGTTTATCTATCAATTTCGTCTTTCAACAACGAAAAAAATGACTTCAGGTGCAGGAGCAACAACGAAAAGCGGCAGGGGAAAGGCGAAATCATCCAAATCCGTGTCTCGATCATCGAAAGCCGGTCTTCAATTCCCCGTCGGTAGAATCGCTAGGTTTCTCAAAGCCGGAAAGTACGCTGAACGAGTCGGCGCCGGTGCTCCCGTCTACCTCGCCGCCGTCCTCGAATACCTTGCTGCCGAGGTTTGTCTTTTTGTTTCCTTACTATGCATCATATGTACTGATGATCATCAAATTGATTCGCCTCTCCGTTTAAACTTTGGATACCCTGGATAGCAAACTAAGTTGTTGAAGCTGTACGTCGGTTTCTATCGTGGACAATTATTTTTAGTTCGATCAACTGCTTTGTTGATTGCTTGAATTTAATCAATGTTAGATGCTCGTGTTTCATATACAGCTTTGACTTTGTTGTTTGATTTTATAATTTCTTTGATAGGGATTAGACAGTTTATTCTTCTGATCCATTTTTGATTGCGTTTATTAAACGGAGTTGATTTTGGATGATAAGCTAGATATCTAATTAAATTGGCAAATTCAGCTTGATTAGCTAGATATCAATTTAACTTGTTGAATTCAGCTTGATATATGGATGATTTCCTAGATATCGATTTAAGTTGTTGAATTGAATCAGCTGATGTAGGATGATATTTAGTTTGATCGTCCAATTTAGATGGACTATTGATGATTTCCGAGATATCAGATTAAATTGTTTAGTTTGATTAATGACTGGTTAAAAAAAAATGAAATTGATTAATAGCTTTTGACTGCTCATTTGTTGTCCATCAAGTAATTACTGAAACTGAACACACTGTACAAGCTGGATATAGATATATAATCCTTTTAATCTGTCAAACAGATACAAATAAGGATCATGGTTGGAAATTACTTGTTTCTGTCAAACAGGTAGAAGTCGGGAACTTGATGAAAACTTACATGTTTCTGGAAATCTGATCTGGGTATGTTTTGATATGTAGGTGCTTGAACTTGCGGGAAATGCTGCAAGGGACAACAAGAAGAACAGAATTGTTCCAAGGCATATTCAGCTAGCAGTGAGAAACGATGAGGAATTAAGCAAGTTATTGGGGACAGTTACAATTGCAAATGGCGGTGTTTTGCCTAACATACACCAGAATTTACTTCCAAGTAAGGCTGCTAGAGGAAAGGATGCTCTTGGATCTGCATCTCAAGAATTCTAATGTGTTTGCTACTTGGAATGAGTTTTGAACATCATGTGCGGGCTTTGATTTTGTGGGGGTTATCTTTGATCATTGTAAAACCCCGGTTTTGGGATTGATCTATATACATGGATATATTATGATTTTGTTAAATCTTTTTCTATATTATAAGTATAAATGAAATGAGACTTTCTGCTTCTCTTTGAAACCTTCCGTCTTTGTACAAGTATGCTAATTTCTCAAGGTTGTCATTAATAAATACTGGGGTAGTACTCATTTTCACCAATCTTTGGGATGTGCCGAATTGATGAAGCTTTAAAAGCGCACATTTCCATTTGTAATGTGCACGAGCACCTTTTGGAGAAACCAAACTTAAATGTCTCTAGTTTTGACAAACCTCGCGCTAATTGGATGTTTCAGTATAGAAATCAAAGTTAAATAACTCCAGATTGAGAATCATGCGTTAATTCAATTGGACATTTTTGTATAATTACAAGACAACTAGCCAAGTAAATAATACACTAAACATTTTTTACATGATGAAACTTCTCAACTCATTTTTCAGCAAGAGACTCAGTTCCCAATCCCAACAAACAATAAAGTCATATCTTAAATTAAAAGGAAGGAAAGAAAAGAGATTAATTAAAGAAAGTATAATAAATAAATTAAAAAATAGACATAGCAACAATTTGGGGATGTAGCTCATATGGTAGAGCGCTCGCTTTGCATGCGAGAGGCACAGGGTTCGATTCCCTGCATCTCCAATCCTTTTTCTTTAACTGAACAAAGCAAAACGACGTCTCTCCCTCCATATTCTAGAAATACATTAATTTTATCATCTCCCGTTCCGAGTCATTCCCTCGGAACGAAAATGGCGGTTCCTCTCTTCAACCTCGCTCCTGATTTGAATGTCTCAAAGCTCTGCTTTGGTTCGCCTCTTTTTAACCCTAATTCTATTATATATATTGATTTACTGAACTTGTTTCTGCTTGATTTTTTTTTTTTTTTTAACCCTAATTCTATTATATATATTGATTTACTGAACTTGTTTCTGCTTGAATTTTTTTGTGCAGGGACGATGACTTTTGGGGAACAGAACACTATGCCTCAGTCATTTCAACTCCTCGACCGAGCATTCGATGCCGGAATCAACTTCTTCGACTCCGCCGAAATGTATTTCCTTTCTTAATCATTATCTTCTATGTACATGGTTTTATGTTATTTTCTCAAATCCCAGTTCAATTCAATAATGCATAGTCTGGGTCCAATTTTTAGGTATCCAGTGCCACAGCGTGCAGAATCTCAAGGAAGGAGCGAGGAATATTTCGGCCGTTGGTTGCGTCACAGAAAACTTCCTCGCCACCGCCTCGTTCTCGCTACGAAGGTCTGCATTCCCCATTTGTTTTTCTGTGCAATCATCTTTCAAACAATTTTATTTATTGTGACAAGTTTATTCGGTTGGGTGAAATTCAGATGTTCTAGTCAGTGTCTAGAATTTCAAGTTGCAAATCTCTCTTGGGGAATACATTTTAGCTTGTTAAGTAACCAACTCCTCTAAAACCTTAAGATGTTGAAGCCTCATATATCCCACATCAACTTGGAGAGTAAAATTGATTAACTATATAGATTGGCTAACCTCATCCCCTTAAAAAGCCAACACGCCCCCTCACGTGTAGGCCGATTCTATGGGCTCAACACGTGGATCATCATTACGCCGGCATTATTATCAACTCAAACCCACCACGGGTCAATTCAAACCCAATACGGGCACCCAACACGGGTTAACTTAAGCCCATCATCAACTTGGGCCGGCTCTGATACCATGTTAAGTAACCAACTAGCTCGCTTTATTGAAACTAGCTTGCTCCGATTGTTATTCATAAAACTTGTTACAGGTTAGTGGCCCTTCTGGCCAGATGACTTGGATTCGAGGTGGCCCACAAAGTTTGGATGCTAGGAATATAACTGACGCCATTGACAAAAGGTTAAGTCCGGCTAATGTATACATTGATTTTGTTGCATAGATTTTTTCACACAAAAATTGTATGGCCTTCTTCGTGTGCATATTTACTGATGGAAAAGGATTTGGTAGCTGTTCCCCCTTTGAATTATTAAAGTTAGTAAACTTTTGTTGCGATATGCCAAAACAGTATGCAACAAAAGTTTTCTTGCATGACCCTTTTTCTAATACCTATCTTTTCTTTGAAATCATATTTCATTAATCAACCGGGCATTTTTTGTAATTTAATTCTCTTTTCTTCTAGATTTTTTTTTTGTTAAATGGGTAATAATTTCAGTATATATTATTAACTTGTTCATAATAGTGCTTTATTTGATATCCGCTATGGTCATTTGTTGTATGAGATCTGAGCAGTAGAAGACTAGCATTTATCTGTCATTTAGTCAGCGACAATAAGTTGATTCAGTAATATCACATGAAATTATGTTTGCTAATTTGACTCTGTTGGACAGTTCACTTTTTCGCCCTCCTGATGAAAAAATTAACCCCTGCAGTTTGCAACGAGTCGGAACGGATTACATTGACCTGTACCAAATCCATTGGCCTGATCGGTTTGTATATTAGCCCTTTATTGTTATTGGTTTCTATATTCCATTGATGGCTAGGAATTCTGGACAGCATACTCTGTAGATATCACGAACAAAATTTTGTCAATGTGGCTCAATTCATTTTGTTGTACATTTCTCTTCTCTCTGAATTTCCTCGCAGCTATGTTCCAATGTTTGGAGAAACTGACTATGACCCAAGTAGACAGTTCTGTTCTGTGAGTATTCAGGAACAACTTGATGCTCTAGGGAGAGCTGTTGATGCTGGTAAGGTCAGTGCCTTCTTGGTTATATAAACTCATGTCAGCGGTTAATCATCTGAACATGTCATTCATCTGACGAGTGTAGATCAGATACATTGGGCTCAGCAATGAAACACCATATGGGGTTATGAAGTTCCTACAAGCTGCTGAAAGTGATCCTGGCTATCCAAGAATAGTATCTGTCCAGGTTTTTTGTAATGGTCGATTTTGAGCACCAAATTCTCTCTCTATCTCTCTCTCTCTCTCTCTCTCTCACACACACACACACAGCTATCCCCTTCCCCCCAACACAGGGGCTCCACTGATTGTCTCTCCTGTTTTAGCTCTTCAAAATATGCCTACACTGATGCATGATTTATGTGTTGATTGTAGAACTCATACAACTTACTTTGCCGAAATTTTGATATGGGGTTGGCTGAGTGCTGCCATCTAGAGAGGTATGATGGCGATCTAGTGTTCATAATCTTCTTTATAATCCATGATGCAATTTGTTATTGGGTAGAAATTTGTTCACGGAGATCTTTGGACAATACTGTTGAGGCCTAAAAGCACTTGCAAAACAATGGTTAACAAATCCCGGGAGTTGAACCCCGGGAAGACTTGCTGATGCTTAAGCCAGTAACTTGATGAGAGAGGAAGGGGTGCTCAGAGATAGAAGGCTTGATCTCTTGACCTTACCTAAGAAGTTGTATGTATAAGTCTAGGGTTTCCTGTACAGTTCTAGTAGAATATGGAGAGCTTTCCTTGAGTCCTGAGTTGATTAGGAGTTGGTCTCTAGATCAATTAAACAAAGGTTGTGTGCCATGTTAACTCACCAAATCTAAAAGCTCAGTACTTTATGAGATATGGTACAACAATGTTATTCATGCCTTAACACTTGGTCAAAGTAGAAGTTCCTTTCTGACTCACAAGTCACAAGTGTCTTTCTTACCCATATACTCTCTCCGTTTCATAACAATGTGCACAAACTTCCTTATTGGGCGTCCCATTAATAAGTACCACTTTCGTAAAATGAAAACTTTATGTATTTCTTTATTCAGTGGGATCCCCTTGTCATACACACAACAACTAGTTACTACTATTCCCTACCCCACCTCTCCCCTACCTCATTTTTCGTACTCACAACAACTATCCATTACTATTCCCTCCTTAATTCCCGTGCAGACCATAGTTGTCAAAGGCGAAAGGTGAGAGGCGGACGAGATGATGTACTTAGAAAAGGCGAAAAGCAAGGCGAGAGGCGGGCGGCAAAAAGGCGAGCAAGGAGGAAAATAGAACTAAAAATTAGTAAAAAAATAGAAAATATATACCTATATACATGCAACACATAAACAAAGCATAAAACGTGTTATGAACAAGAATAAAACATTAAATAAATTTCACAATTCCACACGTAATCGTATCCTAACATAGTTCAAACTTCACAAGTAAGAATTCTAAAACAAAAGGCGCATGAATTAAAATTACGAAGTTGAAATCAACAAAACAAGTACTAGTTTAAGCAAGTGAAATAAACTTAAGCCCTTAAATATTATTGAGAAAAGAAATCAAGCTCTAAGCCATGCAAAAGTAAATGAAAATTTGAAAAACAGGGAAAAGAAAAGATAAAAAAATGTAAAAGGGCGAGAGGCGGGCGGCAATAAGGCGAGCGCCTTGTGAAGAAAGGTGTACATCCGCCTGCGTGGCTATAAAAAGGCGACCGACCCCCCAAGGCGCCAAAAAGGCCAGGCGGGCGGTCGCCTTTGACAACTATGGTGCACACCCAAAAATGTGCACATTGTTATGGGATAGAGGGAGTACTTCACATTCATCGTATGCACACATGACTGGAACTACTTTTGGAGATGATGGTCTATGTGCAATCTGTTGTTGATAGTGCTAACATTCTCTTGTTCATGCACAATTTTTAGGCTCAGCTTATTGGCTTACAGTCCTCTGGCCATGGGTATACTTTCAGGGAAGTACCTCTCAGACAGTGGAGGTGCAGCTGACGCTCGTTTGAATCTATTCAAAGGTTCTTTTTATTGACTTCTTTAATTCTTCCAACCTCTTGCTATGCCTGTTTAATGAAGATTAATATTCGATTCTTTATTTCAGGCAGATATGTGGAAGGTGAATCCAGATACAGCCTATCAAACACCATCATCAAAGAAGCTACAGAGGTAAGCCAGTTCTCTCACTTGTTAATGAGTGCATTACGCTTTATACAAGACTTAATTGGTAGATTGTATATCCATCCCATTGATGCAAAGTCCCTGTTCGATGTGAATCACGGAATCACAGTAGGCCAGTAGCTTGTAGCAGAGACGTAGTGATATAAATGTTTGATTGATGGGGAGTCAGACACATATTTTGCATTTGCACCTCTCACTTTGTCCACAAGTCCAGTGTTTAGAGGTCAAAGATTGACTTGCTTGAACTCATGCGTCCAGATTCTAACATCAATAATCTGGAGGCTTGCAAGTGTATTTCATACTGTAATGATACCCACTCTTCATGCTTTTGAGTTTTGACTCTCTTTGCACCCATGCTATGCTGCAGGCATATCTCGGTGTTGCAGAGAGTTATGGCATTCATCCCGTAGCACTTGCAATTGGTATGATACATTCTTCTGTATCTTGGTGGTTCAGTTTATATACCTTTTGAGTTTATCTCTTCATCAATACCTTTAATTCCCTTATGGATAAAATTGAGCTGGTTGATTTGAATGCAATAGTAGTTACTGAATGTACTTGTAATGTACTCCCTCCGTCCCAAAATGATCTTCCTACTTTTTTCGCAATTGCTACGAAGGAACTTTGAGCAATAATTTTAGGTTGATTTAATTATACTAATGAAAATCTAAAACTTGTTATTGATACACCATCAACAATACTATTAATGAAAATCTAAAACTTGTTATTGATACACCATCAACAACTAACAAATTTTAGATTTTCATTAGAATAATTGAATCAACCTAAAATTATTGCTCGAAGTTCTTTCGTAATAACGCAAAAAAAGTATGAAGATCATTTTGGGAAGGAGGGAGTAGTATTTATTGGCCAACTGTGTTTATCATGTACTCCCTCCGTCACAAATTAACGTTCTTAGTTTGACTTTGCACGGAGATTAACATTCTTAGGTAATAAAGTAAAGTAAGAACCTTAAATTGGGACAGACCAAAAAGGAAAGTAAGAACCTTAAAGCGGGAAAGAGGGAGTATCACCGTTTGTTGCTGCACGCATACCTTATTGTATCCCACTTTTTTCCATGGTGACATACATTTCCCTTGTGCGTAATACTCCCTTTGTCCCACAATAATCTTCCTACTTTTTTGTTGGTAATACAAAGGTACTTTGAGCAATACATTTAGGTTAATCAAATTATTGTATTGAAAATTCAAAACTTTTTATTGATACACCATTATGAATACTATCACCAACAGTTTTTAGATGTTCATTAGGATGATTAAATTAACCTAAAATTATTGCTCAAAGTTCCTTCGTACCGACAAAGAAAAAGTATGAAGCTCATTTCGGGACGGAGGGAGTAGTTTTAAATCCTTGTGAAACCCTTAGAATATTGGACTGGATGATCGACGTTTCATTTGTTTCTCAATAGCATCAACATATACTATGTTTTCCAAAATGTACGACTTCAATTTGAAGAATATATATTTTCATCTTTCAGGAAAGTGAGTAGCAAGTTTTTTTTTTTTCTTTTTTTTGTGTGTGTGTGTGTGTGTGTGCGCGCGAGAGAGAGAGTTAGACTTGCCTTCCTACTATGCATCATAAATGAAGTTTACAGTAGTGAGGTTACCATTATCCTTTTGGATTATTGTAGTCTAACGTCAAACTGTAATCGGTGAATAAGTACCTTCTTTACCATCAGTCTTCATTCTTATCATTTCTTACTCCTGATTCTTTTGGGCAGCCTTTGTTTTGAGACACCCTCTTGTTGGCAGTGCTGTTTTTGGCGTAACAAAGTTGTGGCAGCTTGAACAGGTACTCAATGCTTGTCATGTCAAACTTAGTGCTGAAATAATTGCAGAGCTCGACAAGGTTCATTCAAAGTTCCCAAATCCCTGCCCTTGAGCATTATATATACAGTATATAACAATGCGGCCTTTTCTTACTACACCTATTCCGTTCAAAGAGTCCTCATCGAAAGACCAATGCATTAGGAGATACATGTAAATCCCTTAGACTGCCAAAGGCGTTTGCGAGCTGATTTTGATTGATGTTTCTAATGTGCCCTAAGCCCACAACTATAACTCTGAGTTCATTTATTATTCTTCCTTTTTATTACTCCCTCTGTCCCTAAATGAGTGTCCAAATTTCATTTTAAGGGACATTGAAAATCTCAACTTTTTGAACAATTTGATAACAATGATTCATATATAATCTTGTAATCTCCTTTCCAAACCTTTAGTTTTACACGTATAAAGAAACCGGTGAATTTTTTTTCCAAAAAAAAACGTTTAGGGAGAAAGTTATGTTAAAAAAAGACACTCATTTAGGGACAAAGATTTCTTGAAAATTGACACTCATTTAGGGACAGAGGGAGTAGTATTTGTTTCCATAATTATAAAAAATATGTTACCATATACTCCCTCCGTCCTATAACTATTTGCACAAATTTTCTTATTGGGCGTCCCATTGATAAGTCACACTTTCTTAAAATGGCAAAGAATCTTTATTATTCCTCCCACTCATTCTGTCATATTTTACTTTATTATTCCCTACCCCACTTTCTCTCTCATACTTCACTTTTCACACTCACAACAACTACCCACTACTATTCACATCCTTTAGTTCCCGTGCACTGGGACGGAGGGAGTATACGTGAATTTACATATACTCCCTCCGTCCCACCACAAGTGAGACTAATTTCCTTTTCGGTGCGTCCCACCACAAGTGAGACTGCCCAAAATGGAAATGTTTTAATATATTTATATTCAACCAACCCCACTCATTCTCCTCTTTTCCACCACACAATTTATTCAACCAACACTACTATTTACCCCACTCATTTTCTCTCTTCATTTTCTACCACATATTTACTACTTTTTCTTAATTACTGTGCCCACAATTCCATTCTAGTAGCACTTGTGTCGGGACGGAGGGAGTATACAAAATAATTTTCTTATAACTATGGAAACAATAAGTTAAAAGGAAGTTTAATAAATGAACTCAAAGTTAAAGTTATAATTATGGGGTTTATATGTGCCCTAGAAAAAACGTATTTTGAAAATGAGGATCTCTGAATGGAAAGTTCCATGAAGTTGGGGGGTGGATATTGGATTCGGTCTAAAGGAAAGGAACCTGGAACAAGTTGATTCGATTATTTGGAAATAGACAAGTTAGACATAGCTGTCTCAGTCTGAGAAGGGAACTTGTAGCTGCTTTCTGCGCTAGCTGTTAGAGATTAGAATGTAATACTCTTTTGAAGTTTACAAAATGTGGTGGCGATATTTCATTGGTTACGTCGATAGTGGGCACACTCCAATTAAAAACACCAACATAATAATGACACTTCATTTTGTAAACCATATTTTGTAGCCATGTTTTGTAACGTTATTATTTACATTTTAAGTACCTCTCTCTCTCTCTCTCTCTCACACACACACACACACATATACTCCATCTGTCCCAATTGAAATTACACACGTCCCGGGAATCGAGTGATTCCGTCTTATTCATTCGAACTTTCTGATTTGGACACAAGAATTAAGGAAAATTGTTAGCGGAGTAATTGTTGTGCGTATGTATGAAAAGTGGTAAAAGGGAGAGAAAGTGAGGTAGAGAATAGTGAGTTGAAAGTTGTTGTGAGTAAAAAAAGTGGGTCCCATTAAATAAAAAAAATATTATAAATATTTCATTTTTAAAAGTGTATAGTTTGTATTGAGGCACCCAAAAAAAATAATATGTGTAATTTCAATATGGAATGGAGTAGCCTAATTAGGTGAGAGAAAATTAGTTGGAAATGTGTGTGTGTTTGGTATAGTGGTTAGGCTATAATTGTTACAACATTGACATGAGAATGTCCTTTTCTAATGCTTGGAAATACATTGTTCATAGCCTAAAACTTTAATTCTATGTCTTTCAAATTGACCCATCTGGAAACCTCTTTCTTTATATCTTTTGACCAAAGCAAGTCTGCATACGACACTTGTAATTTACTTCCTCCTTCTCATTCTCAAACTCAAACTAGTTCTTCATGTGAATGAGACTCGAGCTAACAACGTTACCCTTTTATACTCCATCCGTCCCAAAATGATATTTTCATTTGTCATTTTTCATTGTCCAAAAAAGTTCTTCCCATTTCTATAATTAGGGGTTTAAAGTGCACAAACAAAACATGCTTATTGAAGCAAGTGTTCATATTCTTAAAAAGTTTGAATAGTCAAATGAGAAAAACATTTTGGGACGGAGGGAGTATTTCAATACAATTGTCATTTGACCATAAGTTCCATGTTTAAACAAAACTCTTTTCTTTCCATCAGTTCTTAGTCAAATACTCCATTTCTACAGTTCTTAGTCAAAATACTCCATTTGTGTTACCTTAATTTAATTTTATTTTTTTGGAATATTATGATTAATTTGATATATGTGTGATCAGTACTAAATCAAACTAATTCCAACCGCTGATATGAAAAGAAAAAAAATTGTAGCCCACCACCAAAATATTCGTGAAATGAAGGAACAAATTTCTGTTAGAATTTTTTTGATAGCAGCCATTCTAAATCCAATTACTTCTTGCGTCTTCTCATTTTTTTCACCTGTTACCACAATTGAATTTTGAGTATTAATTTTAAGTTGATTTAATTATATTAATGAAAATTTAAAACTTGTTGTTGATACACAATCAAAAATACTATCAATCAATGACAAATTTTAAATATTCATTAGGATAGTTAAATCAACAAAAAATATTATTCAAAGTTTTTCATATTAACGATTGAAAAAGTAAAAGATTATTTTGGGACAAAGAAAATATTAAAGAATATAAGAGGATTGCTGACCACATTCATACTTTAATTCGTTAGTATTGTTTAAATCATACTATACATAGTCAGTTCCGTAATGTTGAGTCTACTATACTCCCTCCGTCTCATTTAAAACTTCACCATTTTGGTGATGGCACGCAAATTATGGAAAGTGATGAGTGTAAAAAGGATTATGAGAGGGAATAATTAGTAGGTATGACGTGTGGGGCCTCAAATTTAAATTTAAATATGTGAGAGGAGAAAATTAGTGAGTATGACAAGTGAGTCCCATAATTTAAGTATGTGAGAGGAAGAAGTGAGTGGATATGACAAGTGGAACCCATATTTTTTACCATTTTAGGAAATGTGAAGCTTTGACACCCATTTGGGTAATTGGTGAAGCTTTAAATGGAACGGAGGGAGGGAGTACTATATATACTACTAGTCATCTTTTTCCTTTTAACTTGAATGAATTTTTGCTAAAAAAAAACTAATTGAATGAACTTTAAGAAACAATATACGTTACTTTTATTTTTCATATTAAAAAATTTATCTTTTTTTAATAATACATTATTATAAATATGATTATTAATAATATATAATTAAAATTAAAAAATAATTAAAATTTAATAATAAGATAATACTCCCTCCGTCCCAGAAAGATAATCCACCTTTTTTCGTTGTTACTGCAAGGGAACTTTGAACAGTTATAAATGCTACTTATAATTATTTTAATGTGAATCTAAAAATTGGTATTAATACTCCCTCCATCCCAAAATATTTGTAGTTTTAGGATTTTCACATAAATTAAGAAAAGCAATCAATGCATGTCTAATAGACTAATTTACCCTTGAAATATTACAAGTACCAAGACAATTAAATGCTTTTACAATGACAACTACCATCATAAATAAGGATATATTTGACAAACAATGTCTAGATAAAAGCAAAACTACAAATATTTTGGGATAAATTTCAACCCCTTAAACTATATATATTTTGGGACGGAGGGAGTAGTATTTATAATGGTGTATCAAGAACAATTTTAAAAATTTTGTTAGAATAATTAAAAGTAGTTTTAATTATTACTCAAAGTTCTTTCGTAAAATCTATAAAAATAGGAGGACCACGAGGGAGTACTAGAGATTAACTTTAGCAAATGGTGAGAGTAACAATTTTCAATTCTCAAAAAGAGTGTAATTATAAATTCGAAGTGTGTGAATAGCAGCCCGCTCAGAGGTTTTAAGTGTAGTAGTAAGTAGTCCTTACCGACGGTGAAGAGCGTGTTAATGGGTTGACGTTGACGACTCGCCAAAAGAGAAAAATCTCAGTCCGCCATTTTCGTCACTCTTCTGCTCTGCAAATCCAACAATGATTTGATTAGTATTAATCCGACACAAACTCCGGCGACCTCACGGCTGAGCTGGTCCCCACCGTGGTCTGTACGGGGTGCTCTTATGACTAGATTCCCCGCCAATTAGGGCCCCTTTTGGTGCCCTTTTTCTTCACCACCAATCATTCATCATCTGCTAGTGCAGTAACCAGCTCAACCGCTACTTTATTCTGTAATTTGAGCTGTCAGTCAATCAATCGATCGCCGGCGCTGGTGATTTGTTTAAGAGTTTTTCCCGGAGGGGATGGCGACGACGAAGCCGTGGCTTTATCCCGCTCCGACTTATCGCGTGTTAGAGAGTTATTGGGATACCGACGATGATGCCCCCGGTCCTCGTTGCAGCCACACACTTACTGCTGTTTCGCAGACCAAAACTCACGGTCCTCGCCTCATTTTATTCGGCGGAGCTACCGCCATTGAAGGCTCTTCTGCACCAGGCATCCGTATGGTCCTTCTATCTTTGAGTTATTCTATTGTTGTGTGTGTGCGCGTGTGTGTTGAATTTGTGGTTTTAATAGGTTTTTGTTAATTCTTAATTTTAGGGTTAGACGGTGTTACGAATTCTGTTCATTCATATGACGTTCTCACTAGGAAATGGACCAGGCATGTTATCTTATTCTCCGTAAATATTTTTATCATTTGTTTTATTGTTCTAATTTCTGTGAATTAATGATACACGGTTATTAGTAAAACATAATTTCGGTGTGGAAATGTATCAGATTGTGGCCAGATGGCGAGCCACCTTCTCCTCGAGCCGCCCATGCAGCTGCTGCTGTTGGAACCATGGTTGTAATTCAGGTGATTTGGCAACAGAAAACAATGTGAATTGAATAGAAAGTTGCTTGATTTGTTGTTGGTTTAATTGTGTTTTGATAAATTGATGCTTCATTGGTAGGGTGGCATTGGTCCGGCTGGGCATTCCACAGATGATCTTTACGTGCTCGATATGGGCAGTGACAAATTTAGATGGCACCGGTAATCATCTAGAGTATAGTAAAAGAGTTGAGCTCATGTTTCCTTTCTTGGTGCTTACTTCATTGCTGTATCTGGAGTGTAGAGTTGTTGTTCAAGGCCAGGGCCCTGGACCTCGTTATGGGCATGTGATGGAATTGGTCGCACAAAGATACCTGGTTACTTTCAGTGGCAATGATGGTGAGGGCCATCTTCTGTTATTGCTTGATCTTTATAGTATTTGTCTCCATTCAGAAATACAATGGACTTTCTTTTAAGACTTATTAGGTTTAAGTTCTAAATAACACAAATATAGATGTGTAGCCCTTTGCAAATTAATAATGATAGTTTCTTTTTGTTGGCTAGTGTAAGTTACTGCCATTTTTTGAAGCCTTACACAAAATTCTCACTTGACACTTGTTTAGCATGTGAATTAAATGAACTCTGTAAAACACATGAGAAGTCCGTCCTTGGAGATTGGAAAATTTGCTCATAGATTGGATTTATTTCACCTATCTGTGTCCTATTGATATTAGTAGGTGTGGTAACTAAGTAGTGTCCGTCACTCGTCTTTTATTTCACCTGGTTCATTGCACTTTTTTGTCCAGCTGTCTTATTACCTAATCGTCCCTCAATCCATGAAAGTGAAACGGCTTTGCCTTCTCTTTTTTGTTTCTGCAAGATAGCTCCTCCTTTAAGTATGGTGCTACTAGGATTACATGTTGCTCCATAGTCACCCAACCTTCAAACTGGAATGATACGTACAAAATACATAATTCAATGGGTAAGGGGGAGGGGGCGAAAGAATGCAGGCCATGAAATCAGTGAGAAAATGTTGTCCTTATTATCATCTCATGGCAGTATGAGATTGCTTCATATATTGTAACTTTTCCAGTCCAACCCTGAAAGAGGTGTTAATGATACTCTTCATCTTCACATGGCAATGCTTGATTTCCTTTTATTGGAAGTAACCTTTTTTTAGCTAAAATCAAAAGAGGTTATCATGATCTTCTTCATCCATCTTTGCGTCATCACTGTTGAAAACTACTTTTGACTTTGGAGGTCTCAAACAGCTGTCAGTTTGCTGCTGATGCTGCTGCCCTCCGTTAGAGAGAGCCTATATTGCGTAAGCCACTGGCTTTTTCAGGATGTATGTTTTCAGAAAGTGATGTCATTTTGGAGAGTAGTCTAAGTTACAAAATTGTTAGATAGTTGATTTTCAGAATTGGGTTCTTCAGATATACTAGACGTTAACGAATAAGGTTGAGTTTTGGTCTGTGAAACTTGTGCATGAATGTCAAATGTTATGGGGAGTTTCTACCTGCAGTTTATTCTTGTAATTTGTTACAAGCCCTTTTTTTGCATATTTTCTCTGTATATGAACTTCACTTGACAGAATTTATATTTTTCTGCAGGAAAGAGAATGGTGCCCGATGCTTGGGCTTTAGATACTGCTCAAAAACCATATGCATGGCAGAAGCTTAATCCAGAAGGTGATAGACCTTCTGCTAGAATGTGAGTATGTGTGTTTAATTCAATGCTATTGCTGGGACTGCTGAAGGAAGTTCTGTCACAAACTTGGAATTGTTGTAAATTTTTTTCTCAAGTGAGTTGCGTAATGTGCAATTACCTTCTGCAATTGTTCAAGTGCAAATACCTGTTGCAACACCAATACTTGCTGCTTATAAATTCCTACAATAGCTCCCATTTTACATCCTCGGCGAAACCCCATTTCCAAGCTTCTATAAGATACCCGTCAATTCACATGACGCATCATGATTTCGATTCCTTAATAAAGCTTTAGATGGCTGGCATGCTGTCAGTTGACTGCATAGTCTTGAATATGCATTGTAAAAACCTGTTATTGTGTCATTGTTATGTAAAACATATTCAACCTGTGTATTACAATTTTATGTCTACCCAACTCTTGACATTCTTTTTTACAAAGGGAAGTGTATGCCGCTTGCTTCTTGACATTCTTTCAATCTTTTGGTAGGTACGCGACTGCTAGTGCCCGCTCAGATGGCATGGTTTTGGTTTGTGGTGGAAGAGACACCTTGGGCACGGTATATTGTATTGTTGTGCTTAGACTAAACAGTAAATTGGCATTCTGTTTTCTGATTTTATTTTAATGTTGAGGCTCAAAAAGTGTACCTCTTCTTACATGTGCATATGCAGCCGCTGGCTGATGCTTATGGACTGCTCATGCATAGGAATGGCCAATGGGAGTGGACTCTTGCACCTGGAGTGTCTCCTTCACCTAGATATTCACATGCTGCGGTAAGTTTACTTCATAATAGTATCTGCATTTGTACACACTCATATATGCACACAAGCACACACACATATTGACTGTGTATTACCTTTCGGAATATATTGGTTTTGCTGCTATGCTACGTTTTTCTGTTGACTTTTTGGGCGCTTAAGATTATACTTCCTCCGTCCCAGCCTAAGGTTCTCTGTGCATGTATGTTTGTGTGTATAGAAACACACGCACCAGTGCCAATATTAAAATTTAAAGAATGTGGGGAAGGGGAAGGTTTATGGATGGTGACAGCGCTTCTATACTGGAGCTCGATGATCTGATTAGGTTTTGGTTAGGGAGGTGTTGATCCTTTCAGGCCTTGAATATTTGTCTCATGCATGCTTGCATTTGTTATAGTTGACGACAAAGTTCACATGCGGTCCATGCGAGGTTCTCTACACATCTCTGCTTAGTTTGTATCTATTAATCTTACTATCACTGGCTACAGGCCTTTGTTGGTGCAAGATTGCATGTTACAGGAGGTGTTCTGAGGGGAGGACGTTCTGTAGACGGTGAAGCAGCAATATCTGGTACATGTTCATTTTGTTTTTAATTAACATCTTGGTGATGATTGTCACTTGCTAGTTTAAGAATATTTAACTAACTCATCATAAACCTGATGATATGTTTTAAGTATTGGACACTGCTGCTGGAATTTGGTTAGATAGAAGTGGGCTGGTGACTTCTTCACATAATGGCAAAGGTAGTAATGAGGTTGATCCTGCATTGGAGCTCATGAGGAGGTGTCGGCATGCTGCTGCATCTGTTGGAGTTCGCGTATATGTCTATGGTGGTCTAAGAGGAGGTAAAGACTTCACTAGTAAGTAAATACACAATCAAGAATTTATTTTATTTTCTCATTTAAGATTTCATCCAGCGCTGGTAATGGAAGAAATTGATGCAGTATTTGAAATTTACACTCCTTCCATCCCATAATAAGTGTCACACATTCCTTTTTGACATGTCCCAAAATAAATGTCACTCTCTAACTAAAGAAATAATCTTAGTACAATCTTAATAATCTTAGTACAATCTTACCATTGTGCAAGCATGTGCAAATAAAAAAAGCACATACCTTAAGAATGTTGACAAGTCAAATGCGACATTCATTATGATACGGGAGGGGGGAGTAATGTTTATTACCCTCCTTGTTAGAAAAGTTTCCTACAAAAGCATATGCATTGTACTTGACGTAAGCGTATTCCTGTCTGATGGTGGGACTTCAAAGAGTGATCTTTTGTTCAAGATGGAAAATATGATGTGACTGGGAGAATGTGGTGGAGAACTTCATTTCATCGATTTCCAGCCTGGAAGATTGATGTGTGCCATGCTGGTTACCATAGAGTAATTAGACTTGAACCTTCTTATGGTAGCACTTATGGAAAAATTGGTTGAAAGTGCATGGGTATCTTTAAAAACTTATCCCTGAAACTTAACTTCTCTTACATGACCAAGCGTTCAACTAGAATAATTTGCTTGCAGTAACATCATTCAAGGTTTCAGTTCATTAAATTGCTTCATGACAAACTCACTGCACTAGCAGTATTATGTTATCTTAATTCAAGTGTAATCAACCATTCAGTTCATCGCTTGTAAGTATAATACACAGTCAACAGTTGTTGCAATTGTTAACAGCTATACCGATTTCTCAACATGAAACTGAGGGATATATGACACTGTCTCTTTCCACCGTCATCTTTTGGCAGGCTTCCAAAATTTTCTACTTCAGAAGAACCAATATCATTACCAAAATATATAATGTATTCACACTTATTTAGACGACAGACATTGCTCTGTATCAATATTTCTAGCGAGGATAAGTGGGAGACCTCCATAAGGCACATTTTGGTTTCTTTCCACAATAACTTGCTGGTTTGGAGAATTGAAAGAAACGAAGGGATAACAAACAGGTTTGGTGGTTAAACGAGCTGCTCTGTCCACATAGAGAGAAAGAGAGGAGGTTCACTTTCATTGAGGATCATATATTTATATCTGTAGCTGCAGAAGATAATACTTTTGACAAAAAAAAAAATGCTTTTTCTTAACTGCTATTTTTGTTTGTTCAGAAGTAATGGATGATCTATGGTTTTTCAAAATTCAAAGTGTTTATTATGCTGCATATTCAACCCAGATTTTTAGGAGATCAAAATGGTAAGTTTCCAAGGTTTCAGTAACGGTCTCCCTGAATATTCCAATTGGTGTTCGGAAGGGAAAATGGTTGTATTTAGGAGTAATTTTTATGGTGCTAAACATGACAAATTTTGTATTGCACCATTTGCTGTTGAAAAAGGAAGACCTGGAATATGATTCTAGACAATTTTTGAACCTTGAAGTTTATTCTAGTAAGTGTTCTATAAAGCACTTTATATTGTTAGACATACTATTAATGGCCACGGATGAGTGCAAGATTAGTTTATGGATTTGAATGCCTTCTCAAGAGGCACGGATATCCTGTCCAAAGTGCTGAATTTGTATAGATGACTTTTAATGATGAATTGCTGCCCATCTTATCTGCTTATTTTAGGTAGTTGGAAAACAGAAAAGGCATTGGTATGGAAAGCATTCACTTCTATTTGGAGGATAAGAATCGGAATCAACTGTTATATTAAAGTTGTACTGACTATGTGCTCTTTGTGGTCTTTGATGGATAATGATTAGTTAATTATGTTCTCATCATGATAAATTTTGGTGCCCAGAGTGGTCTATTCCGTCTTCCCTTACTTTTGTCACTATTCAACACTATTCCTGAAGCATAAGTTGCTACCCCTATACCCTTATACTCCTTACCTAAGCCGGTGGTGTTGTACCTTACGAAAGAAATTACTGTTCCATGGTGCAGATGTGCTGTTAGATGACTTTCTCACTGCAGAGAATTCACCATTGTCTGACATGAACTCTCCAGAAGCAACTAGCCCCAGATCGAGCCATGCTATTTTAAATCCATTTACTATGCATGCTCCTGATGACGAATCTGAGATCCCAAAGTCTGGTGGCTTGAGGTTTGTTTTCTTCTTGTTCTGTTTTTTTCCTTCCCTTTTCCCGTGTGGTCCTACGCAATGTTGTCGACCTTTTGATTATGTTACATATTTTTATCTTCCTAGCATGGATGAAGATTCAATGAAGAAACTATCAGAGGCTTCTGCTGCTGAGGCTGAGGCTATTACTGCTGTTTGGCATACATTGCAGTCACAATCCGAAACTCCTGAAGAAACATCGGCTTCAGATGACAACTCACAAGCTGCAGAGACCATTTCAGAGGGTAGTGATACAGAGGGAGATGTTCGTCTCCACCCAAGAGCTGTATGCGTCTTCTCACTGAAGATTTTCTTTCCTATGCTTTCTCATTCTCCTTAAGACTGCACCATCATTCTGTTTTTAACATATGCAGGTTGTAGTTGCTAAACAGGCTGTACGGAACCTTGGTGGGATGATAAGACAATTATCCTTGGATCAATTTGAAAACGAGAGTAGACGAATGATGCCTTTACAAAATGACCTATCGAATCCTACCAAAAAATTCACCAGGCAGAAGTCTCCTCAAGGCTTGCATAAAAAGGTAATACCGAAGGACGTCTATTGTTCTTGTTCCTTTCTAATTAATACTAACTCTGTCCCAAATTGTATGTCCGAAATTGCTCTTGATCAAGAGCAATTTCGGACATTCATTTTGGGATGGAGGGAGTATCATTTATGGAAATTCTATATCATGTTGTTTTTCTTTCAGGTAATATCTCACTTGCTTAGGCCTCGGAACTGGAAACCTCCAGCTAACAGGAGGTTTTTCCTGGATTCGTATGAAGTTGGAGAGCTATGCTATGCTGCTGAGCAGATCTTCATGCATGAGCCTACGGTTCTTCAGTTGAAAGCTCCTGTCAAAGTCTTTGGTGATCTTCATGGTCAGTTTGGCGACTTAATGCGGCTATTTGATGAATATGGATTTCCATCCACTGCCGGAGACATAAAGTATGCTTAGATATCAACTTATTACAGTTTTTGAGATATATCTTGCATTTAGGTTTTATGTTATTTAGATTAGATTATTTTTGAAAAATACTGAAATAGCGGGTTTGACCTCGGCAATACAATAATTATCTCTTAACTTAGTATGTGTAGTTATATACTACAGCTTGTACTGTGCACTCTTTTTCTGCACCTTTCCACCAATACGGCTTTCAAGTTGTAGAAGATAATTAAGAACTAAAGATGATCACATTTTTAGAAATTGCGCTAGAGCCTTGAATTGCTAATTTCCCTTACGGGTATGCCACACTGGAAGAAGATCAATGCATTCTTTTTTTGCATCTGCAGTACAAATAGCCTGCAATATGTTTTTCATATTGGCTTCGATGATTAGATTGCCCATGTTACTACTATGATGGCTCTCAGCTGTGCTGATCTCTTTTTTTTATCAAGTGTTTTTCTAGCTATTCACTCTGTTTGCTACTCTTGTAGATTTTGGAATCTCGATGGCACATTAGTTAAGTTTTTCACCAAGTTAAACGGTCAATGTTTTCCATGTTTCAGCTATATTGACTATTTGTTTCTTGGAGATTACGTTGATCGAGGACAACATAGCTTGGAGACAATGACTTTGCTCCTCGCCCTCAAGGCAAGCTTGTGTAAGATACTCATTAAACGGTTCTCTTCTGTGGTGTTCTTTATTCACTTGATGTTTCTTAATTATGCTTCTCCAGATTGAATATCCGGATAATGTTCACTTGATACGTGGGAATCACGAGGCGGCTGACATGAATGCACTTTTTGGTTTTCGTCTGGAATGTATTGAGAGAATGGTATGGACAAATGTGATTCTCTCGTAAAATTCCAGCTTAATACTCCCTCTGTCCCAAAATGATCTTCCTGTTCATTCAGACTTTTCAAGAATATGAACACTTGCTTCACTAGCCATGTTTTGTTTATGCACTTTTAAGCCCAAATTGTAGAAATGGGAAGATTTTTTTTTGGGACAATGAGAAATGGCATTTTGGGATGGAGGGAGTAGTTGTTATTTCTACTGATGGTAGCTGTATGGCATGCAGGGAGAGAATGATGGAATCTGGGCATGGACACGATTCAATCAGCTATTTAATTACCTTCCACTTGCAGCACTCATTGAAAGAAAAATTATTTGTATGCATGGTGGCATAGGAAGGTCAATACACTCAGTGGAGCAGATAGAGAAACTAAAGAGGCCCATAACCATGGATGCCGGATCTGTTATTTTGATGGATCTATTATGGTAAGTTCTACTTTTGCCGTTGGTTTTAATTTATCATCCATTGTTTCTACATTATGATGATATATTGTTATGTGCAGGTCTGACCCCACTGAAAATGACAGCGTTGAGGGTTTGAGACCAAATGCCAGAGGACCTGGTCTTGTAACTTTTGGGGTAAGAATGCTACAAACAGACAGTAAAGTTGTTTGTACTTTAAACCAGTGTTCATAAATAAGGGATTGTTTCTAGGTCAGTATTATCCTTGCCACCACAGCAAGGTTGACTTCCTGATATAGCGTTGTACCCCAGCTCATATGTGTGTGTTTAATTAATAATGAAATGGGAGTTCTCAAAGTGGAGCCCTGTCATGCTTAACTTTCATCTATTTAATACTCCCTCCGTCTCAAAATAGATGTCGTTTTGGGTGTTAAATTTTGTCTCAAAATACTTGTCGTTTCACTATTTTCAAAGCTTTTTTATTATCCTATACCAATTATACCCTTAATAATGATAGTGAACTATCTCTTACCTAACCATTTAATTACCTAGGTAGTTGAATTATTTTGGGGGTATTTGGGACTTTTTCACATGCATTAATGTCATTTCTTAATATGTGTGAAACACTCCAAAACGACATCTATTTTTGAGACGAATGGAGTATTTACTAGTAGTATATATAAAGTGTTGAGGAATATGGCTGACTTAAGAAAATTGTAGCTACTGCATTCTTATCTTTAGAACCCACTAATAACAGGGGAATCTGCCAAATACTCCAAATGATCCCATCTTCGTAGCATCCAAAGGGAGAATGATCCCTTTTATTTTTTAATTGTCTGTGGTTCTCTGTCTTCAAATATGTTGGCTTGCTCAAGACTTTTAGTGCATAAGTTTGGCACTGCATAGCATATGTTACGACATACTCCTAATAGTTTCTGTTTTCGAGCATATTTTTTATATGGTAAATTTTTCCATAAACTATCTTCTTATCTGGCAATCGCCATAATTCCTTGTACTCGCAGCCTGACAGGGTCACTGACTTCTGTAAAAAGAACAAACTACAACTCATTATCAGAGCCCATGAATGTGTAATGGATGGGTTCGAACGGTTTGCCCAGGGACAGCTGATAACGCTCTTCTCTGCAACCAACTATTGTGGTATGCATCAACTTGTCAAGTTCCTTAGTTTCCTTTTCTTTCTTTCTTTTTTTGACTCCAAGTTCTCTCGTTTCCTGACCTGTGGATTGCATTCTAATTTGGCTTACGGTATTCAGGAACCGCCAACAACGCTGGAGCTATATTAGTAGTCGGCAGAGGACTTGTGGTTGTTCCAAAACTGATTCATCCATTGCCACCCCTATCTCGATCACCAGAGACATCTCCAGAACATGTCCTAGAAGACACCTGGATGCAGGTAAGTTTCTCCTCTCTCTCTCTCTCTCTCTTTTGTTTGATTAGAAACAAGAAAAAATCTCCTTTTTATTTAATATTCATATTAGATGGTGGTCAAAGGATGCGCTCTCGTGAGCTTATACAGCCTGCATGTCCACTTTACTTTTTTTTTTATTTTTTTATTTAAGATCTGCAATTTCAAGCAGCTCAATATAGTTTCCAGTTAGAGATGAAAAGAGCATTTTACTCACAAAATCCTTGGCCTATTGATTTGGGTGCATTAGACCTTAGGGTGAAGACTACTGTTTCTTTGATTTCTTTTACTTATCACCATGTCATTTGTTATAATATCGGTATGTATGGATTGAACGTACTTCTTCTAAGAATTCCCGATGGTCACTGTCTTTTGTAATCCATGCAGTTGCTGAACTGTGCACAGCCCCAGTCCCAATTACACTCGGGATCTGTCACATGAATCTTTTTTCCTCGTTCTGTTTGGTCCAATGCAAGATCATCATGTTGCTGTTCATGTTAGTATTGGTCTTCCCTTGCCTAGAGGCCTCTTTCGATACTTGATAGGCACTTTTGCACCTATTGGTTTACGCTAGTGGCGGAGCCAGAATTTTTTTTCTAACAAAAATTATTTTCTGCAAGGTAAGGTTTGCCTACATTTCACCCTTTGGTGGGGACCCTTCCCCGGACCCTCGCTATGTGGGGATGCCTTGTGCACCGGGCTTCCCCATTTTTAAGTATTTTTTTTAGCAAGGTTCTAAAACTCGCTAAACGGCCGCTAGTCACCGAACCTAGCGCCTAGGGCACCTAGGTGGGGTTTAGATGGGGACTAACTTTAGGCATGAATTATAAACCTGGGTGAAAATGGAGTTGAAAATGTCACAAGAACATGCAAATCATTGGGCAGAAAAAAGTACTCCCTCCGTCCCTCTTTAATCTACAAAATTTGCCATTTCGGTTGTCCCTCTTTAATCTACAAGTCTCAAAAGGGAAATGTTTTAATACTTTTAAAGTAATGGGACCCACTTGTCATACTCACAACAACTATCCACTTACTATTCTCTACCCCACTTTCTCTCTCCCACTTGACTATCTACACTCACAACACATCAACTTTTTCACTTTTCCCTTAAATAATGTGCCCAACCCAAAATTTGTAAGTTAAAGAGGGACGGAGGAAGTATTATTTAGCAAAAGTATATATAAAAACTTCAAGAACATAATAAATAACTGATCTTTGTTTTGCTAAGCTTCCAGACTCCAGTTCCAACACTCAACTCTCCACAGCAAGGCGGCATTAAATATTTAATGAGAAACTTCTTGAAATTTATACTAATAAGAAATGACGATGTTTTAGGACCAAATAATTTTTTTATATCAAAACAACAAGGCGGATCTCAGCGGTAGGCGGCCAAGGGGAGCGACTTTTAGAACTGAGAAAATTAGTGCATTTTTTCTTCACAAAGGGGGGAAAGTTTTAATAAATTGCACTGAAACCCCTAGATTTTAAAATATTTGCACTAGTAACAAAGACAAAAAATCAATGGGCAATGCTAGGGGCACAAAATAAGTTCACAAAATGATGGATACAAAGTGAGGTGGCGATAGTTTATTGGTTACATCGATTGTGGACCTGACACACTCTAATAAAAAACACCAATAGAATTTTGACACATCATTTTGTAAGCCACATTTTGTGGCACTTTTTTGTGACTTTATATTTACCCAAAATCAAAATCAAAGGGTGGGGGTGGGGGGAATCATTTTCATCAAGTAAAATGGGTCAAAATAAATTTAGTGATTTTTTTTCTTCACTCAAAGGGGGCAAGTTTTGATAAATTGCAATGACACCCCTAATTATTTTTTTTTAAAAAAATGCACTAGCAAAAAGGAAACAAGTCAAATACCTTTAGTCAAAGTCAAAGGTTGATCCGCCGCTGGTTTACGCTTATGTGTCACAGCCATTCCTAACGGTTGACTCACATTTTATCTTCTATTGAGGTTACTGTTCAGTTCACTTAAAATGATTATCCCTTCGTCTCAGACTGAGGTTCCTACGTTATTTTTTAGTGTCCCAGGGCATTCATATTTCCCTTTTTGGTTTGCCCCATAGAGTAAGGTTACGCTTTGCTTTATTCCCAAAATGGCAAATGATGAATAGTAGTCTGGATGTGTTTACGCTTATGATGTTTGTAGAATAACCAATAATTTACTAACCTACTTGAAAGTTGTGAATAGTGAATGGACAAATTTGCCCTTATCAACTCCTCTAATCTACATTCTAACTTGCTTCCACTTGCAGGAGCTTAACATTCAAAGACCACCAACTCCTACCAGAGGTCGTCCCCAACCTGACCACGATAGGAAGTCACTTGCTTATTTTTGATGACTTGGAAAATTGGTTATCTACAAATGTTGTTAAACTCAAGTTCCTGCTGGTGGCATCATAGCTCAGTTGACTGTTTGTACGAAAACTTTGACCAGCCCAGAAATGTTGTATTCTGCATATAGGAATTTTAGGTGAGGCTTCTCGAAATGTACACATAAATGACTGGTAGATTGGTGTATGTTGGTTTTGGAGTACTTGTACATTAAGGGGTGTGAGATCAGCCCGATACCCAGCTAAATTATTTGTTACAGAGGATGGCCTTATGTAGGCTGTGTATTAATTGTAATATTAATGATGAAAAAATAATGTTCATATGTTTCTGTTTGCCTGTCCAACATAATAGACACTGTCCAGCCTTTTCTAGCAGAATTAGGAAATCACATTTTTTTTTTTTGAAATGCATAATCTCGGATTACAGAAAGAGATGTACCTGAGGAAATTGTAGGTTGAGGTGCCGAGGGCTGGCATTGTGGTGTCTCGAAAGCCCACGGGGGCGGGAGGCTTCACTGATTAGTGGATCGATCTTTTCTGTAAGAAACTCTTTTTGTGTGAGTGTCTTAAGAAAATTGTATAACAGAGGGGCACCAAAATGAGAAAGGAAAAAAGTAGAGGAGACTATTTTTTTTCTTTTGCAAAACTGCACAGGCATCAGACTCAATAACTAGAAATAAAAAGACCACAACATAATTCAGTGCAAGCCCCCATCATGGGTCAGCATAAGTTACTTGTTCATCTGCCCTGTCTTTACAAAAATTGGTCATCAAGTTGACCGGTTATAGTGCAGTTTCTAAGGGAAGAGTCAAAGGCCTCTCATTTTCACGGTGCTTGAACCCGTTGGTTGGGGCGGATGGTGGGAAGTCAATCTGGGAAGACTGGGATGCGACGGGAAAAGTTTCGAGTCCCACAATGATCTTTGCAGAAAATGTTCCCTTTGTTTGAACAATGTACCCTTTTCCCAATCTCTTCTCCTTGCTCATCTAAAAGCCCCCAACATCATGTCCAGGCTCATGCTGAACCAAATTATCATTGCCACCCGTTCTAAATGTACTTCCCCCGGCTTCACCCGATGAATCCTCAACAGGACTCTGAGGTGAGTCATAGTGATGATCCCCAACCCCCAAACTATTGTTTGCTTCGGAAGGCCCACGAACATCCTTAGCAGCTGCACGGGCTAGCCTTGCCTTTCTATTATTCAGCCTGTAGCCAAGATATAGAAAAAGTGCAATGAATCAGAATAAAATCTGTGTATAATATAATTCTTACCTAAGACCACATATAATATGCTTCCTCACCAGTTTTTGAGCTGTGAAGGTGTAACCTCGGAACCCTGCGAAAAAAATCAAAATTTTATCAGGGAAGAACCAAATTTCTTGTGACGGTAAAACAAATAAATCAGAATCATCAACCAAATGATTATTCAATTCGTACATACATGACGACTTAGTTTATTGGCCCACGCATGCATTGCGACTTTTTTCCTCTGCATATCTGGCTCATTAATTAGAGCCTTTTCAATCATGGACACCTGATCATCGTTCATTATGGTCCGCTTTCTTTTTCTCTGAGTATTTTCAACTTTATCATCCTCCTGAACTTCTCCAGACCCAACTACTGCGATGTTGTCACTTGATTTTTGAAGCTCAACCCTATCATTCGGTTTATCTACACCATTATTTCCCTTGACATCAAACTGATCCACTTCTTCGTCAACAGAACTCTCAGACATGTCTTTGTCCACTTCACCGCTTTTGCCATAATTATCCAGAGATGAATTTCTTGGCTACATAAAATGAAATTAAATTTTCCTGTTACAATTTCGGTGCATACGGGTTATCGTTTGTTGCAAGTAATATGAACTGGATTTTTCCCCATTCACCTTGTGTTGCTCGCTAATATGAAGTTTTGATAACCTTTCCCATGATGTTGACTCCTCAAATTTGCTGTCCTAAAATTTCCTCCACGAGCATATTCGGTCAAATTCGAGTTGGCACAACATCGACAAATCACTATAACTATTAATAAGTGGAAGTAAAAAAGATGTTTCAATTGAGCATGTGTAAAAACTTAGTCAAGGAACAGAGAGTGTGGAGGATTTACTTGAGCTCGATCCTTTTCGGAGACTCTGCGAGCAAGAATAAGTGGTTCTATTTGACTAATGAACTCCCTGCAATTGTCAAAACGATGAAAATGAAAGACATGTAGAATATAGATCAAGGTAAACAAAAGGCAATCACATTAGTCGTGTACCAAAGTCCCAATAGAGGGGTGCGGACAATCAGAGATTTAGTGGAGTCAAAGTATTTTCATAATATGTGTGTTTTAAGTCAAATGTTACTTTTTTTTATTGGTGAACGGAAGATGTATGACCTATGCAGTATATCAGTGTCATTTCCTCTACCCTCAACATCAACTCCCCCTTCCCTCACACCAGACACCAAAGAGAAGAAAAACGTCCCCTTGGGCAAAGATAAACAACCAGGCCAAGGTGCACTAAGTGCACAATCAAATTGAAATTTCAACAAGACAATGAAATGAGGGATCCGATCAATCATAAAACTCGTTTGATCAGATGAGGGCAATGCATGTAATGCTGGCAACAGTAAGAATGAGTTGATCACCTGAGGAGTTGTGCATCATCCTCATTTACATATTCAGGAATCAGAGACTCGGCATGACTCAGCAGGGAACCTGAACATACAAGCCATTTGTTATATATTAAGTGCTGTAATTCTTGAGTTTTTTAATACCTGAAGTAATTAGTGAGACTGATGATTACGTAAGTTCCGGCAAACACTAGCAGCTTTCTCAGCACCAGATTTGAACGTAAATCCATCTGATGGATGGTTTAACTTGGTTTTCACGATGTTATGGAACCGCTGAAGGAAAAAATCTTTCTCCTCTGTGAATGGAACCAAAAGACAGGTAAAGAATATAATCTCCAAATGAGAAACAACAACAAAAATATGGTCATGAAGACACAGCAGCAAGGAGACTAAATAAAAGAAAGTATGTTGCACTCAAACAAATGACTTGTTATAGGCATTTACCTTTACAGATTTCTGGATCATGACAATGGAGATTTGCTATTACTTTGACCATTAAGGACGTTCTTTGATGTGCATAAGAAGCCCGGGGAACATGGCTGAAATTGAAAGTGGGTTCTGAATTCCGTGCAATTAAAACATCTGCTGATGAGAAAAGATCCAAAACCAATCCGGCTGCTGACGGAGGATCATAATCCAGAGTAGCATCATCCTCCCAAACTGGAAGTTCAGAAGAACACCAGCTGGACAAGAACTCTCCATGGGATAGAGAAAAGATGCTGCTCAAAACTTCAGTCTACATGATAGCATTAACAAATTCATGAATCCAAATCCTTTCTTAATGCAGTTTACAGGAATTTACACATCATAACATCAAGGATTCACATGTTTCCTGTGAGTGTTAGTGGAGTAGGTGTTGTGAGTATGAAAAGTGAAGTAGGAGAGAGAAAGTGGGGTAGAGAATATTGAGTGAAAAGTTGTTGTGAGTGTGAATGTGGGTCCCATTAAACAAAACACTTCCATTTTTGGGTTGTCCTAATTCGAATGGGACACCCAAAATGGAAATTTGTCCTAATTCGAGTGAAACGGAGGGAGTATTAAACGCAGTAGCAAAAAAACTTACAAAGTATACTGTGATATGGGACCGGAAATTGGAATCATCCGATAGAATATCAATGAAGCGCATTGCATTGAGTTGCAAAAGACCCCTTGGATAAGCGTTATTGGAGCGGGTATAAGCTTTGTTGGAGCGGCCACTAAGCACTTTAAGATCACCATCAAACATTGTCTTCAGTAATGCAGTAACCTATAACATGCAACCTATGAGCATCACTCATATATGGAGTTATAGACTAGATGAGTCAACAGAACATATTCCAAAAGTCACGAAAGAAAATAAATCTTCGTTAGAGCTTCAGATTCAGATCTTTGAAACAAACCTCAAACACAACAGACTTCGCTAGAGACAAACTTTCATGGGTGCTGGCAACCTCATCCAAGTATGAAGTGCTTTCAACCTCACAGAGATGCAATAACTGCAGGAAGAAGGAAAGCAACTATCAATGTAAGGGGTCCCATTTGTGTGTCAAACCAGCAAACACTGAAGGCTAGTGATTTGTGAGCAAATAAACCTTAAATAATTTATAAAAGACCTTATCATGACTTTGACTTACAATTGACAGAAGTTTGGCCTTCAGCCTGGATATGGATGCCAGATGAGAGGACTCCTTAAATGATGGTAAAATATGTAACTTCAAGATGTCTTGAGCCAGTAAAAGAACACCACCTTTTCCACATAGTTCCTGAAATGGTAAGTAAACCGGTTAAAATACACCTTTTCACCATTTTACAGATGAAGATTTAGTATGACTAACTTGCTTTTTCAAAAGTATTATTTGGTTAAAAATGTTGTTCTTGTGTACTTCATAAAGATTTTTCTCTATAAAACAACAATATGTGCCACTAGGAAATCACAAACCAGGAGAGCCTGAGACCTCTTGTGTAATATTAAAAAGAATGGTGTCTAAGCTACAATTGCTTATTTAGTTGGTATCAGTAACTCTCATCAGCAAAAAAAAAAAAAAAAAAAAAAAACACATAAGAAAACATTGAGAATAGCATAAATATCAGCCTAGACAACTAACTCCGCTTGAATGATACTCCCTCCGTTCCAAGGAAGTTGCAACATTTTGCCATTTAGGGTATTTCACAAAAGTTGCAACAATCCAAAAATGGAAGTTTTTTATTACTTTTATAATCCTCCACTCATTCTCTCTCTTCCTCACAACATTATTCTCCACTCATTCTCTTTCCACCCCCACTAATTCTCTCTCTTCCTCTCTACCTTTCATTCTTAATATAATATTATATCCTTAATTTCCCAACTCCAAAGTAAATGTTTCAACTTTTGGAGGGAGTATAAGTTATTAAGTGCGAAGACGAAAAGTAGGTATTAAAGAAGAACCTTGTTTTTTACAACACGTTCACGGAACAGCTTTTGATAGCACAGTGATTGAAGAAACTGTAGAGAAGCCTCACAATGCTGAGAAAGATGGTTCAACGTCTCTTCAACAGGACTTGAATTCGTGCAGGAAGAAATACATTGATCTGAGAGATTGATCTGAAGATACTGAATATTTATGCGAAGTGCAGCAAAAGCTACACTCATAAATATCTCAACCTGTCACATATGTTTCATAATCAGCCACTTCCTCAAACTGAAATTCCGATAAATTAACCCACAATATTATTCAGAGACATGTTGCGCAGAGCACAAAGAAAGGATCATAGCAGTTTTTCCCTAATACATAGGCCATCGCTTAGAAATCATAACAAGAAAACGTTACCTTGCGGTGTGCTAGCAGAACCTGAACAAGCTCCTGCCATTGTGAAGAAATGCAGACCCTTAACAGATAGAGACTGCAAGTCACCAAAGCTGAATGTAAAAGTGCCATATGACTTGAAGCTAGTTGTTCCTGGATTACAGAAAATGACTCAGCTCAGAATAACAGGAAAAGTAGACACTTAGAGAAATCAAAAGGTTACCTGTTTAAAACCACCAAGAACGATAAGCATATAAAAAACGAGATCAATCAACTGCTCCGACACGTTTACATCTTCGAGCAAAACCTGTGACAAAGACGTTGAGGAGATAAAAACTAACTGATTCTACTCACATGTCGTCTACTACCAGAATTTGTACAAGGACTATAGATATATTCAAGACTATGCAATTTGCAGGTATAGGACAGCTGTGAGTGAAGAAAGATACAGAGAGTAGAAAAGAAACAGAAACAGAAACTAAACAGAAACATGGATCTCCTAGCACAATTTAGTTTCAGCAAGTTATGCGTCTCTTCCAAAATTATAATAAATCTGCTAGGTGCTCAGATAACATGACAAAACAACGAATACGTGGTTTCGCATAAAGCTGTACCAAAGAGGGCTCCACTTTCACTTAATACATTCTCCGATAACTGGCGGTTGAGGCAAACTAGGTGTTTGTCATCAGAACTTTTATTCATAGTGTTGTTGATTGGTGAGGAAAAAGATTAAGTAAATAAAATACAACCTACAAACACCCAAAAAGGAAGCGACTTCATTGCTACCAAATAAATTTCATAGATAAGGAAGAGTGGAAGACAAAAAACGATGGAACTAAGAAGATGATAATCCACTTAATCACTGATTCTAAATTAAATTAAATGCTTAAGCTAGAAGGTGAGAAGAACAAGAAGCCCTGTGATGGGGGCCAAGGTAGTAGAAGTATGAGCCAAAAATAGTCATATACATCTTAAGCTGATGACAATTGCATAATAACTGTAATGTGATGTTGATTATGACTTGGGACGCATTCCTTGTTCTATTGACCAATTTAAGCATGCATAATTTAGGATGCAAGGGGAAAAGTGGCCTCGCAGGGATTACAACAGATTTGACCCTGCCAGCCTGGTCAATGCATTCAGAATAATATGATTGATCTAGAAACTCCTCATTGGCCCTAAAATAAGTGCACTGTTAAACTATATCAGCTTGCCCGAAAAGTTATGCACAGTTGACTAACCTGCTCAAGTGTAGGGTGTCGAGATGCTTGATCGCACAAGGAATATAATAGCTGAAGTCCACATAGCAAGTATCTAAACGATGCTTCATCTCTTTCAACCGAGATGACCCTAGCAATTAGATGCAAAGGAAGATACCTAGCAAGTTTTTCCACGTCTATCTGAAATATAAAGATCAAATTAGTAGGATAAGCAAGAGAGTAGCTTATAATTGTGGTAAATAAATTACCACTTTTGAAGTCATTCAAAATATCTTTTGGATAAGAAAACTCTATAAAAAGAAGAGAGTCTCGATGTAAAGAATCACCAACCTGTACCAATGATCCATTTTCAGCAGTCCACCGAATGGTATTGTTTTCGGAATCCTTGATAAGCTTACTGAGCTGCTGAGAACTAAGCCCATGCAATTCTTTCACTGCCAAAACCAAATTGATGGTCTGTACACAAAAAGCAAACATAAACAGAAGGATGTAAAGATAATTTTGTTGGGGTGAAGAAAGTCAAAGAAAAGGACAGAGATATAATTGCATCAACCAGGAAAAAACAACATGACTTTCCGCATGGGTGAACGAATTATGAGGTTGAGGTAATTTATGGTGGCTACTCACCCGAAGAAGAGTTTTACAGCAGCAGACAATCATTTCCTGACTATCTTAAACGTCCAAATTAATACAAACTCTTGGGAGTCAAAACAATAATCTTGGTAAATTTCTTAAGTCTAGGTATCAAAGTAAGCCAGACTTAAGCAGCTCTGCCTCTGACTCTCTGAGATTTATGAAGAAGACAAAAGCAAAGAAAATTGTTCTTTGTGTTGCTTTGACCTTCTAATCATTAAGTTTTCCAATCTTATTCATTGTGATCACTCTCATCATTGTCGCCATTGCTCATCCCTTCTACAACTGAACTTCAAGACTTTTTCCAATACCCAGGGTCGGTCAGGCACATGAATCCTTAATTTGTCATTCTATTTAATCCAATGCAAGGTCATCACAAAACACACTCATGTACCATATGGTTAGTTCTGGTCTTTCCCTAAGCCTGTTGTTGATATTAAACTTCCTAAGTTGTGTAGACAACAGTCAATAATATTTGTGTCCAAACCATCTTGAGCAATCTGTAATCATTTTATCACTAGTTGGTGCAACTTTTACCGTCTTACAGTTTGCTCATTGCCCATCTTCTCTTTCCTAATAGACAACAAAAATCTCTCGACTGACCAAGCCATTATGATGTCAAATTACTTGGAACTATGATTAATCAACTTTTAGAAAAGGCAGAATACAACTCCCTCTACTCCAATCAAAGCCAACTCCGTATTTAGAATGTCTTACTCATTGAGTTATGTTCAAGAGAAACGATTTTCCAAATATAAACTTTCAGTTAAAATTGAAATGATTAAATGGAAGATTACTCACATTCTTATTCATGCTAGAAACCTCCTCCATTGCAGCCCTCATTTGTATGTTTCTGGGGTCAAAGTCCAAGCACAAAAAGAAGAAGTCAGAATAAAGGTATACATGCAGACATACATCAATTGATATACATTCCCTCAATTCCGCACCAAAATCCACATTTTACATCTAAAATTCAGCATGTCTATGTAACAAATCAATACTATGAACAGAGTTTAAAGGCAATTAAATTCCAATCATTAAAAATACTAGGATTAAAACTTCTATAAAATACTCCCTCCGGTCCAAAATAACTGTCGTTTTTTGACTTTTCACAAAGATTAAGAATGCAATTATTAAGGCATATTAATGGTGAAAGTTCCATGCTTACCCTTATTTATTGTTCAACTTTCTTACATTATTACACTCACTAAGTCAATTAATAAAGTAAAACAACTTCCAATGCAAGGGTAAATAAGGAATTTTAATTGTTTTGACTCAAAAGTGACAATTATTTTGGACCAAAAAAATTGCTCAAAAGCGACATATATTTTGGACCGGAGGGAGTACTTAACTCTTCTAGGTCAGAATTTAATCAACTGACAGGGAAGTCAAACAAATTTCTTTTGCATGCAACTGAGGGAGACATATAAACTTATATTGCTATAATCACAAAAGAAAACCCTAGATTTGGCAAATAAAAACAATACGCCATAAATAAAGAAGGGAAATCATTCAAACTGCCAACAAATTACAGTGAAGCCACTTCGTGATGTGAAATTATTACGGCTAACGAGCGAGGAACAGTGAATATTACATAGGGGAAGAACTGACCTTGAGAACTGTAACGAGAAAATGATTAGGAAAAATGGCAGAATTGGAGCTTGAACAAATTGAAGATTTGTGTGAGTATGTGTGTGTGATTTCACCGGGTACTATGTGCGTGATTGAGGACTACGTTGATTTTATTTCATAATAATTTACTTGCGTCGTTTATGCAAAGCTACGACTATTGCTGCGTGACTGTGTGTAATAATTGTGATTTCACTGTGATTATTGTGCGCTTTTATTCTTTCTCTCCTTTTTTTTTTTTTAGACATTTCCTGAAAAGCCCTACCTAAACACTAAATCCTACAAGAAGGAATGATAATTTCTTAAATTCTCTAAGGATCCTAGTACACAGGGTAAACCTAAATCTAAAACCCTAAAACCCAAACCCAAGCCTAAACCTAACCCTAAACCTTATAACACTACTTTTACTAATTCCTAAAATATTACTCAATCTGTTTCAAAATATATGTCGTTTTAGATGTGAAAACTTGTTCCAAAAGATTATATCAGAAGTGTCATTGTTGTAAGGTACGAGATGGAAATACTCTTGATATTTTGGATGAGCCTCCGGCTTTTGTGAAGTGTCATTTGTTTTTTATCACTGTGAATGAAATGATTTATCTTTTTGCTAAAAAAAATATATAAATAGATTACTAACATTGGTAAAATTTAAAAAATAGGCATTCCACAATAATTGGAGGCAAATCTCCGACGAATATTCTAACTAAAAATCACATGTGACGTCAAAATGTTTTTCCAAGCAAAACTTGAACACATCCCAACACTACCCTTCCAAAAAACGCGGGAAAAAAGGGATTATAAAGACATGACAAAGTAAAGCACTTAGGTAGATATTAAACAATAAGTGTCAAATCTCAAGTATTGCAACGAGAATAAATACAAACAATACATAAAGACTCTCAAAACAAAGGAAATAAAACAAAGGCGACGAAGAAGAGAAAACGTAAAATATAATGAGAAGTAAGGCAAGGAATTTATGATCTGAATAATGGTGGACACCAAATTATTTCGGTAGCCAACATGTTATATATTGATGCTTAAACGTCATCGAAAATTGGATTGCATGGAATAAACTCTCTCTTCCATGAAATTGTCGCCGCATCAATTGATTTTATTTGTTTGACATCCAAAAAATTACAATCTAAATGTGATTAAGATCAAAATAATAATTGATTGTAATCTTTGAGATTACAAATAATTGTAAGAGATCTGAAGGAATGAGAGAGGGAAACACAGACAAAGAGGATGACGGTTATGCATTGAAGTACAAATGTAGCGCCGTTCAAAATTTCCATTATTGTGACTCATTACACTCAGATCTAATCATCTTCTTACCAAAGCATTTCATCTGAAGAAACCTTCCTTTCTTTGCCAATTTTCTAACAATATAATTTTTTGTAACTCTAATTTATTGAGATTACAAATAATTGTATTGTCATTTTCATTTATATTTGTTTTGTAATTTTATGATTATGTTCTTGCATAAATATATCATATTTCTTTATCGTATAATAAGTTTTTTCTATGTGGTGTCGTTGTTTTCTCCCGTTCATTAAAAGACTATCGTTGTTTGTTTGTATGCTTTTATCTTCATCTTACAATTGCAAATGACGAATCTTACATTATCTTAAAATAAAGAAGATGACATTGTTCTTATTGATTGATGAGCATTTACTCGTCAACCTCGATTTTCTAATATTCGAATGCTCATAGTGAAGTATTTTCTAGGGGTTCATAAATGCCGGATTGAGGCAGTGTCGAAGTTTTACGTCTAGTAAAATCTGTACGTTTCAATATTTGTGTCAGAATGGCCATTATTGTAGATTAAGAGATGAAACTACTACTAATACTTGGGGTGCCGATTTTTACGATTAAATCTTCTCTTTAATTCAAAATTGGATTTAGATTTAGTCAGAGACCTCTTTCTCTAAATATATTTTCAGATCGTTCCCCCCCCCCCCTTTTATTATTGTTAGAGCAATTGAACAAGACTTGATAAGAAAAGCGAGCGATCACAAGAACACAGATATACGTGGTTCACCAACTTGGCTACGTCCACGGGGAGGGGAGAGAATATTATTATCAATCTGGAGAAACGATTACAAGATCACACTATTACTGCTGCACGAATTATTGATCACAATAATTCCTAACTGTGCAACTGTAGAATTACAGACCTTGCTCTGAGCACTCTAATAATTTGTCTATGACAATCTGATGTGTGATTTTAATCTAAACTACTGGCCTCTATTTATACTAGTAGTGTTTATCTCAAAATCTCTTAGGAACTTGGAAACCTAGTCCAAAACTGACTTGGAAACCTTCCTTCTGCGCTCTGTCCCGGAATTACGAAATCTCTCTGTTGTTTAATCCTTTAACTCGGCGTCCCAAATTCAAAGGCATTAACCCAACAATCTCCACCTTGACTTTGAATCTCCATGACAACAAACCTTTTCTCCCCCCTCGCCTCTTCTGCTATCTAATAGCTGCGAACAATCTGCAAGTCCAAACAATGTTGGAACTTGCTTCCCGTCACGAGTTTTGTGAACATGTCTGCAGGGTTGTTCGCCGTCCCTACCTTCACCATTACCCGTTTCTCATCCATTAGGAAATGATACCTGACATCAATGTGCTTGGTCCTCTCATGATGAACCCCAAGTTTGCTGATCAATCCCTTCAACCATATTCCTTCCTTAGCGGACTCTGTCAATGCCACGTATTCTGCCTCTATTATAGACAACGTCACTGTCGTCTGCAATCTAGCCTTCCAACTGACAACTGACCCACCAAGCGTGAACACATATCCGGTCTTCGATCTTCTTGAGTCAACATCACCCAAATCTGAGAAACCCTTGACTGCACATTCTGTCCCATCTTCACAGACGAGTCTGACGTCGCTAGTGAGCATTATAGTATACATCAAACTACCAACTGCACTAGCAAAAGGATACTGGAGCCATATACTCTTTCTCCTCAATCGATTTGGGCCCAAACGCGACTGTATGTTCATTCACTGCACTCGGAGTATCTATAGCCTTAGCTGTCGACCCACCAAACCTTTCTGAAACTTTCTTGTTGTATATTTTCTGGGATAAGAACAGTTTCCGTTTGACTCTGTCTTTATAGATCTCCATACCCAGAATTTTCTTCGCGTTACCCAAACCCTTCATCTCTGCGACCAATAAGCCTTTCGACTTCTGAATCTCTGACTTCTTGACTGCTGCTATCAAATATCTGTCAAATCTCTTGTACCACTGCCTAGGCGATTGCTTCAATCTACAAACTTGATCTTCCTTACCAGGAACTTGGAATCCTTCCGACTCTGTCATGTATATCTCTCCCTCTATTGCTAGCAACACTCTGATCGAAGTGTGTCTGACCACTGTTCAGAAGATCCCATTGTAGTCCACCTCTTCTTTATGTGTGAAACCCCTTGCAACAACTTGAGCTTTATACTTGAACCCTTCTGCCGGTGACATCCCTTCCTCTTTCTTGAAGATCCACTTGCAAGTCACAATCTTTCTGCCTTCTGGCCTTGTGGTCAACTTCTAAGTCTGATTCCTATGAAGAGACTCCATCTCATCACCCATAGCCGCATACCTCTGAGATGACTCTGAACATGTATCTGCTTTATTGAAAGTAGAAGGTTCCGTAAAAACGGGCTCCACTTCCTCAGCAACCAGCAGTGCATAAGACACCAAGTCTTCAAATCCATTCCTGAAATTAGCTCTTCTAGACCCTCCTTGTGCTAACCCATGTTCTTTAGGAACTGAAATTGAACTTTTTGGTGCTTCAGTCTTTGTCTCTGTTGGTGGATCCTGATAAACATCTGACTGTGGGACAACTAACTCTTCAGTATCTTGTTGCTCCACCTGTTTTTCAACATCTGACTGTGGTACAACTATCTCTTCAGTATCTTGTTGCTCCACCTGTTTATCAACACCGCCAACACTTGAAACAATCATGGATTTACCAGTCCATACCTCATAGGGAACTTTGAGGCCAATACCGGTATGAAGTCCATGATTAATCAAGTAACATGTTGTACTAAGCGCTTCTACCCAGAAATGTTTAGACAACTCTGCATTGGAGAGCATGCACAACGCTCCCACAAGCCATGTCTTATTCATTCGTTTTGCTACACCATTCTGCTGTGGCGTGCCTCTGCTGGTGAGATGTCTAGAAACCTCCACCTCTCTGCAAAACGAATCGAACTCAGTACTGCAGAACTCCAAACCATTATCTGTCCGGAGCTTCTTGATCTTCTTCTCTGTCTGGTTCTCCACTACCGTCTTCCAGTCCTTGAAATTCCTTAGAGCCCCATTCTTGTGCTCCATGATAACCACCCAAGTCTTCCTCGAATAATCATCAACCATAGACAAGACATATCTATGCCCCCTTAGAAATCCCTGACGTGAAGGTCCCCAATACTCTGAGTGGATGTAATCCAGAACGCCTTTAAGATCCTTGATCTTAAGGCCATAAAGAAGATCTCTGTTAGTCAACTCATGCATCTCTCGAGTGCTCATGTGACCGAGCCTGATGTGCCACAGCTTAAATATATCTCCCTCGTTCACCTCTTCTGATGCAGCCATAGTCGACTCTGAAAGCGTCTTTCCTTGGAAGAAATACAAGGAGCCCCGCTTAAGACCTTTCAGCATCACTTCTGAACCGTTACAGACACTAACTGCTCCACCTTTACCTTTGAAACTGAACCCTTTGCTGTCTAATTGACTAAGAGAAATCAGATTCTTCGTCATATGCGGAACGTGTCGAACCTCGTTCAAAGTGACAACCCTACCATCATGAGTCCTGACCTTGATCGAACCAATACCGACAACCCTGCAGACTTAACTGTTAGCCATGCTTATATCACCGCCAACTCTCTGCCTATAACCGGTAAACCATTCTCTCCTAGGACTGATATGGTAAGACGCTCCTGAATCAAGAATCCACGCATTAGATGCGCATGCTGATTCTGAAGTTACTAGAGCATAATCCTCATCTGAACTGCAATCTCTGGCCGTCATGGCCTCTGCTGTGATTGGTGCCTTGCCTTGCTTCCTTCTGGGACAGTCGAACTTCCAATGCCCCTTTTCTTTGCAGAAATTACAGATATCCCCAGGTTTTGGACCTTTCTTGTGTGAAGAATTATCTTGATTGTTCTTCTTCCCACTAGAACCCCTGCTGTTGCTACTGCTAGAAACCAAACCTGATGACTGGGTAGCTGCCTCATTCCCACTCGCCTTTCGGCGCAATTCCCTCGTCTTGAGAGAAGTTTTCACTTCCTCTAGAGAGATCCCATCTTTATGATTTATGCACGAATCGACATAATGTTCATAAGACATAGGTAAAGATACTAAAAGCTATAAGGCTGCATCCTCGTCATCAACAACTACTCCTATATTACGCAGTTCAAGTAATGCAGATGTAAATCTGTCAAGATGATCATTTATGGGCGTACCTTCAGTCATACGACAATCATATAGCTTCTTCTTCAGGTATAACTTGTTGGTCAATGAACGTGTCATGTACATATCTTCCAACTTTAACCAAAGATCGCTTCCGAAGTCTGTTCCTGCAACATGGGTTAGGATCTCATCATCCAACTGTCTGATGATCTTGGCGTGAGCCTTCTGATCTAACTTCTTCAATGCCGCCACCTCCTTTGCTGCTGCTATCTTGTCCTTGTCTGACTGTTCTGCTATACCTTCTGTGGTGACTGCCTTACCCTTGGGATCCTTACGATCCCTGATTGCAATATCCAACGGTTCACATAAATCTTTGTCTACCAACAAAGCCTTCATCTTGATCTGCCAGAGAGAAAACCTATTCTTCCCATTGAACTTGTCGATCGAATCTGCTCCTTGACCTATCTTCTTGTTCTCTACAGCGGAATCCCTGAATATCTAACCACGAACAAAGCTCTGGTGCCACTAAGAGAAATCGCAACAAGAAACTCCAAACGCATACAATCGAAGACAAAACACCAGCAGCTTCTTTCCGGATACAATTTTGGATGCTACGGACATCAAAATCCAATCTCCACCGTTCAGATCGAAAATCTATGAGTCCCGAAGCTACTCACCGAAAATCAGCACGATCCAACGGTGAACGAATGTGCTACGCCTTTTTCTTCACTGCTGCGCTGGATAAAAACGGACCAGAAACTGCTAGCTTGTTTTTCTTCGATCTTGGATCTCTTCCGTCGATGCTAATTCTCCTTTTCAACCAAGCTCTGATGCCACTTGTTAGAGCAATTGAACAAGACTTGATAAGAAAAGCGAGCGATCACAAGAACACAGATATACGTGGTTCACCAACTTGGCTACGTCCACGGGGAGGGGAGAGAATATTATTATCAATCTGGAGAAACGATTACAAGATCACACTATTACTGCTGCACGAATTATTGATCACAATAATTCCTAACTGTGCAACTGTAGAATTACAGACCTTGCTCTGAGCACTCTAATAATTTGTCTATGACAATCTGAGGTGTGATTTTAATCTAAACTACTGGCCTCTATTTATACTAGTAGAGTTTATCTCAAAATCTCTTAGGAACTTGGAAACCTAGTCCAAAACTGACTTGGAAACCTTCCTTCTGCGCTCTGTCCCGGAATTACGAAATCTCTCTGTTGTTTAATCCTTTAACTCGGCGTCCCAAATTCAAAGGCATTAACCCAACAATTATTATAGACTTTGAATAAGTGAAGAGGAATATTGTTGAATGGTATTTGATTTATTGTATTCTCTCTTTTGTGAGAGCTTTTTGTATTCTCTCTGATGTGAGAGCCTTTTTTTATTTTCTTTCTATTTTCCGACAATCATTGTGAATAATAAGTTGAGGGTGATAGCATGACTTGAAAAGTTTGGTTGACGTTTTATTGTTAACTCAGAGGCCTTAAATCATAGTATTCTCAGCGCTAAATATTTTCTGGTGGGAGATTTTGTGAATACCGATATATGGCGGTGTTTAAGCTATGTTTGGAGAGGCATCTGTGCGTTTCACAGTATTGCTACGAGAAATACAAAGTGGAAGATCGAGAATGCATTGCAACTTTATGCGCAAACACCATATTTCATGATCCTTCTTCTTACATTTCTTATATACTCCCTCCGTTTCATGTGACTTGAGACCAAAAATTTTGGCACATAAATTAAAGAAAAGTAAGAGAGAGAAATAGTGGGAGGAGGTGTTTGTGAGTATGGAAAATTAAATAGGAGAGAGAATGAGGGAGAGGAATAGTAAGTTGATTGATGTTATGAGCGTAAAAGTAAAGTATGAGAGAGAATGAGTGGGAAGAATAATAAAGATTCTTTACCATTTTGGGCAGTCTCAAGTCACGTGGAACGGAAAAAAAAAGAAATAAGTCTCAAGACACATGAAACGGAGGGAGTATTTGTAACTGTCATTGACTGTGTTTCTAGTGCAGCAGTAATATGTGTGCTTATTACTATACGAAATGAGCCACCAATTTTTATGAAGACTATCTCCAACTTTTGTATTTTTGCCACTTAGTTAATGCGTTACTTTGTTTTAAAAAAAAAAATTAAAAAATTAGATACCAAATTCACCAAAATTGAGGGGCTCGGGCTACATCAGAGACCATTCGGCCATTCCGATTGGTCATTTGAAGCACACGAGGTGATGAAGATCTTCTTTCATTGCAACTGCCGCCAGCAACATCACTCCGGAACTCTAATGGAGATTCCGAGACAAAAGCCAAAGTTTTTTTTTTTTTCCTGTTTTTTTTAAGAGGAAGTGTTGTTGTGTGAGACGGTCTCATACGTGAGACGGATTTCATTGAGAGGGGAAATGAGTTTGACCCACCCCATAGAGGGAAAACTATTTACCCTCTCAACGACGAGACCCGTCTCACGTGTGAGAGACCGTCTCTTACACACACAAGTTTTTTTCTTTTTTTAAAAGCATAAATAAAAGTGAGATCCGATCCTCTCCACGCAAAAAAGCAAACCCATCCGGAATTTTCCATATTGTCTTATTGGGTGAGGACCCAACACCCATTGTGGTTTGCCACTTGTCTTCTCCCAACGGTCTTCACAAATTCAAATCGGTCTTTTTTTTCTTTCTCTGCTCCTTTTTAATGTTTTTTTTTAGCAATGCCGTTGCCCACTTTTGCCCTTCCCTATAATTAAAAAGTCATCATGTGATTTAGTTCAATTTATTAAGTTGAAAGTTTATTATGATTTTGTTTTAGGTAAGCACTTGTATAGATTTTTTTTTATTTTTTTGAAACATAAAAAAATCATGGTCGTTGTTACTATTATTTTTAAGAACATATGCGACGAATCTATAAAATTAAAAAAGGAAATGAGGGAATTGAAAAGGTTGGTTGTAGTAAATTCTTTGAAACCAAGCTAGCAAGTGATTTAAGAAACACATTGCGCACATGAAATTGCTTTGGTTTTATTGAGATTATACACTTAATTTGAACACACATAAAATTAAAAAAAAAAAAAAGGAGATGATTGCTGAAGAACCATGCAAATTAGTTGGTGAAAACTTTCCATACATGTTAGTGTGGCTTAAAGTTAGTTCCCTTGTGATGATGACCATATTGTTCTATTGGGTCTGACCCTTTAATTTTGAAATTATGTCGTTGTATAAAATAGAAAGACTATTTTCAAAAATATATTTTATATTCCAATAAACTAAAAATATCCAATGTATCACATAAAACTACAACACTATGACATAATTTCATGCATATAATAAACTCACAGAAAACAAAATAGGGTAAGTAATTAGGTAATTTAGGTTAGAATCTGGTTACCAAACCCTCAAAACCATAGTAAAAAGAGATGAAATCATAATGGCAAATTAGTAATTTCTTCACAACCTAAGGTTCTTTTAGTCATACCAAGAGATAAAGTGAAAAAAAAAATGTCCGACAGAGAAATTTGAAACGAGTGGCCGTTTGAACTCCATAAGAGAGAGTGTGTCTGTCAACATTTCCAAGTTCAAAACCAAATCTCACAATAAATCAACACATACTACTCCATTCAAATTTCTAGAGAGAGAAAGAGACGGAGAGAGGGGGGAATGACAGGGATGGTGATGCTAACGAGGGGAGGTGGCTGCGGCGGCGGCGGTGGAAATGTGACACCGAAAGGGGGAAGAAGAGCTGAAGAGGAGGCAGAGGAACAGAACCAGCTGTCTCTTGTGGCTTTATTGTTGACTGCACTCAGAAAGTCAATGGTCTCTTGCCGGGTCGACCAGCGGGAGTGTGAGTCGTCGTCGTCGGCGGCGGAGAGGCTTCATCAGATGGAAATCGGGTGGCCCACAAACGTTCAACATTTGACCCATGTCACATTTGATCGCTTTCATGGGTTTTTGGGTCTTCCTGTTGAGTTTGAAGTTGAAATCCCCTGCCGGGTCCCCAGCGCCAGGTCTTTGACTTTCTATGTCTCTTTTAATTCCTTTTTTTTGTCTTCCATAAAATTTTCTTTTAAGTACTCTTTAATTCTTTTTATGTGAAACATTTGTATTTATTTGAATTTTATGTTATATGTTGGTGTTTCTAAAATTGTGTAAAACCCTAGTTTATGTAGTTATTCAAATTCCCCAGATCTGATTTTTTTTTTCAGGCATACAATTAAATGCATTTATTTGTAGAAGTGTTAACCCCATCTCATAAGCGAACATAAATCTTTGCTAAATGTGGATTTGTATGATGATTGAGAATCTGAGGTTATGGTTTATGATTTTCTATGAGAGAGATGAAGAAATCAAAATATGTAATGACAAGTTTCTAAACTTGGCATGCTTCATGTTCAGTTTGGTTGATGAGGAAATGCAGAAAAATTTGTATGAGGGAATAGTGATACGAATCAACGGAATTCTCTGTGTAGCAAAAAATGATGTGAAGATTATTTGTTGACTTGAGCAGTTCAATTAATGTTCTTAGCGTGCTTACCTGATTTGTTAGCTAGTACATAGGAACTAGTAATCACGCCTTGTTATTAACTTTAAATCCTATCTTAGTTAGGACAGTTCTAGTAGCATAATCACCTACTGATCATGTTCATAGTTGTTCGATTTCTTATGGGTTATTACTTATTAGACGTCTCAAATTAACTCTGATTATCTATCGCCAAACAAATTTAAATCCTCGAGTCAACCTTTCAATGATCTCGGTAATAGCCAAGTCAACAGCGAAACTCTAGTTCATAATAGTGAAGTTCAAGTCTCTTAGCGGAGAAAGGGCTACATCTCCCCTTTCACCTGATATGAGGTTCATGAAATAAGTGAAAGAAACATGAGAGGTTTGGGCCCTCTAGAATGCTACAAACTCCCCCTTTCTTTGAGTCTGGTCAGCGATTTCTGAAAAGTTCATCAAAAGCTAATTCATGATGAGAGTTGGGTTCATCAAGACTGTTCAAACTCAATCTTTAGGTTTTTACTACCTTTGTCCCTAAATGAGTGTCCAAATTTCATTTTAAGAGATATAACTTTTTGTATAATTTGGTGGCAAAATTCATATATAATATTGCAATTCTCTTTACAAACATTTAGTTTTTGCAAGTATAAAGAGACCGGTGAAAAAAAAAAAACCGAAAAAAAAACATTTAGAGACAAAGTTATGATCAAAATGGACACTCATTTTGGGACAAAAATTTCCTGAAAATGGACACTCACTTAGGGACAGAGGGAGTAGTTTAAAGCTCCTTTATTCTCAGTTTTCTAACTGACTAAACAACAAGTTGAACAATATGTGCTTTCAAATTAGTTGAAAGTAGGGGTGGCAAAATGGGTTCCCGGTTAGCTTTGGGTAAAACCCGTATTTGTCCATTAAGTTAATGGGTATATTTGGATATTATCCATTTGTATCCATTAATTTAATTGGTACAAATGGATAATACCCATATTTATCCATTAAATAATGGATTATACCCGGGTATACCCATTATTTCATACCAATCACCCCATCCCACCCCATCCCCCACCCTCCCTTACCACATTACCCCCACCCACCCCTAACCCCACCCCACCCCCTGGCATACCATGGCTGCTGTTTCTAAATGTTTACACCGGTTGTCATTTAAAATTTTTTATCTTCTCATCACAAAATTCAAATTAACAGACTTCAACTAAAAAACATAGAGAAAAAAAGCTACTATGATCTTTAATGACTGCAATCACGATTAGACTACAATCACCAAATTCAAATTAACCTTTTTTTTTAAAGAAACTATAATCACAAAACTAGATACTCTCCGTCCCATAATAAATGTTCCACTTTCCTTTTTATTACGTCTCGAAAAATAGTCATGTTCTAAAGTAAAAAATAGTCTTAGTGCAATTTACCCTTATACAAATAATACACAAATAAATAAAACACATTCTTAATTTTTTTATAAGCATTGACAGTCAAAAACGAAGTTAATTATTAATTATGTGATATATGGAGTACAGGAGTAGTATGGAGTACATTACATTTTTGTTCAAGGTAGTAAATTCTAATGTAACTTGCATACTCCAGTAGTTTGTGATTAACTATTTTAACAACGTTAGTGGTGGCTGTTTGGTGGTGGTGGGGGGCAGTGGGCAATGGTGGTGTTGAGTGTGGTGGTGATGGGTGGTGGTGGCAGTAATGGGGTGGTGGTGAGTGTGGTGGTGCAGTTGCTTCATGCTTGTAATTGTAGAGGTGGACTATCGGGTAACCCATTGGTTATCCGGATAAAAATCCATCTTATCCATTAATGTTATGGATCTTTATGGGTTTTATCCATTGAACCCAATAGTTTTATTGGGTATCTAATGGATAACCCATAAGTCATTTTATATATTGGGTTGATGGATGGACAAATGGATTGGGTAAAAATTTGCCACCC
>JAOWBW010000990.1:0-184989 GCA_026119855.1 Campanula takesimana
AAGACACAGTTTTGTTTCTTACTAAACAAGACACAAGATTATTCCCAAGATAAAAACACCCACCCGTGGTGCTTTTTCTATCATCAGTGCTCCCAGCCCAGTCTGAATCACTAAACCCAACTAGATTCGTGTTTGTGTCCCTCGTATAGCTTAACCCAGAGTTGTGGTACCACTCACATATCTAATTATACGTTTAACTGCAGTTAAGTGGGATACCTTGGGGTCAGCCTGATACCTAGCACAGAGGCAGACACTAAACATGATATCGGGGCGGCTAGCTGTAAGGTACAGCAAGCTACCTATCATACTCCGATAGAGTGTTTGATCAACACTCTCTCCATCCTCGTCCTTAAACAATTTTGAGAGGATCCCATGGGGGTTTTTAAATGAGAGGCATTCTCGAGGCCGAATTTTTTAACCAAATTTTTGGCATACTTTGATTGGGAGATTGACATTCCTTCATTAGTTTGAGATATTGTAATCCTAGAAAGAATTTCAATTCCCCAACCATGCTCATTTCAAATATGGACGTCATACTCTCAGTAAACATATCAAGCATAGTTTTAGAAGTAGATCCAAAGACTATGTCATCCACATAAATTTGGGCCACGAGAATATCCTTTTTGTTTTCAAAATAAACAAGGTTTTATCAACCTTCCCCTTTTAAAGCCAATTTGAATAAGGTGCTCTGTTAGTCTCCCATACCAAGCAAGTGGGGCTTGTTTCAGACCATAGAGTGCCTTATTTAACTTAAAAACATGATTTGGCTTATGGGGATCCTTAAACCCCTTAGGTTGCTCAACAAACACTTCCTCATTTAAAAAACCATTTAGGAACGCACTCTTTACATCCATTTGATGTAGAGTGATTTTTAAATAGCATGAGATAGCTAATAGCAGTCTAATGGACTCAATGCGGGCTACGGGGCAAAAGTCTCATCAAAGTCCACACCCTCTAATTGAGTGTAACCCTGAGCCACTAGACGTGCTTTGTTCCTTATAATTTTGCCTTGTTCATCAGATTTATTTTAAATATCCACTTGGTCCCAATAACATTGATATTAGAGGGCCTAGGGACCAAGAACCAAACCTCATTTTTTTCAAATTGGATTAATTCCTTTGCGTGGCGTTGATCCAGCTATCATCTTTCAAGGCTTCAAACACATTTTTGGGCTCATAATCAGCCACAAAGCAACAAGAGTTTACCTGATGAATTCATGCATATTAAGCCGGCCAATTCCCGGTAATTGATTCCCTTACCTCTTGTTTTTCTTTCTGCATTCACCCCCCCCAATTACTTGGAAGTTGGGTGGTCTTCCTGAATCCTTGAAGATGGATCATTACCGATGCTCTCCTGATCTCTATCGATTTCAGAATCTGAACCAGAATCGACTACTGTTTGACCATCTGATGGGTTAACTGACTGTTCATCCTGTCTGTCAGTTGTTCTCACAGTTTGTGTTTCTGCAGATTCTTTGGCATTCTGTGGTTCAGATTCATCATTAACCTGTTCATGCTCCCAGGTGCAACCTGAAACATCATCCTCAGCGGTTTTGACATTAAGATCAGTAGCATCATCGAATATAACATTTATAGATTCCATAATTGTCTTAGTTTTCAAATTATAGACTCTGTAAGCTCTACTATTCTGAGAATATCCAATGAAAATGACCTTGTCACTTTTAGAATCGAACTTAGAGAGATACTCACGGTCATTTAGAATGTAGCAAATGCATCCAAATACATGGAAATATTTGACCGTGGGTTCTTTCCAAGTAAAATTTCGTAGGGAGTCATGGTACTTCCAATTCTTAGGAAGACACGATTCCCTATGTGACAAGCCGTATTAACTGCTTCAGCCCAAAATATTTTAGACAAGTTTTTAGCACTCAACATGACTCTGGCCATTTCTTGTAATGTGCGATTTTTCCTCTCCGCTACTCCATTTTGTTGAGGAGTTTTGGGGGCTGAGAATTCATGAGTAATTCCCTTTGAATCGCAAAATGATGAAAAAATAGAGTTTTCAAATTCAGTACCATGATCAGATCTAATCCTAATGGCTTTTAAACCATAGAGATTTTTCACTTTCTTGTACCAAATTTTAAACTCTTCAATTGTGTTGGATTTTTCCCTCAAAAAAATGACCCAAGTATAACGAGAAAAATCATCCACACACACAAAACAATATTTCTTTCGAGACATGCTTTCTAGTTCCATTGGACCCATTAAATCAGTGTGTATCAACTCAAGACACTTAGAAGTTCCAAAGTTTGAACCTTTTTGTGACTTGACTTTATTTGTTTTCCCTTTTGACATGGTCCACACACAATAATTTTTTCAAATCCAATTTTGGTAAACTTTGGCTGCCCCAAATTTAATCAACTCACTTATTTTCTTCTCACTGGCATGTCCAAGTTTTTGATGCCAAATTTCAAGTTCATTTGATTTTGCAGACAAACAAGACTCATGTTCACCAATTTTATAACAATTATCGGATGACCGAATGCCTGACATAACACACACACTTTTGGAATCAAAAACTTCACATTTTGACTTATCAAACTTAACAAACAAGTCATCGTCACATAACTGACTAATGCTGATTAGGTTGACTTAAGTCCATCAACAAGCAAAACATTGTGCAAGTTGGGCAAACCATTAACATTTAACTTACCTTTGCCGATTACCTGTCCTTTTGCACCTCCACCAAAGTTGACTTTTCCACCATTGAAGGCTTCATAGTCCTTGAGATTCTCACGTGCACCTGTCATATGGCGAGAACAGCCACTGTCGAAGTACCATCCTTCTTCCACACAACTCTTGAAGGAGGTAAGAGCCACTTTGCATTGCTGAGTATTTTCTTTACCCATACCTTTCTTACCTGCTGCTGCTGACTGAGCACTTGACTGGGCAACTGACTGTTAGATTGTGCCCACAGTTGTCTGCTCAAGTGACCGCTGTTCTTGTCCAGTCCGAGTTCCTGTTTCAATTAAAACAAAATGGACGAATGTGTCCAGGAACAAAACAATGATGACACACAAATCTCCTCTTGCTGTTTCTCCTATTTTTGTGAAAAGATACTTGATTATCATTCAAAATCTCTTTGTTTTTCGAGGTACCCTCACCTTCTTTAACAAACAATGGATCTCCATAGCCTATTCCTGTTCTTCCTTAGTTTCCCATGTTCAGAACCTCTTCTAATTTAGCCTTGCCATTGTTAAGTTTCATGAGAGCATTAGTTTCTTTTTCAAGTTCCCTCTTATATTTTTCACTCTCATTGTCTTTCTTGGTAAGCATGACCTCTAACCTAGCCATGGAGTCCTTCTGAATCTCACTTTCACTCGACAACTTTTCATTCTCAGTTTTGAGTATCAAAATTTCAGAGGTGAGTTTTTTATTTACCTTCTTGAACTCATTGAGTTGTTCCATTCGCTTAGACCAATCTGCGAACAACTCAACATAGTTCTCATGTAGTTCCTCATATGTAAAGAAATCATCCTCATCCTGCTTTGACTCATCAGTTTTACCTGCACACGTGGAATTCAAGCAAGTATATTCAGTAACTTCTTCTGTGCTGACACTTGACTTTTCATCGTCACTGTCAGATTCACTGTCATATTCACTATCACTATGACTCGCATAAACACACGATTTTCTTTCAGAATTCGAAGATGAAGGAGGTGATGATTTCAGAAAAGATGTTTCATGAATAATTAATCTCCTTCTAAGTTCCATGAAACTCATGTTTTCTATATCATAGAATTCTTTTAACACAAAAATTATAACATCGAAACCTCTTGGAATGGAGGTTATCACCTTGTTTACAAGTCTAGCATTAGAAAATGATTCCCCTAATACTTCCAACTTATACACAATTTTTTCTATTGTTTCAGTAAAATCAATTATTGTTTCACTCTCCTTCATTTTCATGTTTTAAAAACAATGGTTAACACCAAAAACCTTTTTGTTCATAGTCAGTTGATCTGTCATCTGACTGCACAACTTCACTATCAGATTTACTGTCAGAGAGAGACGACAAAGATGAATGAAGACATGAGAGATTTGCAATCTCTTCATCATCATCTGAATCACTCAAGGTAGCAGTTAAGCTCATTCCTCTCTTTTTGAGTGTGTTGGCACACTCATTAGCATAGTGGCCGTAACCTTGACAAGCCCTACACTGAACTGACTCAATCAATTTCTTGCCTTCAAACCCCGGTTTTACCATGCCGGAATCTTTCTTGAATGGTTCAGCCTTGATGGAAGGAGTGAATCCTTTATTTGGAAATCTCTGTTGTCGTTTTTTATTCAACACAGTTTTAAATTTTTGAGTGATCATGGCACACTCATCCTCCTCCAACGTTGACTCATCCATGTCTTTAGACAGTTCCACAAGATCTTTGGACACAGTTAGAGCACTAGCAAGAGCAATTGAATTTGCTTTGCTTGTTTTTTGCACTTCAAGGTTCAGTTCAAACGTAGTAAGAATACTCAGAACCTTTTCAAGACTCACTGTCCTTGTGTCACAGGTTTCTTCAATGACAGAAACCTTGATATTAAATTTCTCTGGAGAGTCCTTAAGACTTTACTCACAAGTCTAGCATTGGAAATAGATTCTCCTAATGCGAAGGATTCATTAGAGATATCCATTAATTTTGCAGAGTAATTTTGAATAGTCTCATCTTCTCCCATCCTTAGATTTTCAAACTCAGTCATTAGTCTTCTTAGTTTAGTTTGTTTAACACTATCTGACCCTTCACAATGAAGTTGTAAAATGTCCCAAGCATTTTTGGCCACTGTATGGTTAGAGAATAACCTATACAGATTATGATCGACATGATCAGAAATTGCAGCCATTGCCTTTGCATTGAAGTTAGCAAGAGCAATTTCTTCTGCATTCCAGTCTTGCTCGGGTTTTGGAACAAAATTTTTTTCTTTTTTCTCTTCATCAGACACAGACGCTTTACCTTTTGGATCAACCCATTCCATAGTAGGGGATGAATATCCCACTAGAATGCTGACCCATGCCCGATGATCAATGTTCTTGATGTACATGATCATCTTAGCCTTCCAAATGGTATAATTAGAACCATCCAGAGTAGGCGGCTTATTACGAGTATGAGAACAGTCCATACTGGCCATAACAGATCGATCTCAGTGTGTCGAGATTAGGCTCTGGTGCCAATTGAAAGAAATCAGGCGGCTAGGACTGTTCTGGGAATTGACCAACTGTGTGAACAACTGTGTATTCAAACGTGCTAACAGTTGTCCAGACAGTTGTCTTAACAGTTATCAGATTTGCAGCGGAAATTAAAGAACTTAATAACAATTAAAACTTCAGCAAGAATACTTGCTGGAAACTTTCATATATTAAAAGCGATTTGCAGAGTACAAATCGAATGAAAGAAAAACAAAAAGAACAAAATCGATCTAACTCTCTAGACCGTACTAAAACACCCAACACCTTAGAGTTCTTTTTCACAAGAACACCTAAGGAAATAAGACTCTCTCAAGAACTTAATTCTCTCTGAATATTTTGCTAAGAATCCGTGACTAACAATGAAGGAGTCGGCTTGTATTTATCCTTTGCTTGGCCGCCTCCTTGCACTCCAAGAATTCATTCTTTCCTTATAAGAGTCCACCTAAAATAAAACCCTACAAAATATATCCACTTACCAAAGATAACATAAGTATGTTAGTCAAATAAATCAAGCTTAAACTTACCTAAATATTTACACTAACTAACAATATATACAAATCAGAATCACAAAGATACTTAAAGAAAAAGACGAGTATGCCCATACTCTTCACACTGGGATTCAGACCCTGCAAAGAATGGAACTGTGTCCTTTATTCTTCAAGGGCAACTTTGCCTTTGATAAATCCAATGTAGCAATCCATGACATTAGATTCTCTGATCCACCCAAGTTCAAAGTTTAACAATATTTGCATCTGAATTCATAAATATTACTACCTCCGTCCCTAAATAAGTGTCCAAATTTCATTTTAAAAGACACTGAAAATCTCAACTTTTTGAACAATTTGGTAACAACGATTCATATATAATCTTGTAATCTCCTTTCCAAACCTTTAGTTTTGCACATATAAAGAAACCGGTGAATTTTTTTTCGAAAAAAAACGTTTAGGGAGAAAGTTATGCTAAAAAAAGACACTCATTTAGGGACAAAGATTTCTTGAAAATGGACACTCATTTAGGGACAGAGGGAGTAGTACTGTACTTCCTCGTCTCAAAATGATGGTCTCATTTCCCCTTTTTGTTTGTCCCCAAAAGTTGTCACATTTCCAAAGTTGTCACATTTCCAAAGTTAAGGTTTCAAAATCACTGAATATTCAAAACATAAAATGTAACTTTAAATTGATTGAAAAATCAAACAGGGCTATCAATTTGAGAGAGTATCTGAATAGCATCATTTGCTATTCAATTACATAATGGCCAAAACTATTATCAGCAAGCATACCATAAGAACAGAACATTTGAATGTGAAAGGTTGATGCATTGCTTAATGCTGACATTATGAGTCAATATACAAATACATGAATAGTCAGTCTAATACTACTATAGTATGCTCATTGAGAGTGAGGCTTGACTTTACAACTGGGCCATGGGAACCCAAATGTTTCACCAAAAACTTCCAAAAACATTTTTTCCTTAAAAATTATGAAAAATATATTTTAATAGCTTTAAACCGTCTATCCATCAGTTAATAGTTAAAACTGATAACTTACACTTTAGAGTTTTAAGTCGTAAATTGAGATGTCGCAATTTACAAATCAAAATTGTTTGTCAGTCGGTTAAAGCTCCACTCGAACACAAATTAAATTGGGTCTTATGATCCAACTTTCGATTCACTCGTGGGATCCGGGAGGTCGATAGTGTAAAATTATTATTATTATTATTATTATTATTATTATTATTATTATTATTATTTATACAAACAATGTTAAAGCTTTGAAAACTCTATTGTTTTCTCGTGCAACCAAGTCGATTTTTTCGTTATGTTACATGTTTTCCCCCTTCGTTTGGAGCCTTTATTTTCTCTCATTCGTTGGGAGCTTTTCTATTCTCCCATTCGTTGGAAATTCCCTCTTTTGTCGAGAGCCTTTAACTTCTCTCCATCGTGTTGAGAGTCTTTATCTGATGTTCGGATTTCTCTTTGTTACAATGTTTTGGATGCTTTGTTGGACATTTATTGTCGATCCAAATACTTTAATTTGTCGTGTCTTCAACGCTAAATAATAACCTTGTGAGAATTTTTTGAAGGCCACTATTAGGCCTTGTCCAAATTATACTTGAAAAAGCATTTGTGTATCTCCGGTCATTGTTAGTATGAGCGATCAACGAAGATTTGGTTCAAGGTTATGCTTTTTAATTCTAGAAGAGTGAGACTCTCTAATGAAGGCAGACGTATTTTCAATGATTGTACGCATTGATCGAAAATATGTAACTTTAGGTTGAGCATCCGAATGTCTTAGAGTGCCATTTTTTGAAATTAATTAAGGAAAGTTTGTGTTGTTTGATCTTTTTTTTAAAAAAAATGATGATAATGTGACTTTATATTAGTCTCGGATTGGGTGAAAAAGTGAAAATCTTGAGAAAAACGTGTTCTACACTAACGCTAGTGTAGAACGTGTTTTTAAAAAGCGGAGAACGCTCTTAGAAGGCGCGGTGGCATTGATGTAAATAACTGGAACTCATGAAAATCATCAGGCACTTTTCGAAACTGTAGGAGGCATTTTTCAATATTATAGCAGGCAGATTTTAACACTAGAGCAGGCACATGTTTTGACACTACCAAGGCATGTTTAGACACTTGAGCATGCATTTATTTTACATTTGTTATAATACAAGAGACATTTTCTAATGCTATAAGAGGCACAAGATAATTCATAGCAGACACTTATTTGGAACTTTAAAACATGCCTGTTGATTTTTTTTTTTGTTTTGTTCTTTTTTTTTTACAAGTGAAAAAAAAAGTGCCTTCTCTAAGGTAAAAAAGTGTCTGCTTGAGTTTTAAAACATGCCTGTTTTTTTTTTTAATGCAAAAAAAGTGCATTCTCTAAGGTAAAAAATTGCCTGCTTGAGTTTTAAAACATGCCTGTTTTTTTTTTCTTTTTTTTTCAAGTGCAAAAAAAAAATGCCTTCTCTAAGGTAAAAAAATGTCTGCTTGAGTTTAAAACATGCCTGCTGATTTTTTTTTTTTTTCCAAGTGCCAAAAAAAGTGCTTTCTCTAAGGTAAAAAAGTGCTTGATGTGAAAGTCCCAAAAAGTGCATGCTGTAAAAATATTGGAAAGTGCCTCCTAGAGTATCGGAAAGTGCCTGCCCAAGCACCCTTCTATGTGAAAAACACGTTTTACACACGTCGCGTTTTTCACAAGAACGACCCGGTGAAAAAACTTGCTAAGGGTCTGTTTGGGACCCAATTCATAAAAGTATAAAACCAATTCATAAAAGTATAAAACCTCATAAACTTTATCAAGTGCCCCTGAACCCTAACCGCTCCAACGCCTTCCATTTTACAGAAGAGCAAGAACAATGGAGAAGCTTCCTTCCGACATTGTTATGGATATACTTGCAAGATTGCCCGTTAAATCAGTCCTCTTTTGCAGGTGCGTTTCCAAACCCTGGCTCAATTTCACCCACGACCCTCGTTTCATTAAATTGCACTTGAATCGGTCCTCACTTCAAGAAAATTCGAAGCTCATTGTTAGCCGTATGTTTTTCCTCGGAGACCCTAACAATAGAATGTACTTTCTTGAATACGATGATTCCCAACATGATTACACTTGCAGTGATGTTAATTTCTCACGATCACAACCCAATTTTGAAGAATTTAGAGTAATGGGTTCTTGTAATGGTTTGCTCTGTTTGGTGGAGTCTGAGGATATGGATGGTTTTCCCAATCCAATTTATGTCTGTAACCCTTTACCAGGCAATTTGTCAAACTTCCTGACCCTTTTGATTATAGTTCCGATACCACTGTTGGGTTTGGATTTTGCCCCAATACCGATGAATATAAGGTTTTTGCTATTAGGAACTTTGATGATAATGCCATGATTGGTTGGGGGGACGTTCGTGTGTTTACTCTAGGCGATACATCTTGGAGATGTATGGGAAGAACTCATTGTCTGGTTAGTTCCTTATTGTCTCCAAAACATGTTATTGTTAATGGTGCTCTTCATTGGTTTAGTCGCCCTCCTGTTAATGTCATTGTTTCTTTTGACATTGCGGATGAAGTTGTTCGCTTGATTGCTCCACCTGATGTTGGGCAATGCTTTTCTCTGGGTGTTTTGAGCGAGTGCCTATCGGTTTCGGGTTTTGTATATGGAGGTCATGCTGAAATATGGATCATGAAAGAATATGGTGTGAAAGAGTCGTGGAACAAATGTTTTGACATTAATTTTAGTAGAGTGGGGCGCAATATTGGATACATTCACACTGTATGCCTTCGGAAAGATGGGGAGCTCCTGCTGTTGTATCGTTATGGAGAACTTGTTTCGTACAATTTAAGTTCCTTGAACTTGAGGAAGTGCAACATTGTTGGGCCTTCACCTTGGTTTGAAGCAGTGACTCATGTGCCGAGCCTTGTGTCACCGTTAAACTGTTCAAGGAACAGCAGGTGAGAGTGGGATGTCCTTGTGCGAGGAAGGATGCAGGAGTTACCAACTTACACGCCCTCCACCCCAAAAGAATTGTCCCATGTGACAATTTCAACTTTGTATCGATGTTTTATTTACTTGTACCTTCTAGAAGTTGCTTTATAATGGTTGCCTGCTTTAGAAATGAGACTATCATCTTGGGACATGCCAAAAAGGAAAGTGGGACAATCTTTTTGGGACAGAAGAAGTGTATTCGATCTTGAAAGGAATGTAAAGGTATGAGCTCTGTTATAATACGATTGGATATGAAAAATCGTTTGTATCCTACTTTTCGTCTTTCCATTATTCTTTTGAGCAGCTCATCTTACTAAAATCGTGTATGCTTGTTTAATGAATGTGTTTCATAGAGGTTATTATAACAGTGTGGCTGTGTCATCAACTTCCTAGTATTGAGATCTAAGTTCAACTCGGTAATATTTTATGACTTAAAACTTTCCCGTCTTTCATTGTACTTGTAATGCTTTCTATATCGTTCACATCCATTATACATATTGATTATTGATAGATTTATTGTCCTTCCGCTCCTGTTTGAAGGGTTCTAAGGGGAACTTACACCAAGTAACTTTTTTTTTTTTTTTTTTAAAACTCAGGCACTACCCTGAGCTGTGTACTGATTCAAAATGGTTTATCTGCTTCTACTAACTCTGAACCTTCAAAATTGTTTCATGTTTATGGTTAATATATTAAACATTTTCTCTGAGAATGGTTGGACATCATTGTAACCGTGACAAAAAGAAATTTGGATTTACATCTTGAAATATAATGACATTATCATTATGTAGATATGTTTCTGCACAATCCCTTCCAAGGAGTTTCGAGCTGTTTCAGCTTTTGGAAACCTGTAATATAGTTTGGCTGACAGATAATGCAATGTGATTCTAGACTCAAATAAAAAAGCTCTGTTTGCCTTGTATGAGTTGGCTTTACTCTTTCTCTTCTTGGAGTTTCGAGATAGGAAGTAGGTTGATATTGGTTTTGAGTTTCGTTGGTTACTGTGTGATAATCTTTGGCTAAAATGATGGATAAAGTGCAGTTCTTGGTTTAGATCCACCAGGTTCTTCTTGGTGCTTGTATAGTCCAAGTGCAAGCATGAAATCATATAAAAGTTTAATTTCATTTTACTGGAATTTTCAGCTTAAGGTAAACTTTCTTTCAAATACTCCCTCCGTCCTGATAAGATAGTCCCATTTGGTTGTTGATGGTCAAGTGAACTTCGACCAAACAATTAATGTCAATCTAATTATCTCAATGAAATTCTAAAAATCGTTATTGATAAATCACTTAGTGATTCATCAACAATACCAGAATGGATACTATGACTGTTGGAGTATAGTTGTTGAACTTTTTTTTTTGTAGAATCTGTTGTATAATCATACACTTCCAATGCTGAAGTTATGCCAGTATTCAGCTGTTCATGCATGCTGGGCTTGTTCGTAATGAAGTCGCTATGGTGCTTGCTTGGTTAAGTTCCTAGAATTAAAGCCAAACTGACTGAATCTTAGGCAACAGCACTTGTCACAGGGTCAGAACGAGACCTTTCTGTATGCGACAAACTTTATTGTGTATGAGAGTTTCAGGTGCTAAATTGTTAGCTGATGTTGAGCCAAAATTGTTAGATTCTCGAATTGATTTGTGTAGGCTTATTAATGTTTTTTCTGTAACTGTTAGATATCCACGGGCATAGGGATTATAAAGCTCCTTACTTTTCCTTTTGACTTATTGTCCCTCATAAGCTTCTAGGTGCAAGGCCTAATCATCTTTCGTTTAAGCAATATTTGTATGCAACTTCATTAGTAGTGTACAAGTTAAGGCAGACAATCAGTCTGTCAGAGGGACCCCATCTTGGAGGCTGTAAAGGTGAGTGGTTAGCATAACAAACATAAACTTAGATGTGAATAATTTTCAAATCACAAGATTTAGGGAAACTAGTTTCTCCCTAAATTATACAAGTCATGTTTTTCAAATAGTTTTGAATTTTTATGTTCAGAAATCTATGAAGTAATAGAATTCAATGTCAGAATCAATTTAAGCTTCTTAAGCATCAGTAAATGCTTTGCCGTAATTTTTTTTCCAATTATATGGACAGGTTTTTACTCAAAGAAATTATAAGAAATGTCACCCACAGTTGCCTGTGGGTGGCATTCGGGATATTATGGTATGGAATACCATAAGAACGTATTTGGTACTGTTTTATTGTAACTAGAATGAACACGCAAGATGATTTCAGGTTGTGGTTTCACCTATGTGCTGTTCTGTTATTTTCATCTTACTCTAGTTTCTCCTTGTGGTGTCCCTTTTTAATTATTGACTCGTTCTTGGACCTGCTCAATGTTCCCTACCAAAGTTTAGTACTATCTCTTATTTTTGTTGATGTTGCTCAAATCTGAATCATTCATCTCAGAGTCTGTTTTCAGTTTCTTTTTGGTAGAGAAAGATTGGACTCAGCGGGAAATCCATTCTGAAAACTGCATTTATCAAAATATTTTGTTTTCTAAAGAGACTCTCAAAATATGTACCTAATCTGATCTGGAAGGGACTAGAAATATCCATCAAAAGCTAAGCCCATCTTGCATAGCAGTTCATTTTCCTAAGTTTGTCTGCCTGCTGTTTTTGTATATTGAATTAGTCTGTTCTTGGTATGTTTCCTCATTATATTTCCTATCTTGATATTCATGACTTCAGTGGCTGACTTTCTTCCTCTGCATTTTCTTGCACATATTCGGGAAATAGCTTGCTTTTGTGCTCTTATATTATGTTGAAGAATGTTACATACTGCCGCATAAATGTCCTGTGGTATTTAGTACTTCAAATTGTGGCAACTTTTTTTTGTGGTATCAAGGGAGTAGATGATAACTGTTTCCCTACTCAGTGATCTGCGCTGAACGAGATAAAATAATCCATATATCTGATTTCACTAGAATTATGCTAGAGATAAAATAATCCATATATCTGATTACACGTAAGGCATAAGCTATGATTTATTTAATTGGTGCAAATTTATGTGGTCTTACTCTTCTATGGTTTAGTAACTACGCTCATACTCGAGCAGATCAAGTGTCCTGTGGCAGTATCCAATGTAGCTAGACAGGTATATCCTCAAATCCCTTTACAAGCTAACCCGAGAATTTCTGGTTTAATATATTTCGAAACACGATTTGCATTTCTTTTACCCTGCTATCTTGTCATTTTCAGCTTCATTGTGGAGGAAATCATGGTTTAGCACTTGAAGGATACTTTGTTTAGAAAGAGATGCGATAGGACATGAAAGGTACTTTAGTTGCTTGCTGTTTATCATTAATGCTTGTTACTTTTTCTAGTTACTTTAATCATTAAAGTTAGTTTCCAGTTGTTTCTGCAGTACATAGACATCTGATTGTCACTGTGAGTGGGGATGAGTAAAATGATAGAACTTACAAATAATCACTCTGCGAAACCTTCAACCTAAATAAAGTAGAACAACTCATTACCATGTCTTCAGACAAGATACACACCAAAAATACTTTTTCTTGTTTTCTAAGCTTTTATTTTTGGTGACTAGGTTTTCTGATATATGCTAGATTACCATGTCAGAGAGCTTTTGCTGCATGTAAAGATACTGCTTAAGTATGATTTAACTCTCAGTTGGTATAGCTAAATACTCCCTTCACCCGGAAAGATAATCCCATTTGACTTTTTATGGTCAACACAAGTAAACTTTGACCAAACATTATGCCACTTTAATCATCCCAATAACATTCTAAAATTGTTATTGATATATATCTTAGGAAAAAGTGCATCAAAAATCACTCAACTTTGCACTTTTTGTGGATTTGATCATTAAACTCATTTTCGTTTCAAACAACACATCCAACCTGATCCCTCCTGCTTTCTCCCCATGCGTATTGGGCCGGAGCTTCTGGACTTCTTTCTTTCCTGGCCCGCGCCTCTCCTTCTTCCTCTTCTGGGTTCACCGCTTCTTGGGCCGCTGATCTTTGCTCTTGGGCCTCTACTTGCCATGCTGAATCTGGGCCGTTTGCTTTGCTTGACTTTGGTTGGTCTTGCTTGGTATGGGCCGCCTCTCTCATTATTTTTCAGCGTTTCTTTTATTTCTTCAACACCAACATTTATCCACTACTACTCCTTCAAAACTGACTTTTATTTTGACTTTCTTTGACCTTGATTTTTCTTGACATTTTGAGACATGAATCTTGTCCTCGTAAAATATTACATTCGGGTAAAAAAAAATATAAAAAGACTAAAATATCCCCGAATTACAATAAAGCCCCATAATTACATACTCATCCCAAAATACATTTAAACTAATCTAAATACATTAAAATCATAATTTAAGCTCATAGAAACATAGGAATTAACTAGTGTAAAATCCGCCATATCACATACCCAACACCGTTCCACTCAATCCTACAACCTGTGTTCAAACACATTCCTGAACCCCGTTCATTACTTCATTCACACTTGTGTTTCTTTTGTTTTATTTTTGTTTTGTTTTACTTTGGAAGAAACATCGTTAGTTAGGAAGAGTGTGTTCTAGGAACTTGCCTGATGATGCATAAAAAGGGCGGTACTGGGGTACCTAATCAGTCGGGAACACGGCGATGGATAATCCTGGACGAACAAACGGACGATCTGCAAAACAAACACCGTTAGGGCGCGAGGGAGTTACCCCTGCGAAAACCCTCCGGTATGAGAATAAGCATCGTGTATATAGATGATATAAACCGGAAGGAAAAGCGTATTATAGTATTGAGAGGGTGTTTTGTGTGTACCTTTGTGTGAGGGTTAGGACCCTTATTTATAGATTTCGGGTGGAGTGTCCACCAAGAATAGGAGATCCATAGTTGACTTGTATTAGGAGAGTGAATCCTTGTATAAGTTAGGATCCTTAGCCCGGTAGGAGTACCCTTTGTATACAAATCGTAGTAGGATTTTATCCCTTAATATTAGTAGATAATTTATTCCGTTCAGTGGCCCCTAACTTCCTGATTGCATCGTAGTAAGAAAAGGAAGTTTAGTTTTCCTTGTAAAAGAGGTCTCCTTGTTAGGTAAAAGGATTCTCTGTATCTTAGACTCCGGATTGTATGAGGAGAAATGGGCTTAGTCGCTGTAAAGTGAGCTAAGTCGGCTTGTACTTACTAACTCGGCTCGTCATAGAGGTCGAGTTGGATGTGCTGAGATGGTTGAGTAACCATCCTGATTGATGTAGGCTGAGACGAGTTGTTTGAGTCGGCTTGGCGTAGACGGATAAGCTATGAATGTGCTTTATACATAGTCCTTATAAGTGTAGGTAAGCTAGGGATTGTCTTCCCGTCATAGGCAGTGACCAATTGATAAACTCGGTTCGTTTTGTCTTGAATTCTTAGCCAGTATAAGCTAAGTGTTTGCTTGACCTCGGTCTGGAGGTTTGGAGATGTATACCTCGACTTGTTAGGTGTTGTGCATAGCTAGTCGTAGCTGAATGCTGGACCTGTTTGAAGTCGGGACGAGCGTCATGTGCTCGGTTTGTAAAATTCAAGTGAACTAGTTGTCAGAATTAGGCTCGAATTGTCAAGGGAGTTAGATGTCTTAATCTTAACTCAAATCGGGACTGTGCATGTCAAGTATGCCGTGGCCCTGCTAGTTGTTGAAACTAGGCTTTGAATGACGATCTAGGCATTGTCATGTAATGCTTAAACCGGGGTCTAGTGTCATGTACTAGGCTCAAATGTCAGAGAGATAGATGTCTTAATCAACTTGGTTTGTTTTTATGAGCTACTCGGCCTGACTTCGATGGTGTCATGTACCAAGCGTTTGAGCCGAGAGTCCGCTCATTATGCCGAGTTGTTGAAACTTTGATCCAAAGTACTGTAGCTAGCTATGAGCTAGGTCTAAGTGAAAAACGAGCAGTCTGATGCTTTGTCTGAGGGTCTTTGGCTAGCTTATGAGCTAGGTCCAAAGTACTTAGCTAGCTATGAGCTAGGTCTAAGAAAAAGACGAGCAGTCTGATGCTCGGTTTGAGAGTGCTAGCAAGGAGCTAGGCTTTGTAAAAGACGAGCAGTCTGATGCTCGGTTTGAGAGTGCTAGCAAGGAGCTAGGCTTTGTAAAGGTGCTAGTAAGGAGCTAGGCTTTGTAAAGGTGCTAGCAAGGAGCTAGGATTTGTAAAAGACGAGCAGTCTTATGCTCGGTCTGAGAGTGCTAGCAAGGAGCTAGGCTTTGTAAAGGTGCTAGCAAGGAGCTAGGCTTTGTAAAAGACGAGCAGTCTTATGCTCGGTTTGAGAGTGCTAGCAAGGAGCTAGGCTTTGTAAAGGTGCTAGCAAGGAGCTAGGCTTTGTAAAAGACGAGCGGTCTTATGCTCGGTCTGAGGGTGCTAGCAAGGAGCTAGGCTTTGTAAAAGACGAGCAGTCTGATGCTCGGTTTGAGAGTGCTAGCAAGGAGCTAGGCTTTGTAAAGGTGCTAGCAACGAGCTAGGCTTTGTTGTAGGGCGTGTTGATGTAGTTATTCCTGTCATTTGTTGTTCGGCTGTAGTCTTGATGAGTTCTTCTTTTGTTCCTGATTGAAATCAAATTCTCTTGTCGCTTCTTGAAGGTAAGTACCATAGGGGAGACACTCGACCCTTTTTGGACGTAAATATCCTAGGGTGAGACCGACTCAAACCCATTTTAGGATGTATAAGTAGCATAGGGGAGATGCTCGACCCATGTATAGAGGAGACGCTCGACCCATTTTGATTTCTTTAATCTTCGATCTCGAGGATGTAGTACTTCTTATTATGCAGCGACCATGATTTTTGAGTTGGCGAGTAATGTGCTCGGTGGAGCTTTTCTTGGGAAACTTGCACAGATTAGCAGCCATAAAGAAGATACTTTTGTGCCAATAGTTACTTGTTGGTTTGTCATGGTCCATATGTTTGATGAGTGGCCCCATGCTTCAAATAACACTAATACTCCAATAACTCTGTCCATGGTATAGTTTGGTTCTTTATCCTTGCTCCCACTTTTTTCTTTGTACCCACACAGGAGGAAACCAAAAGGGGCCCTGATTCTTGGGCGATGTCGAAACAGAGATGACTGGTGGGTTTTGATGATGACGATGCTGAGCTCGGCTGTGAGTTAAGAAGCCGTATGTCCCAAAAAATTTAATGCTAGCACAGAAGAGCTGGTCCAGGTCAGCGAGGTGTCGGATGCTCTTGAAGTCGAGACCGATCTAGGTTGGTGATTGGAGTTCAACCACGATGCCAAAGACAGGTTCGGTCGGTGGAAGTCGACAAAGCAGATGAAGCTTTTAGCGACATATAAGAGCAACTGAAGTCTGCCATCGACACTTACCCCGTGATTTGATGGTACGTGGAGGCGAGATCAAGGTCCGTCGTTGGCTCATCTGAACTTATAGCTTTGCCCGGCCGCGGGAAACTATTTCGGCTGAGATCGGTTTGTTGTTGACAAGAGCTGGTCTTGTGCCTTGATCGAGCTTGATCGTCTTCGCAAAAATGGAAAAACTTGGTCCTCTGTTCGGTTAAGCTGCTGGCTTCTTGTTCTTGTTCTTGTAATTATCCGTTATTGCTACTTTGTCCGGAAAGGCTTCATGGTGTTAGAAAGGCTTCATGGTGTTAGATTACCAACTTTTTCACGAAAAGCAGGCTGGACTGGATGTTCAGAGATTGGTTCGCTTCGCTCGATTTTCTCTCGCCAATAGCACAACATAACCCATTGCTCCCCACCTATTTGAAGAAAGTCCCCAAAGAGTATTTGATAGATTTTGTTGCAGCTATCTTCACCAATTGTGGATAGGAATGAATGGATGACAATGGCCCGCACAAAGGGCTCATTTCTAGGGTGACTTGGATGTTAGGCACTTTCATCAATTAGTTTGAAAGTCCCTGAATGGCCCCCTTGTCCGTTGTGCTCGATAATAGCTACCCGCTTTGATAGGGCGAGGATGTTTCCGTCTTGACTGTTGGACACTTTTCATAATACTTGTGTGAATCAAATAAATTTGGCTTCCTCATCATAATCTTCCAGTTCATGCCTAATCAAATGAATTGGGATCTCTGAACCATCTCGTGTTCTAAGTACATGGTGTCATGAGCTCGTTTGGACTGCATGTAGGTCGACCCGTCTAGCTGCAAGTTCGTTGGAATGGATCAGGCTGTACGTATTGTACTCGTCACGACCTATTGTGGAGTGCTTTCCGTACCCATCATGACAGGTAGGCTTCTCTTATGTTTGAGTGACACCGGAAGTTGGAAGAATCTGCAAAATTCGTTGACAGAATTGTGCTGAAGAGATGTGCAGCCAGCCAAACGCACATTTACGAAAACTGCCATAACTCAGTGCACGGACCATATTTTTGCGAACCGATTTTTTTGCTGTAAACTAGACTCGTAGATCTTTCCAAGCATATATTCCGCGACTTCTAGATCCTTCTGAGTCAATACAGTTTATTCAGAGAAGTTGACTCAGATTCCGGGACTGCAGATTCTGGACGTCACTATCTATTGTTCTGTATCGGATTGCTGTTAAGACAAATTGGTTCTTGTTCTGTGCCTTGTCTAGGGCCTAATTGGAGCAGACTCTTGCTTTCTTTGGGACGATGACCATTGTCGTAAATGAGTGATTTTTTCTCTGCCATTGCTGTTTGATAGCTTGAACATGGGCTGTCCTGCTGATGTTAGTTGTAGAGGAGACTTTATTCAGGTCGATGAGCTCCCCATTTTGGCGAAATACCTTTTGGTCATTAGTGAGTAGTTGGGACGAGCTCTGAGAAGCGAGCTATTTGATTGCTCGGGCTAATAATGTCCAGCTGCTCCCTTGTGTTGATTGAGAAAAAGCTCTAGTTGCTATTGGACTAACTTGATAATGAGTTTTCCGTTTATTCAAGCCAAGTCGAGCAACGCTTAACTTGATATGGTGTTTGACATAATGCTCCCGGGCTGCTCATCTCGACTTCTATTATGGAGTTTGACTTTCCCAAGCTGTTAGCACAATGTAATTTGTTGCTCCCCACAACCTTTGAAGAGAGTCCTGCAAGAGAAGCTCAATTAATGTTCAGACTGTTCAGAGTGCGGAGTGCGATGCTCGAACATACTTTGTGCAGATCGAGCATCTTTTTCTTTATCCTCCACTTGCAGCCACTTTTTTGCTGGTGGTTACGGCCGTCGGTTAATAATCCCCCAAATTAACGAAGTTGATGGGCTAACGGAAAGGGATACTTTCGCCAGCTTGTAGAAAGAATGTGTGACTGATGTCTGCTCTTGACTTCTCCCCGTTGTAAAACTAATATGGCTGGTCGTCTCGTTTTTTGCTCGAGGTGAGTTTCCTGACTGCTTGTTATAATTCTTGGCTCCTTTTGTTGTCGAATTGATTGTTGTAACTGTTTGTCTTGCGTCAATGATGAAGGGTAGTCTTTTGCTCTATCTTGTGAGCCATGAAAAATCTTTGCTCGGCATCTGCGCGAGGGAAGTCCTCAATGATGAGGACTTGCTGTCATGATTGTCGAACATAGTCTAGGCAGTGGTGGTGAGGCCCTTCAGACGAGGTCGGATTTTGTGAGCTTATTGGTTAGCCTTAGTGCTCACCCAGTTGCTCGTCCCGACTGGAACTGAGACGTGGCTGCTTTGTTGATTTTTGGCGGGCTTGTCCATCTATTCGGCTTGGCCGTGACGAGAGCTTGAGGCACCCAATTTTCTTGGCTGTATTTTTGTGTGTCGTTTGACGAGACCGTCAGTGACTAGCAAGTTGGACAATGTGTTCCATATTCACGGGCTTGGTGATCACCACTCCGATTACATCGGTACATGCACATAAATCAAAGGCATAATTAGAGAAACGTTAGTCCTTAATTATGCCACCCTAAGAGTATCAATTTATGCTTGTTTGTATACACATGTTCAGCAATCTCAGTATGAGAGTTAGGATTAATTACAAGAATCATGCAATATCCAGTTTACTTAATTGTGTACAACATATTAGATTGAGATGTACGGAGCCACAAAATAAATACCGGAAAGAGTGCACCTTGTTATGACTTCTTTCGGGTGGAAAGATTATAAAGCTCGAGGGGTGAGGGGCGTAGATCTCAGATTCGGACGGCTGCCCAGTCAATAATAGCATAGTCCACTATTTATTTGCTTTCCTGCAGATGTGTGAACTAGCCCAGACGCTCGGTGGCTCGTCTCGATGCTTTAAAGCTTGCCTCTTCTAAATGCATTTGGTATTTGCACAAGGTCTGTCTTTTGAAGTATTGGCAGCTCTGCTATTGTTTTGAGTGCCAGTAGGTCGGCCCACTTCAGCGAGCATGGCTTTGGGTGGCTCGACTAATAACAACGTTCGCCCGTGTCTCCCGTGTTTGCCTGTTCGGGCATGGGTACTATCTGCCCGAGCTAGGTTGAGTTGTTGTGCCCGTACCTCAAGTTGTTCAATCTTAAAGGCGATCAATTGGTCTTCATTTGCTCGTACTCAAAACACTATTGATCTCCTGCTTATAACGAACCCAAATTTCTTCCAGGGGGCTACGTCATTATATTGGTCAACTCAACTTTCTTTGACCTGCAAACGGAGAGAGGCCGTTCACAATTGAGCTCGCAAGCGTTTTAGTTTCACCGCTGTCTTTCAAGCAAGATTAGGAACTGCTCGTCCTATGAAGTTTGTCGTTCTAAGCTGGGTTTGAATCTGGGGGCATGCTCGTCTTTACGATGTTAATTTCCAGCGACTGTGATTGGACATGTTTTAACGTGGACGGTATTTTCAGTCGACGTTCACTGCTGCTGCTGAAAGTTTGATTATTGCAGGCCCACTTTATTTGCTGTATTGCCAATGTTTTGCTGTAGATTGGACTCATCCACAGATTTATTGGAGCAACATATTATAAAAGAAACCCCATTAATTTGACGCTAATATCCAATTGAGTTTAATTGTTTCCAAAGCCAGCGAATAGAGTAAGAAATTGACTGCAACAATATGAACGTATTGCTGCAGAAGTATGATATACTAACAGGCTGTTTTGTTTTTGATCAATCAATCAAGCACACAAGTAGGCTCCGTATATACATATAGGGGGTATCATGGAGGGTTGCCTTGGATTTTAAGCAAAAGTAGCATCCAATATATATATAACCGATTGCCATGATAGGCAGGCTATTTGGCAGCAACGTAGTTATGCCTCCTGTATAGACCCGTCAATAGTAGCGGCGATATGGCACAAACAACTTGTGGTTCTGGCAGCATACTTGGGGCAATCAAATTTTGCTCGTCGTTGTGTGAAGTGTCCACCGCCCAATCACCGAATTGTTCTGAGGATCTGACCAGGAGGTGCTCATGAATTGGTTTAAATCAAATCAAACCCAGAAAGGTGGACGGTTTGCGTTAAACAATAAACTGGAATAGGTATGGTCGGTCGCCCGTTCGTGGCGGGTCTCTTGCCCAACAATTACAGCAGATCTGGTGGGATTTATAAGCGCGGCGGATCTGATTGATTTTTCCATTGTCATAGTCCGTCATTCGCCATGTTTTCGTTCCCGGCAATGGAACCAAACTGATGATGCATAAAAAGGGCGGTACCGGGGTACCTAATCAATCGGGAACACGGCGATGGATAATCCTGGACGAACGAACGGACGATCTGCAAAACAAACACCGTTAGGGCGCGAGGGAGTTACCCCCGCGAAAACCCTCCGGTGTGAGAATAAGCATCGTGTATATAGATGATATAAACCGGAAGGAAAAGCGTATTATAGTATTGAGAGGGTGTTTTGTGTGTACCTTTGTGTGAGGGTTAGGACCCTTATTTATAGATTTCGGGTGGAGTGTCCACCAAGAATAGGAGATCCATAGTTGACTTGTATTAGGAGAGTGAATCCTTGTATAAGTTAGGATCCTTAGCCCGGTAGGAGTCCCCTTTGTATACAAATCGTAGTATGATTTTATCCCTTAATATTAGTAGATAATTTATTCCGTTCATTGCCTTATCAATTTTTGTAATTCTTGGAAAGAAGATTACAGTGAATTGATCTCAGGATGTACGAGAAGTGTTTATCCCTGAGCCACTTGAAAATCCTTTGTCTCTCATGTTTATACACTCTCACACATATATACTTTAAATTTCATTTATCGTTATTTATTTATTTCCGCTGCCTTATCATCACCTTCTTATGAGACATGAACATCACTTTATTATGACATAGCTAACCCAAAGGGCCAGACAGCTAACCGAAAATGCCAGACACCCAAAGGGTCAGCTGCTTAGCTTTAACTTAATTTCTTTTATAGTAAACACACCCTTTCAATACTGAACACACTTTTTTTTTTCTCAAATACCGCGAGCCAAATTAGTTATAGATGCACGTTCAACACTAACTAAAGGCCAAAATATGTTTAACACCCCCAAAGTATACACCCATTCCCACTTTGCACCCTCGCGCGAATTTTGTCCCAAGGTGGCACCTTAATTAACCATGAGTCCCACTTTACCCCCTAGCACCAAACGACGTTAAAAATTTAACGAAAATCAGTCATGTGCCTGTCATGTGAGGGATTTCTTGGTCATTTTCATTGATAATAGGAGGGCATGAATGTCAATGTGTAGTAGGTTGGGGGGTAACAACTTTTCCAGAATATCCATCACCAACCGTCAATATCCTCCACCACCATTTTCCCCAGATTCCGACTACTGTCGTCTTTCCCAAAATCCAGCCACCACCACTACCACCACCAAAATCCGGCCACCACCACTGCAACTACCCAAATCCTTCCAATATCTCCCAAATTCAAAGATTCAAGATTATCAAAAACTCAAATCATTTCTCGCGAAGCATTAACAATCCTAAATCAATATCATCTATCCCAAAATCAAAGATTAAAAAAAAAAAAAAAAACGAAAAACAAAAGAAAAACAAAAACCCAACTTAAAATGGAGATCTTTAATGGTACTTCGTGCAGATCTGAAAATAAAGAAGGTTTCGCAAGTTCAACAGATTGTAGATCTTGGAAGATGAAAATAAGATAAAAGGGTTGAGGTGGGAGGAGGTGGAGGGTGAGTGAAGGGATTGAGGAGGAGAGGAGGCGGAGGGTGGGTGAAGGGATTGAGGAGGGAGCAGTGAGCTACAGGAAAAGATGGTGAGAGAGGGTTAAGGGAAAGGCTCGTGGGAGTGAGAAATGGATGGAAGATTTGAAATTGGGTTTGGGGGAAGATGAATGTTTGTGGGGATAGGAATCTGGACATCATCTAGGCTTTCCTCTCTCTCTCTCTCTCTCTTTTTTTTTTTGTTAATTAGGGTATGTTATTACATTAATACAAAATAAATAATTTTAATATATGATTTTTTTAAAAAAATTGTTACTAGAAATAAATTAACTATTTTAAATAATAACTACTACTATTATTTTATTTTGATTAATAATGCTTGTATATTTAAATAGAAAGATAAATTTTTGCTAAAAAAAAAATAGAAAGATAAATTAAACAAATATTAACTACTTAAAATGAGAATGACCAAAATAGGCCTCACATGACACCCACATAACCATTTTCTGATAGATTTTTAACGTCGTTTGGTGCTAGGGGGTAAAGTGGGATTAATGGTTACTAAAGGTGCCACCTTGGGACAAAATTCGCGCGAGGGTGCAAAGTGGGAATGGGTGTATACTTTGGGGTGGTAAAACTGGAGTCACCAATTCTGACAGACCCTTGTCCGTCACAGACTTAGCCAATTTTAGTAGTCTAGTGTATATAGACTTGAGGGGCTACTTCTCTTGTCACTAATTGATTTTAATGTAAAAATTCCAATATAGTCTACTACCGGTCTAATACAAGCCCATGCTCTTTATGAGCCTGTTTCTACTTCTTACAAAATTCTAGATTTGTTTAATATTTACTGAATCATATGAAAATATTCCTCTCGATTAACATGGCTAGATTTGTTTAATATTTACTGTATCATATGAAAATATTTGGTATTAGAAGTGAGATCTACATAATGCTCGACTCATATTTATGTAATTTATATTGAGGAAGACATTTACTTCTTCAAAACAATCTTTTCGACCTCCCAACTAATATAAAGGAGAGGTGACCAAATGATCATATGAAAATATTTGGAATTAGAAGTGAAATCTACATAATGCTCGACTCATATTTATGTAATTTACATTGAGGTAGACATTTACTTCTTCAAAACAATCTTTTCTCCCAACTAATATAAAGGAGAGGTGACCAAATGATCCATTCATCCTTAAACATAATGGCTGAGATGAAAGCATTACGTGCAACCATTCTTCTACTCCTTCTCATATCCCTGTTTCACATCCCAAAAGCTGCCTCTAAACCTTTTGGTTTTAGTCTAAAGCTCATTCGTTCCTACTCTCCAATGTCTCTTAACCGCAAAAATACTACGTTCCTTGAGAGGTATAAGTCGTATGTTCTTGCCACAAAGGCCCGAGCTACTTATTGGACTTCGTTTGAAGCAACTGCTAACAAAACATATCAGCCCGATGTCATCCAGCCTCGTCTCAAAAATGAGGGCAGAAGAGTTGTCGTTGAAATGAGTATTGGAACCCCAGGCCAAAAAGTATTCCTAGCATTTGACACAGCGAGTAAGATTTCCTGGACACAGTGTGCTTTTTGCACCACATGTTTCTCCCAGTCAACGCCCAAGTTTGATCCCCGATATTCTTCCTCCTTTCGTATAATGTTCCCTGATGATCCCAACTGTCAACCCCCAATTTACCGTAGAGAACGGCCATGTAAGTACAGAGTTTCATACTTAAATGGGCAGTACAGCACTGGGGTTGCTTCCTATGACACTTTTGCCTCGATGGATAATAATCCTGACCAGACTGCTCCCCATCTACGTTTCGGTTGCTCAGAAGAGGCAGCTGGTTTCAGATTCCCTCCCAACACTGTCATATCTGGAATCTTAGGAATGAGCAGGTCAGAAGAATCTTTGCCTCACCAGTTGAACCAATATGGCGGAAGAAACCGATTCTCTTACTGCCTAGTTGATCTCAACACTGCTCCTAGTGTGGTGAACCGGGTCACGTTTGGAGATGATATTCCAGACATATATCAAAATCTTGCACATGTCCCTTTTATTGAGCACCGCCTCCCTCATGCCTGGGCTATCAATCTATATGATATCTCAGTTGGAGATGAGCACCTGAATCTCCCTCCAGAGACATTTTCTCCGACCAACCCTAGTGGTAGCGGGGGTTTAGTCCTCGACACTGGTTCTCTATTAACAGTTTTAACCAGAGACGCCTACCTTGCAATCAAATCAAAGATTCAGAACCATGTCTCTAGGAGTGGAGACTTCACTGAAATTCGAGGCAATTTGGGTCTCTGCTATCACTATAACGGGCCACCTGGTCAGCTTCCAATGGACCACCTGCAGACAATTACGTTTCACTTAGAGCACGCTAATCTGGTTGTGCCTGTGACAAGCGTATACGTTTTTGATAGGGCACGTAATACATTCTGCCTTGGAATGTTGGAAGCCGAAAGCAACTGGCCAAACATTTTGGGAGCACTGAGCCAACAGGATACTCGTTTCATCTACGATGTTAATGAAAATTCCCTTTTCTTTGTTCCTGAACACTGTGCTGGAAATCAGGCTTGACTTTAACTACATTATTAACTTGTGTTCTTGAACTGACTCTAGGACAAAAAATCAAAGTTGTATCAGCAATATATATGATACAATGAAAAACATTTGATATTATGTGGGTCCTCAATAAATTCTGATCACTTTTTAATTAACAATGACCTGCGTGCAATCAATCATTGAGATTACGTTAATTTACCCGGCCTGCAAACCTGTAAGTAGCCATCCTGAAATCATATTTTTCTAGCATCTCTTGAGATCCGGAGGACCCCTAGACACATTTAAGATCTTTCAGGGACAATTCTATATTTTCTTTTAAGGCCTACATGAACTTGAAATGCAGTTTTCTAGAGGATTCGCATAAGGTTGCAGTCATACAACACACAGTTGTCGTAGGAAGCGTCTTCTTTGGTTTGGTGTTTTATTATATGTATGTCATCTTGAACTACTACAAAGTGTGCATGACGGGATGAGTTGGTTTTGGGGGAAACTAGTTCCTTCATAAGTTATAAAAAGTCATATTTTTAAACACTTCTTAAACTCTAAAAGGCCTAAACCCTAAACCTTAAACCCTAAACTTTAACCCCTATAAAAACATGACTTTTTATAACTTATGGGGAAAGTTTCCCCCAAAATTTTCTCCGACGGGATACGTGCATCAAACCATATCATTCTGATGACAAGGTACCCTACTTTTTCTGTTCCAAATACTGTATCATTTTTGAATCACATTTTTGAATCAAATCATCTACACTGAAAGGATGGACATATAGAACCCACTCAGTGCCAAATACTGTATCATTTTTCTGTTCCAGAGCCAATAAAGTGGCTTTATTTTATTTTCAGTCAGTCTAGTCTGCTTTAAGAATTGTTTGAGAAAAGTATCATATTGCTCCGTTTGTTTCGCGTAAAACAACTTACGGAAAATGTTTTCCCCAACTTTCCGGTGTTTGTTACGTACCGTGAAAGATTTGTAGCTAGGACTGTTTTTGGGAACGACCACTTTTCAGGACAATTGTGATCACGGATGATCACACAACTGTCTTAACAACTGACATGACAACTGTCTACGGCCAGAATCAAGTAAAAACGCAGCGGATTAAATAAAACGAAGTTTTAAACACTTCAGAAAAACTTTGCTTGCTGAAAAACTTTCATTAATAAAAACTTGCTGAATACAAGTTATAGAAAACGATTACAATGAAAGAAATAAAAATTATAAAAAGACAAAATGTGTTCTAAACTCCTAGAACAAACCAAACACAAAATAACCTTGAAGAACTAAAAGGATCAAATCACAAAAGCTTCAAGGCCAAAGATGATCAGCAATATAATGTTCTTAATACAAGAACTTATTGCAAAGAACCTTGTAGGATTTTGGATTTTGATCAAGAATGACTTCAAGAAGAAGGACTCTAAGAGAGAATATGATGAATTCTTTTGATCTCTCAAATGGCTGGAGAATCCGTGACATAGAATGGCTGGCTCCATCTTCTTTTATAACCTCTCTATCCAAGAGCCCTACAAGAATAAAAGATACACTTTGATATGGAAATGTTATTAGGTTAGTAAAAGAAAAATACCAAACATAATAATCCTAAAATAAACCTACCTAAGATAAATACAAATAACCTAAAATATACACAAGCTAAATAAGGATAATATACAAAAATCAAAAAGAGATTATAAATATCTAAATTATAACTAGTCTAATATAATAAAATATAAACCCATAATTACAAAAATCAAAAGATATTAAGAGTATATTCATACCCTTTCAATCTCCCCCTATTTTTGTGGTTATGTTTCTAATATGCAAAAGCAATGTTAGCACAAAAAACTCAATCCTCAATCTTCACCCATTGAACTCCAACTCATCTTCATTTATGGCATTAGGAACTCGAGCTTGCTCCTAGTTAATTGGTCACCACAATCTCTCCCCCTGCATTAGAAACTTCCCCTAAATGGGCATTAGGAACTCGATCTTGCTCCCCCTTAAATGGTGATCACAATCTCTCCCCCTGCATTAGAAACTTCCCCTAAATGGACTATATCTCTCTTGATGATCATCTTCTTCATCTCCATTGATGATCATCTCCTCCATTGATTGACTATCTCCCTATTCTCCCCATTTTCTTTAGATATTTTCAAAACAAATTGTGCGCACATTATGAAAATATCTTAAGAAACCCCTTTGTGAATTACATGATCAGAGCTGCAGCTTCAGAGGATCAGAGGCAGAGGAGGAAGAAAAACAATACTTACAGATTTTTTTTTGAGAAAAAGAGAACAACTACACAGTTGTGCAACCAGTTGAGTGTAGAGATGTGCACACAACTTTCAAAACATCAGCAAAGACAACTGTCAGAAATAACATTCTCACAACAAAAATGAAATTTACAGAGAGAGATATCATTATTGCAGATTATTATTGTAGAGAACTCCACATGGTCCAGGAAACAAGAACAAACATGATGTCCAAACCATTTGGAGGATCAAATTCGCCAAAGAACATGAAGTCAAAAACAAAAAAATTATCCGGATTTTGTGACCCATTACAATACCATAGAAGATCATATACACATGAACCCCCAAAGATTGTTTCGAATTCCTTTCCACATAAACCTGGGCAAACACTCATTTAATCGTATTATTAATTAGCCGACAATTTGATGAAAATAATAATCAACAAAATGAAATTTTCACGAGGCAAAAAAAAACAACCTAATTTTGAGTTATGCCTAACAAGCACACATAGTGGAGATTGGTCTCAATTTGGTGTGATATGGTATGGTCAACATATCCAATGACCCGGTTTTAACACACATGAATTCAATGAGATGTTCTTCAATCATGTAGCCTCTAGAACACTTCACAATACAGTGTCACCATACTTTTTTCCTCAAGTGATGTATTTTTGTATACAACATCAACAAATTGCCTAAATGAGTAGTGACTTCAAAGACAGGAGGCAGCTTGTTTTCCCCGGAACTTTAGATTAAGTGCACACTCCATGATAAACAACACGAAGGAATTAACAAGATAATTTTTATTATTAGATTACGAAGGATCTCACATTCAAGGGTCAAACACAGAGTCACGGGAATAAGTTAACCAAGTGATCACAAGAGATAATCGTGCAAAGCATGAATGCATATTTTTTTATTTATTTCTTTTTTCTTTTTCTTTTTCCTTTCCTTTTTTTTTGTGTTTTCTGTAATATACAATTATACAGAGATGCAGACAGTTGTCCGCACACTTGTGCGATCAACTGAACTCACATATACCGAGAGAAAAGCATCTCTCTAAAAACAAAGGCCTTATGAAAATATCATTTAGTCGTTTATTATTTCTACCAAATTGACGACTAAAGATTTTTTGTTCAACAGTATCTCCAACACAGTGAAGCCTAAAATCAAAATGCTTAGGGTAGAACATTGAACGGGGCCTTTAAGAATCTCTATGGTACCATTAGCATTATAAAAGACAGACGAGATTTAATCTTTGATTCCACGGTCTTTGATCAATTTATTCATCCAAAAGAGTTTAGTGCACCTACTACCAACTGCTACACATTGTGATTCAGCTGATAGCGAAACAAAAGTTTGTTCACAAGAACCCAACTGATTACCAAAACAACTAACATTGGTGCTTTTTGGAACAATAATCAACTCCCCCTCAAATGACATAAAAAATGCCTCTAAATTAGATTCGTAATTGGCAACAGAATAACATGAACTTACCTGACGGTCCACCGAGTTCATGTTCATCAAACTTGCAAGGTCACGGTGATTGACCTTCTTTTCTCTTGGTTTTTTCTTTTCATCCACTGCCCCAATGACCTGGGAAGTGGGATGGTTATCGTGTAGTATGGAAAGATTATCTTCAAACCTGCTCATACCAGCTCCTTCATTCAGGTCAAACCCTTCTTTGGTTTCAGAATCTGAACTTGATTCTGCCACTGTCTGACCACTTGTGCTGTCAGTTGTCTGCTCAGCTGGTGTATCATTTGTCTGCACAAGTGCTGGTTCTACAGATTCCTTTAAATTATTTGGTTCAGATTCATCACTAACCAGATCATGTCCTCCTGTACAACCTGTAACACAATTCTCAACAGATTTGACAATAAGATCATGAGCATTATCAAAAATCAGTTTAAGATGTAAAATATTTTCAACCAACTTGTACCAATGATCAGAGGATTTTACTCCTTTTAAAACACATCTGTTTGAATCATCAAAGACCTCACACGTCTTCTTATCAAACTTGACATGTAGATAATCATCACACAATTGGCTAATGCTAATCAAATTAGTTTTTAACACATCAACATGCAACATATTATTCAACCTAGGTAGACCTATTACATTCAGCGTACCTTTGCTCATGATCTTACCTTGGGCACCTCTTCCAAAGTTTACCTTATCACCTTTGCATGGTTCATAATCAATGAGGTATTCAAGGGATCCAGACATGTGCCGTGAGCACCCACTGTCGAAATACCAAGATCCCTCGAAACTGCCTTTTGAGGAGGTAAATACCACTTGACACTTAATGTCCTCTTTCCTTACCCAATTAGTTTTTGTAACAGACATCTGTTGTCTGTTCAGTTGAGTTGCAGGTTGAGTACTCAACTGTCTGCTCAAGTGGCCATCAGTCTTCAAAAGTTCAAGTTCCTGTTTTAACTTATAACAAAATGGTCGAATGTGACCAGGAACAAAACAATGATGATAACATATCTCCTCTTCCTATGTTTTCTGGATTTAACATGAGATTTATGTTCAACTTTAGAAAGACATTCCCCATCTTTGACAAAAACAGGACCTCCATAGCCAACTCTTGGTTTTCCCTCATTACCTATCTTTAAAACTTCTCCTAACTTAGCTTTTCCATTGTTAAGTTTATTTGGAGTTTCAGTTTCTTTCTTAAGACAAGTTTTAAACTTCTCACACTCAATATCTTTCATTGTGAGTAAACCTTCCAACCTGGCTATGGAGTCCTTTTGAGAGTCACTTTCCTTTGATAACTGCTCATTCTCAGCTTTCAGATTCATGTTATCAAATGATAGTTTTTCAAACTTAGTTGTATCCTCACCCTCAAAAGGAAGACCTCCACAGCCGATTCCAGATTTTTCTTTATTATCAAAACTCAAAAATTCTTCTAATTTGGCTATGGAGTCTTTTTTAGAATCACTCTCTTTGGACAATCTCTCAACCTCTGATTTTAAACTCACATTTTCAGCAGTAAGTTATTATTTACCTGTTTGAACACTTGAACTTTTTCAATCTGTTTGGTCCACTCAGCATACAGATCTGTTGGTCCCAAAGGGCAACAAGGGTATGAAAAATAGCTAGGGGGGTGAATAGCTTTTTTAAAATTCTTTTCGTACCCTTGAAAAACTCAATTGCAAATGCGCACTTTATCAAGTAAGCATTATGATATGCACCTAAGTGAGTGAGTGAAATGCACAGTGGAATTTAGTAATGTAAATAGGCGCAAAGTATGATAAAGGGGGCGCACACACACTCTAAGTATTTTGGCTCAAAGTGGGTGAAATAAGAAACTAAGGCAAATGATATAACAAACACAACACAGTTCAATCAATCAATCTACAATGAATAAACAATCAAATAGTTAGATATGATATGACTTGAAAGAAAATAGCAAGATAGTAAGTACGCGCTATTTGGAGAGGTTCAATCGGGAAAATGATCTACGTCCTCTACCAAGATGGTTAGTCTTGGATTTCTAATAAAGATCTTATATAATGAGTGAGTGTTACAAAATTACAATCGTTTTGAGCTTATACACAAACTCAAGATCTAATATTCTATGAAAGAACAAATCCTAAACAATAACCGGTGTATCTCTAAAAGAAATATCTAAGTGATCAAAATTAAAGAGGTGCGTGTGTGATTTTAGATTCAAGGCTCTTTAGATCTTTGAGATTGAGAGCACAAGAAAACTAAAGTGTTTTTCCTTGAGGATCTGGGCTAAGGATGAAGGTATGAAGATGTTCTTGAGAATTTTGGTAAATCAAAGGCAATCTTCAAATCTTCAACAAATGATTGAGAGAGAAATTCTTGAAAATGCTTAGCAACTTCAAATGGTTGAAGTTATGGGGTATTTATAGGAAAGCCCAAAAAAACTAGCCGTTGAAAATCCTTGGTGAGTCAGAAAAAGGACGGATGTGCTGTCGCTCATTGAGTGGAGCACGTGTCCTTTTATAGCCGTTAGACACATAACACAAATATGACCGTTATGGACAGGTGTCCTTAGATGCGGGTGCATACGTGTTATTTAACCACCGTTGGATCATTGGCGTAGTTTGAATCTTCTTCAAGTCTTCGAATCTTCAATAAATCACTGAGTGCTTAAATCAACACTGATGCGCGTTGAGCCAAGGAGGCGCATGACTTATGCTAGGAGCATAGTCATGTGCACGGTTGAGCCATCTGGGCACATAAGTGATGCTAGGGGCATACACATGCGCGCACCTATTGAGGCGCATGAGCGCGTGGCTCAAACTCAAAGTGTGATTTTCTTGAATCTTGATCTTCTTGCCCTATTCCTAAGCCTATTCTATTACAATGGACTACCTAAAAAATGAAGTATAAATACTTCTTACATGTGGGTCTTAAGTCCATGAAATAAAACTTAGGTGATGGATCAATCAAATCTAATCAATCTTATTACATTGAATCTGAGATACAAGTGGGCATACCCAACAATCTCCCCCAATTTGATTGATGCCATTACCTACTATATCAGGGACAAACATTAGATTTGTTAATAACATGTCCAAATAAATGAAATTGGTAAATCATGTCTCAAGTTAATGCACACACTAGTCCAAGATACAGATTTCTAATCTATTCCAATAAAGATAAAACATTATAAATGGAATGATAGAAATGATAGTTTAACACATTCAAAATGATATATGAGTTTTAGTTTTGAAATATGTTTAAACAAAATTTAAACTCAATGCATGAAATATGAAGCTGTTCAAATATGATGCATATGATTTTAAACAATTTTCATTGGTCTACAAACAAGAAGTTTGAGTGAACAAGGTTTGAAATAATAGTGATGCTTTGTTCTCATTAAAACTCGAAATATAGGAGTTGGTGATTACAAGTTTTCAATGGAACAAAAATTAAAAGGTGCTAAAACACATAAGCACTAAATCACTAACAAAAGTTTCTAATCACAAAAAGATATAAAAAATTTGCAAATAAAATAAACTAAGGGTTGGGAGGAGGCGCGTCGTCATCCTTCAATCCTTTTTCTATTTCTGAAACTGAGCGCTTAATTTGTTTGGAGAGTTGGTGACAACGTTTTACAATCCCATGAGTGTCTGTGACACCATCTCTGATATAGCGCAAATGATCAACATTGATGGTTTGATACTCATCAATGGTGCGTTGAGAGATAGCTTGCTGTTGAGAGAGATTTTCTTCAACAATTTGAAGGTTAGCTTTAACAGCAGCTTGCGCGGTGACAATATCAGCAGAAGTTATTTCTGCGCGCCTATTTGCACTAGAGTGCGCGGCATTAAAGTGAGTAACAATCAACTCCTTCAAAATGTCCAACTTTGAAAGTAAGGAGCGAGAGTTAAATGGAGCGGCGCTAGAAGAGGGCGCAGAAGAGGACGCGGTGTCAATGTGCCCGCTTGGAGCATTCTCGACCTCATCCTTTATTTCCTTCAGCTTATCCATTACATTCACTAACTTATCACTTTCACCAGTGACTAAGTCAAGCAACTTCTTGATATCTGCAGCCACACTGGTCTCTACTTGCTTAATTGCATCAATAAAAGCTTGACCATCAGTGAGCTTGATTCCTCCTGCAATTCTTTCATGAAGCTCAGTAAGAGTGTCTTTGAATAAATCATTCATTTGGGCAATAGCATCACTCCATTGCTGAGGGGTCAGAAAATGCTTATCCCTGATATCAGCGCTATGCGTGTTATCTCCCCCTTAATGGCAGCAATCTCATCTGCCTGATTCGTCAACATAGATGTATGAAGCTCAAATTGAGATTCAATGCGAGCTTGGCCTTTATGAAGTTTTTGAAGCATAGAAATAACCACACCTAAATCAGCATTAGGAGGAGGAGGCGCGTCATCAGATTGGGGCGCAGAAAGATCCGGGCGCCTGGTAGGAGAATGAACAGGAGTTGTTTTCTGTGGAGGAGAAGGAAGATATTCAGCACTTGAACTTGGTTCATCAGTAAGGGGAGGCGCAGGAGTAGATCTGCGCTAGAGTAAAGGTTCTGGCTCCCCCTCAACTTGATCCTCACTTAGGTCTCCGAATAACTCAGTAGATATTTGATCTCTGAGTTTCTGTTGATCAGTAGTGAGTGAGATATAAGTTTGATTAATAACTGGAGCAGGCGCATGAGATGTTTTCTTGGTAGGCGCAGGAGCAACTGGAGTAGTTGAAGGTTTTGTTGGAGGCGCGCAGGGAGGAAGAGGCGCAGTAGGGACAGGCGCGCGTGCATCAGTGCTTGAGCCTGGGCCTTTGAGCCTATAATCTTCATCCCTTTTCCTTTGCGCCTCAAGGCGGCTAGCTTCTTGAGTATGTCTGAGATCTGCTTCATCATCTTTTTCAGTTCTAGGGCGCTTAGAGGGTCTACTTCCTTCTTCAGCAATCCCTTTACCCTTTCCTTTCTTTGCGCCTTGAGCAGCTGTTGGTTCAGCGCGAGGTGCAACTTCAATATCTGCGCCATCTTGTGTGAGGTCTTCAGCACCTTCTTTTCCTTCATCTGACTCAGTGGCTTCATCAACCAACTGAGCACCCTTTACCCTAGGCGCGCGCTTTGCCATGCGCTTCCTGCGCCTCTTCAAGACAAGGTTGTCTTTCCCAAAAAATGGAACATCATCAGTTTTATAAGCAGGGTTGTCATTAAGGAATTGGGCAAGGGCAGGATAAGTGAGAAAATTTTGGTAAGAATCCTGCAGTGAGTTTTGAACTTTGTCTTCCCATCAGACTTGTTCTTGTTGTATTTGTCAATCTGGTCTGACAAAGTTTTGAACAAAATCTGAGGCCAATTCAACCTAGTCTTTCCCATGATGGCAGCAATATACTCCCACTGCTCCACAGTGAATCTATTCACATTGCCGGTCTTGAACACGATTGAAGTATCAACAAGATGCGCTATATGAGCGAGCAGATCACCACCATCCCTTATCTCAACATTTTTGATTTTGTTCAGAAGAGTAGGGATTTTGAGATAAGTATACGCTACAATATTCTGCGCTGCAACTGAGTAAGAGTTTGGTTGTCCAAAAACACCCTGAGGGTCAGTAGTGCTGAAACTCACTATGTTCTTGATTGTGCCCGTAGAGATGGTTATAGCAACGTTCTGAACGGTGGCGCATATCCTGTAGCGCACGTATCCATCGGCAGGAGTCTCAACTAGAGCTGCGGTTGAGAAAAATTCATCAACAAGGAGCGGAGAATAGAATGGTTGATCCAGCATGAATAAAGGAGTGAGTCCAGCGGTGTGAAGGGTTGAGATGATTTCAAGCCCCGTTGGATCAAGTGAGAGCTCAGCAAGATCAATCGTCTCACCGGGTCTGAAATTTGCAGGATCCTGAAAAATAAACATTTGAGTGAAGTTAGTAGTGTATTAGGTGCATAGAATCATAATGATGTGCTAAGTAAACATAGGTGCATAGCAATATATAGGCGCATAACAATAGTAGGCGCATACTATTATTAGGCGCAAACATGTTGATGGCGCAAATAGGTACGAGGCGCATATCATGGTCCTATGAAAAATACTAAGGAAAAATTAAAACATAAAAATTTTGACTAAGTATAAATTGAGGCGCATAAGGTGTTTAGGCGCATAATGTTATTAGGCGCATAAAGGATTGAGGCGCATAAGGTCAATAGGCGCATAAATAACTAGGCGCATGAATTCATATATAGGCGCATAACTATGTATATAATTTAAACTTAGCATAAAAACACACAAAAACATACAAACACATGCAAACATATATATGCAAGATTTTAAGAATCAAAATATGAAAATTTTGAAAAACATGTTTTGAAAATTTTTAACCCCAAGTCATGAAAAAAAATAACGAAGAACACGAAGAACATGCTTGAGTGCTTGAAGAACATCAAGAACACCAAGAACACATAATTCGTGAAACTTCACCGAATCAAGCATATAATATATCAAAATGACCGCATGAACACAAGGATCACGAAAATGTAAACCAAAACAAGTACAAAATAACAACTAATCCAGAAAATGGATTTAAAGATCCGAAAATTTGAAAAGACAAAAATCTAAGATTTTCAGATTCGCAAAATACAGTGCATTGATCGTTGAAAAGGTTAGTTAGAAAGACTTTAAATCACAAAACGAACATATCCTAACAAACGATTTTGAAAACGGATCACCGAAACAAGTTTAAACAAGAAAAATGATGATCCGGGTTTTTGGAGATTTCGAAAAGTCAGAGAGACAAAAATTATAAAAAAATGCAAAAATTTAAGATATTAAGGTTTAGGATCCATACCATTTCGTCTTGATTTGCTTTGGTTGAACGTTTTGGACCCATGAATGATATTTAAAAGATGAAAGATATATATATAGACAAAAGTAGAGAGAAAACGAGAGAGACTGAGGGAGGAAGAGACTGGAAGGAGAGAGGAAGAGAGAGAGAGTTGGTGAGTAAAGGTGTAGGTGATGATGACAAAAGGAAATGGAAGGGATAGGGTGAGTATATATAGGGTTAGGTTTTTAAAAAAAATGAAAAGATGGGCATTTATGGGTGAATGACATAGGAAAGACAGCCATTAATGAAGGATTTTAATGAGGTAACGGCTAATTAATGCTGAATGACCCAAAGGACACTTGATGTGACTTTTTGGGTAAGGGAAAAACTGTTCCACTTTCCCTTTAAGTGTATGAGCAATTTTGACTAATTTTTGCACAAACCCCAAAAACATCTGTTTTGGTGTAAGTTTGGGGTGCAAGAAATATATCCCCAGAAAATAAAATTTTTCGAAAAACGTAAAACGAGGGAAAAATTAATTGCACAAGTACCCTTGAACAATTAATGGAATGTCAAAAGACAAAAATTCCTATAATAAATGATCAGAATAAACTTACCTGGTACTTGTGAAAATTGAATGCGATCAATCATTGAAATAATAAATTTTGAGCATTGATTGAGCCGCGAAATTCAATGCGCGTATAAGGGGCACAATCACTCATTTAAGGCACATGATAGGCGCAATACTCAATGGGAGCGCGCAGAATGGAGTGGTGGCGCGCATACGTGTTTGGGCGCATATGAAGCGCACAAGCTTTCTTAGGCGCGCATTCAGAGGGGAGCGTATGAGTATGTGGCGCGCAGTGTTTCCTTGAAACCTTGAAATTTATCTAACATATAAAACCTAGTATACTCATAACTTACTAAAACAAAATCATTAGTATTGACAAAACTGTATTGAATTTTAGTTGAGTTCAAGCATACCCATTTCACCTCTAAAAAATATGAACCGTTTCGCGTCAAGTGCTTTCGTTAGAATGTCGGCGATTTGATAGTCGGTTCCCACGTGTTCCAAATGAATATTGACCTTTTCCACATGGTCTTTGAGGAAGTGATATTTTATGTCGATGTGTTTGGTCTTGGAGTGCATGACAAGATTTTCAGAAACCGCAATTGTTGATGTATTGTCGCAGTAGATGGGATAATTTTCTTCGATGATATCATAGTCCACCAATTTCTGCTTCATCCATAGTATTTGACAGCAACAACTTCCCGCAGCGATATATTCAGCTTCGGTTGTTGAGACAGATACTGAAGCTTGTTTCTTACTCGCCTATGACACAAGTCGATATCCGAGGAAATGACAAGTGTCACTTGTGCTTTTCCTATCAATTGTGCACGCTGCATAATCCGCATCTAAATAACCTACAAGTTTAAAGTTCGAATCTTTGGTGTACCAAAGTCCAAGGTTAACAGTACCGGATAGATATCTTATAATACGTTTCACAGCAATCAAGTGCGCATCTCTAGGGTCAGATTGATAACGAGCGCAAACACAAACACTAAACATAATATCGGGCCTACTAGCAGTAAGATAAAGGAGCGAGCCAATCATACCTCGATAGAGCGTTTGATCAACACGTTTACCTTTTAAATCTTTGTCGAGTTTGTTGCCGGTAGCCATTGGAGTATCGTATGGTTTAGCATTGTCAAGTCCAAACTTTTTGATTAAGTCCTTTGTATATTTGGCTTGATTGATAAATATGCCTTCACTCATTTGCTTGATTTGTAGCCCGAGGAAGAATGTGAGTTTTCACATCATGCTCATTTCAAACTTGCTCTTCATTAGTTTCTCAAAGCGCTTGCACAACAATTCATTAGTAGAACCAAATATAATATCATCAACATAAATTTGAACAAGTAATTTATGACCATTATGTTTGGCAATGAAAAGAGTTGTATCGATTTTACCGAGAGTGAAGCCTTTTTCAATAAGAAACTTTGATAGTGTATCGTACCATGCTCTTGGTGCTTGCTTGAGTCCATACAAAGCTTTCTAGAGTTTGTACACATGATTTGGAAATTGAGAATCTTCAAACCCAGGTGGTTGAGCAACGTAGACTTGTTCTTGGAGTTCATCATTTAGAAACGCGCTCTTCACATCCATTTGATATAACTTGAAGTTGTGTGCGGCGTAAGCTAGAAAAAGTCTAATAGCTTCAAGTCTTACTACGGGCGCGAAAGTTTCATCGTAATCAATTCCTTCTTCTTGCCTATAGCCTTGTGCAACCATCTTACTTTGTTTCTTGTGATGGTTCCATTCTCATCCATCTTGTTTCTGAACACCCATTTCGTACCAATCACTCCTTGATCATTTGGTCTTGGAACAAGAGTCCAAACCTTAAATCGTTCAAATTGATTGAGTTCTTCTTGCATAGCAACAACTCAATTAGGATCTTGGAGCGCTTCATCGGCCTTCTTCGGTTCAATTTGAGAGATAAAAGCAGTGTAAGCATCAAAGTTTGTAGCTCTCCTTGTACGAACACCAACGTTTAGATCACCAATGATATTATTGATTGGGTGACCTCTAACTTCACGAATTTCAGGAGGTAAGTTAGGTTGAGTCGTAGTAACTTGAAGGTCTTCAATTGGTACATCTTCACCAGATTCTAAATCATCAAAATTTTGGAGTTGAATTGGTGTAGAGTTGAAACTTGGGTTTACACCAGATGCAGCAGTAGATATAGGCGCATGAGAGGAATCAAGAGGCGCAACATGTGAGTGAGGCGCAGCTGATGATCCATTTGGCGCGTCATATGAAGAATTAGGTGCATTTGATGTAGATGGATTTCCTTGAGTTGATAGATTCTGATTTTGAGTAGGCGCAAAATAAATAGGAGCACCTGTTTCATTAAGCTCAATAGAATCATCAGCAACATTTGGAGCCAAATGTGGCTCAAGGAGAGAATGTTCATCAAATGTAACATGTACAGATTCAACTATCACTAATGTAGATCTATTAAAAACACGAAATGCTTTAGAATGTTTGGCATACCCAACAAAAATACCTTCGTCGGCTTTGGCATCGAATTTACCTCTATGTTCGTTTCCGTTGTAGAGGATATAACACTTACAACCAAAGATCTTGAAGAATGAAATGTTGGGAGTTCTACCACGCCAAAGTTCATACGGAGTCTTGTTGTGAAGTTTGTTAATGAGGGAACGATTTTGAGTAAAACATGCTGTGTTGATAGCTTCTTCCCAAAAGTACTTAGGCAATTTCGCTTCAGCTATCATCTTTCCCGCTTCAATCAACGTCCTATTCTTTCTTTCCACAACACCATTTTGTTGAGGAACTCCAGCGGTTGAGAAGTTGTGATCTATCCCATGATCGTCACAATATCGAGCAACACCGTTGTTCTTGAATTCTGTTCCATTGTCAGATCAAACACTAACGATGTCATCTTCTTTTTGGGTTTGGAGTAGTCGAAATAAGGTGGTCAAAATGTCGTAACAATCGTCTTTTGAGATCATCATTTCCACCCATGTATATCTTGAATAATCATCCACCACAACTAGAGTATACTTGTTTCTTCTAATACTTGCGGGGGTGACTGGACCAAATAGATCAATGTGAAGCAGTTGCAAACATCTAGAAGTTGAAGGATTGGTCTTGTTGGAGAAAGACTTCTTTGGTTGTTTGCCAAGTTGACACGCGGCGCACTTCTTGTCATGATGATCAGCAACCTTGGGAAGTCCTTTAACAAGGTTATTCTTGCTGAGTTTAGATAGATATTTGAAGTTCAAGTGACTTAAGCGCTTGTGCCACAGCCAACTATTTTCGCTCACACTTTTAGCTACAAAACAAAGATTAGTACTAGAGTTCATACTATGGAAATCAATAATGTAAATATTTGTCTTACGATATCCTGTGAGTAATGTAGCTCAGTTTTGCCATTCTTGATAAGACATTGAGTTGAGGTGAAATGGCATTCTAATCCTTTGTCGCAGAATTGAGATATGGATAATAAATTGTGCTTGAGCCCTTCGACGAGAGAGACTCTTTCAATGCACACTTTGTCTTTCTTGAGCTTTCCATATGCAACAACTTGACCTTTGTTATTATCACCAAATGTTACTGAGGGACCTCTTTCTTCATGGACATCTTCTAATAAGGATTCATCTCCAGTCATGTGTCTTGAACACCCACTATCGAGAATCCATTCATAATTTCTAGCTTTTGAAGATCCAGCCAAGAAACAAAGAACCTGAAATATAGACATTTAAGCAGGTCCCCTTTATTCCTTTTGGGTCCTAGAGTTAGAAACTTTTGACAACCCACTCTTGCTTGACCTTAGGGTTTTTACGTCCTTTGGCATTGGGAGTGAATCGCAAAAGGCATTCCACGGCCTTGTGTCCAGAACAATCACAAATGGAACAATGATGAAAGCCACTAATCACATGAGTTTTCACAAACTCTTTACTTTTCTTTGGGGTAGCATTCTTTTTGGGTCAGATGGACTAGCCTTAACAAAATCCTTCTTTTGAAATTTGGAGCGCTTGATCTAGGAGGGCGCATAGGGCTAGGAGGCGCACGGCGATGAGGCGCGTGGCTCCTAGGCGCATAATGAGCACTCGGAGAAGGAGCGCGCTTTGTTTCAAGAGGGATTTTGCTAGAGGATGATTCATCTGTAGCTATATCTTTCCCATTAGCTTTCCCAAATTGCTTCGTTGGGTAGACATAATGGAATGTTTGTCTTTTGACTTTTTCCTGTCCTTTTCCCATTGAATTAGAATGTTTTTCCTTGGGAATTTCAAAAGTTTGCTGTTTTGTAAATTCACTATCTCTTTCAGCACAGACATCACACTTAAAGTTGTCACTAGTTGAGGAGAATCCCAAGCCACTTTTATCACCACTGGCTTTTTGGGACTCAAAAATATTGTCTGTAGTGACACGAGAATTGGACCACTCATTTGTAATCTTTTTGAGATCAGTAATTTGAGCTACTAATTCATCGTTTTGAACTTTAAGAAGTGAGTTCTGTTCTGTTAGAAAAGTATTTCTAACAGTAAGAGGAGTCATGCTCTTTATCTGCTCCTTAAGGAGGGTGAGTTCAGATTTTAGAACAGTTTTCTCGGTCTTAAGCTGGGAAATTTTATCACATGATAGTGCTAAAGCTTCCTTCATATTATCAAATCTACTGATTACCTTTTCAGCCTTTTCGAATAAATTTTCTTGTTCAGCAACAATTTCATTATCATTGATTTTAGGAATTGGTGCAACTGGTTCAACTTGTGGTCTGATGTAAGTTCCCTTTCTTAGCTTATTCCTTGCACTTAGATCACATCGGGCAAACAATAATCCACCATCGCTTTGAGCCGGAGTAAGACATCCTTGTTCAATTAGCTCACTGATGGTTGGTCCTTTCTTCTTTTTCGCCATAGAGTGACTAGCAGATTTCTTGATTGGTTTGTTCAAGTTTTTCATATCGGGAACATCCTTTGAAAAGTCATCGGAGTCATAGTCATTAATTTCAACATCATCTTCATCTTTTGCAACAAAACAAATGACTCCATCATCGGAGTCTTCATCGCTCTCATCGGAGTCTGTTTCAATCCACGTGTTGTGCTCATTTGCTGGTGCTTCTTCTTCAGCAACCATTCCCTTATGACGAGTGAACTTGGGAGTGAATTTAGGAGTATGGCTGCTCTTCTTTTGCATATACTCGAACTTGGGAATTGGGCAGCTCGATGCAAAGTGTCCGGGTTTCCTGCAATTAAAACAGACAAGGTCCTCTTTTCTTTTAGAATCATTGCTCCTTATGAACTTTGTAGGAGCTTTGCTGGTAGATCCTTGATATTTGCTAGATGAGCCGGGCTTGGTGAATTTTCTGAACTTCTGGAATCTCTTCACAAATAAAGCGAAGTCTTCATCGTCCATGTCCAATAGCTCAGAAGTAGAAATTTGGGGATCGGAACTTTTCTCTTTCTGAATAGGCGCATGAGGTTGGGCTTCCTCTCTATGCGCCACCATTGCAACAGATTTTGATTTTCGTTCAGTTTCACTAATTCGCTGAAGCTTGAGCTCATAAAATTTAAGATTAGCATAAAGGTTCCTTAAAGTCCAATAATCCAAAGTTCCAGCGTCTTCAAGAGCGCTAGATTTATGTAGGTATCTTGATCCAAAAGCTTGGAGAAAATTGACATTCAAATCTTTGTGTGAAAACTTCATGCCAAGTGAAATAGATAGATTGATAATTTCACAAAAGCGTTCATAAGTTTGTCTTAAGATTTCTCTGGGGAGTTGAGAGAAATTGTTGAATCTCTTTTGTACTTCGTATCTCTTGTTCTCCTTGCAAACGGTATCTCCTTATATATGCTCTTCAATGGCATCCCATAGCTCATTAGCAGTAGCACAATGCATGACTTGTTGTTTCATAGCCGTGCTTAGAGTGCTTAGGAGAATGTTTCTTGCTTTTCCGTCATTTGTAACTCTTCTTGTTTCTTCCTCAGTCCATTCTTCCTTCGGTTTAAGAACTGTAGGTTGAGCAGCGTTGGTGCGTGGATTTGGATTCGCTTTAACCGGAATGTAAGGTCTATAAACTACGGTGTCATAGAGCCTTTCGTCGATTGAGTTGAGATGGGTCAATATGCTGAATTTCCACACGTCAAAATGATCTTCATCAAAGACCAGAACATGAGTGTAGTTTGCAGTTGCCATAGGTTTTGAGTTTTCCATTTAGAATCGGCACACAAGCTGTTAAGCTTGAAAAATAAAAGAGTTTTATAAAGGTGTTAGCTCTGATACCACTTGTTTGTCCCAAAGGGCAACAAGGGTATGAAAAATAGCTAGAGGGGGGTGAATAGCTGTTTTAAAATTCTTTTCGTACCCTTGAAAAACTCAATTGCAAATGCGCACTTTATCAAGTAAGCGTTATGATATGCGCCTAAGTGAGTGAGTGAAATGCACAGCGGAATTTAGTAATGTAAATAGGCGCAAAGTATGATAAAGGGGGCGCACACACACTCTAAGTATTTTGGCTCAAAGTGGGTGAAATAAGAAACTAAGGCAAATGATATAACAAACACAACACAGTTCAATCAATCAATCTACAATGAATAAACAATCAAATAGTTAGATATGATATGACTTGAAAGAAAATAGCAAGATAGTAAGTACGCGCTATTTGGAGAGGTTCGATCGGGAAAATGATCTACGTCCTCTACCAGGATGGTTAGTCTTGGATTTCTAATGAAGATCAAAATTACAATCGTTTTGAGCTTATACACAAACTCAAGATCTAATATTCTATGAAAGAACAAATCCTAGACAATAACCGGTGTATCTCTAAAAGAAAGATCTAAGTGATCAAACTTAAAGAGGTGCGTGTGTGATTTTAGATTCAAGGCTCTTTAGATCTTTGAGATTGAGAGCACAAGAAAACTAAAGTGTTTTTCCTTGAGGATCTGGGCTAAGGATGAAGGTATGAAGATGTTCTTGAGAATTTTGGTAAATCAAAGGCAATCTTCAAATCTTCAACAAATGCTTGAGAGAGAAATTCTTGAAAATGCTTAGCAACTTCACATGGTTGAAGTTATGGGGTATTTATAGGACAGCCCAAAAAAACTAGCCGTTGGAAATCCTTGGTGAGTCAGAAAAAGGACGGATGTGCTGTCGCTTATTGAGTGGAGCACGTGTCCTTTTATAGCCATTAGACACATAACACAAATATGACCGTTATGGACAGGTGTCCTTAGATGCGGGTGCATACGTGTTATTTAACCAACGTTGGATCATTGGCGTAGTTTGAATCTTCTTCAAGTCTTCGAATCTTCAATAAATCACTGAGTGCTTAAATCAACACTGATGCGCGTTGAGCCAAGGAGGCGCATGACTTATGCTAGGCACATAGTCATGTGCTCGGTTGAGCCATCTGGGCACATGAGTGATGCTAGGAGCATACACATGCGCGCACCTATTGAGGCGCATGAGCGCGTGGCTTAAACTCAAAGTGTGATTTTCTTGAATCTTGATGTTCTTGCCCTATTCCTAAGCCTATTCTATTACAATGGACTACCTAAAAAATGAAGTATAAATACTTCTTACATGTGGGTCTTAAGTCCATGAAATAAAACTTAGGTGATGGATCAATCAAATCTAATCAATCCTGTTACATTGAATCTGAGATATAAGTGGGCATACCCAACAAGATCAACGTAGGTATTGTGCAACTCCTCATAAGTTGCACTATCCTCATTCAATAACAAATTCATACTTACCTGCAATTGCAGAGTTTAAGCAAGTATACATATCAGCACCAGTTGAGTTGCCAGTTGTTCAGTCAGTTGACTGCACATCTTCACTATCAGAAAGTGAAAACTGTGATGAACATAAAAATGACAAATTTGCTGTCTGATCGTCATCATTAGAGTCACTTAAAGTAGCATAAAAACTCATCCCTATATTTTTTTAGTGTGTTTGCACACTCATTTGCATAGTTCCCAAATCCTTGAGTCGCCCTACACTAAATTGATTCAGTTGGCGTTTTGCTTTCAGAAAAAAGAATTTTCACATTTATCTTCCTATTAAATGATTCAATCTTAGGGGAAGGAGCAAGACTCTTATTGGGAAACTTTATGTGCCGTTTTTTGTTCAACATGCTGCTGAATTTTTGAGTGATCAAGGCACATTCATCTTCCTCTAAGTTTGACTCATCAATATCTTTGGACAATTGAACAAGATCTTTAGACACAATAAGAGCACTAGCAACATTAGTGGATTGTTCTTTGTTTGTTTCTTGCACACCAGGAGTTAATTCATAAATGGTTAAGATCCCAATAAGTTGGTCAAAACTTAGAGTCTCGACACCATAAAATTCCTTTACCAAAGAGATTATTGTGTTGCATCTTTTTGGCATAGATCTTAACATTTTTCTTACGAGTCTAGCATTAGAGATTGATTCCCCTAACGCATATAACTCATTTGCAATATTTATCAATTTAGAAGAAAAATCATTGATGGTGTCATTCTCTTCCATTCTCATATTTTCAAACACAATCATTAAAACTCTAAACTTGGTCTGTTGACAGTCCGTTATGGCTACTACAAGGATCGACTCTCAGTAATGTCGAGAGAAGGCTCGTGATGCCAATTGAATGTGAGACCCTTCTTAACCTGATAATAAAAATTATCTTGTTAATTCCTTCGTGTTGTTTATCATGGAGTGGCACTTAATCTAAAGTTCCGGGGAAAACAAGCTGCCTCCTGTCTTTGAAGTCACTACTCATTTAGGCAATTTGTTGATGTTGTATAGAAAAATACATCACTTGAGGAAAAAAGTATGGTGACACTGTATTGTGAGAGTGAATAGCTCATCCCCGCAACTGATTCAATGCCTCAAAAGGAAGTGTTCTAGAGGCTACATGATTGAAGGACATCTCATTGAATTCCTGTGTGTTAAAACCGGGTCATTGGATATGTTGACCATACCATATCACACCAAATTGAGACCAATCTCCACTATGTGTGCTTGTTAGGCATAACTCAAAATTAGGATTTTTTTTGGCCTTGTGAAAATTTCATCTGTTGATTATTATTTTCATTAAATTGTGGGCTAATCATTTCTTGGTTAACAATATGTTTAACGAGTGTGTGCCCAGGTTTATATGCAAAGGAAATCTGAACAAGACAATCTTTGGGGCTCAAGTGGAAATGATTTTCTATGGCATTGCAATGAGCCACAAAATCCGGATAAAATTTTGGTTTTTAACTTCATGTTCTTTGGCCAATTTGATCCTCCAAAAGGTTTGGTCACCTTGACTGTGTATGTTTCCTTGACAAAGTGAACTTCTCTCCAGCCATAATTAGCAACAATTCTCTCTCTAGATTTTTTTTTTGTGAGAATGTCGTCCCTGCAGTTGTCTCTCCTGTTGTTTTGGAAGTTGTGTGCACACCTCTGCACTCAACTGGTTGCACAACTGTGCAGTTGTTCTCCTTTTCTCTAGAAATCTGTAAGTATTGTCTTCTTCCACTTTTTCCTCTGCCTCTGATCCTCTGAAGCTGCAGCTCTGATCATAATTCATAAAGGGGTTTCTTGAGATATTTTCATGAATGCGCGCACATTTTGTTTTGAAAATATCTAAAGAAGAAGGGGAGAATAGGGAAATAGTCAATCAATGGAGATGCAGAAGATGATCATCAAGAGATATATAATCCATTTAGGGGGAGTTTCTAATGCAGGGGAAAAGATTGCGGTGTCCATTTAAGGGGGAGCAAGCTCGAGTTCTTAATGTCGTGAATGAAGATAAAATGGAGTTCAATGGATGATCATTGAGGTTTGGGTTTCTTGTGCTAACATTGTTTTTGCAGATGTAAACCATAACCATAAAAATAGACGGAGATTGAAAGAGTATGAATATACTCTTAATACTTTTTAATTTTGTAATTATGGTTTTATACATTATTATATTAGATTAGTTATAATTTAGATATTTGTCCATATTTAATTTGTATGTATCTTAGGAATAGTTGTAGTTATCTTAAGAAGGTAAATTAGGTAAAAGTATTTTTGGTGTTTATCTTTTTGACTAACCTACTAATGATTTCTTGGGAAAAAGATAATTGCCATATTTTGTAGGATTCTTAGAGGGGCTATAAAAAGAAGGAGAAGTCCTATAAAAAGAAGGAGAAGTCAGCAATTGATGGACGGATTTCCTGAGCATTCAAAAAGAGAAATCAAGTTTTTCATAAAGAGTCCTTCTTGTCCTTGAAGTTGGTTTATGATCAAATGGGTAAAATAAATTTCGGAAACTGGTTTTCCCACTTTTCTAAATAAAATAACTTACGGATTTCTACCCCGTAAGTCATTTTCCGAAAAATGTTAACTCACTCACTCATACACCCATCTCCCCATACAACCCCACCCTACCCACTCCACCTCCATATGCCACCCACTCCTTCCACCATATCCTCACCCCACTCTCCAACCTTACCTTCCCCCACTACCTACCCACCCCCTTCAAAAAAAAAAAACCACTCATACCGCCTACTCCACCCCTTACCCCCACTCACCCCACCCCACCCCCCACAAAAAAATTGCTCTTATTAAAATTATTTTCTAACAACTATCACACTCCCGCTCCCTGCCCCCACCCACCCACCCCCCCCCCCCCAAATAAAAACTTTTTTTTCACTCACAATAAAATTAGTTTTGAACACCTCCCTCACCTCCACTACCCCAACCACCCACCCCACCCCACCCCACATCCCCACCTACCCCACAATATATATATATATATATATATATATATATATATATATATATATATATATATATATATATATATATATATATATTCTAATAACTCCCACACTCGCCCTCCCTACCCCCACGACCCCACCCACCCCACTACCCCATCACCCACCCACCCCCACCTACCCCACCACCCACCCACCCCCTCCCCATACCACCCATCCCACCCCAACATCCATCCACATTCAATTTTTTTCTCATATTACTTTTTTTTCATAATTTTTTTCTCATATTAGATTATTATTTTCTCATATGAAAATAATTTCCGGAAAACATTTCCCTTAAATTTACGAAACAACCAAAAACATGTTTATGTCATTTTCCGAAAAACATTTTCCGGGAAATCATTTTCCGAAAGTTGTTTTACGCGAAACAAACGGAGCCTCTAAAGGCTAAAATCTTTCCGTTGTTACTTCACGTTTTCTTTATATATCGTGCTTAGTGCTTTCGCTTTAGGGGCTGTATTTCTGTCTTTACTGTATGCCTGTGCTGGAGGAGCGGGTTTAGCTTAATATTCTGTCTTATTAGAATGTAAAGAAACTCAACTAATGGCTTGATGATAACATAATAATCATCATAATATGCATATCTTCCTACAAAATTCCTATATTTACATCGATTTGACTTTATTAGAAATCACGAACCCTAAATCTTTATGTAATGATATCTGTATTTTCTACTACATGGGATCATTGTTACAGATGCGGACCATGGATTATCAGCTAAACTGGACCTTCCCTTGTGCATAATCTTAGAGAAGAACATGATTAGTAAATTGAAGAACCTTACATGCAATTTATGGTCACATCAAATTTGCATAGCGCATGCTGTCACTAACCATAAGGTGATTTATCCCTGATTCTCATGCCAGCTCACCGGAAACCCAAACTCCATCAGGACCGTTGATGTGTGGATGAGACAAGCATGAAAGAAGTGAGAGTGGAGCTCTTACAATGGTGTATATAATTGAAATACCATTCCCTCCTACTCGCCTTGCTTTGTTAAGATTATCGGCAATAATATGTAACTCATCTCTGTTCCCTTCTCCAAACATGCTCTCATCTGCTACTTTTGGACTCTTACATATATTTTGGAGGTTTTACCTCACCATAGAAAATAAATGCTTCATTTTTATGCAAAAACGAATGGGCTTTCTTGTTGAGGTAAGTGTGTGAAGTATTGGTGTGAAGAGAAAAGAGGGGTTTGAAGCTTCTTATGTGTATGGGTAGTGATATGGGGGTGTGTTGGGAAATTATGGTATATCCGTGCAATTCTTGCCCACACAATTCTAAAAATGGAGAGACACAACAACCATGCATACGAATAATATGAAAGTAATCAACAAGAAAGAACACAATATTTGTTAACCTAGTTCGTACAATGACTACCTCTGGAGGCATTGTCAAGCCAGGATATTTCACTAATATTATAATCTGATACGGGCAAAAGCGCAACGGAAAAGAAGAATAAAGAAAATTGATAGAAAAGGATAGGATGCTCACCACTTCAAGGAATCCACCTTGAAGATATAGGCATAAACAACTCACCACTCTAAGGAATCCACCAAAGAGATGCAGGGTTGTGTTTGTTCACCACTAAACGGAATCCACCGAATAGATAAAGAACAAGAAAAGATGGCACAAAGCACAATCTTATATTATTTTATAAACTCAAATTCCACTCTCCCTTACAATGACAATTTGTAGGCTATTTATAGTTACTTGGAACAATCCTCCAAGCTTAGGAATCATTAAAATACTTAAAGGATAAACCTAACATTTATTGTTTAAGGATAACATAGCCTAGAAATCTCAAAAGACATGATAAACATGAATACTAGTCAATTTCCGGATGCATTGGCTGTCAGACTATCCTCCACCAAAACCGTCATAACTCCCTCTAGAGAATTCCAAATGCCGATCCGAAAAGTGATCCAGAAACTAAACTCAGAGACCTTTCCAATGGTATATTGCTTGTAATTTTCGGCTGAAAGAAATAGAAGATATGATCTGTAGAAGGGAACTGACTTTATCGAGGCTGTCAAATACCAACCATTTGGTTCCGGCATCATACTCCCCCACTTGAAAGAAATTCGTCCTCGAATTTTAGTTAGTGCCTCACAAAGATATGAAGAATACCTTCCATGTAGTTGAAATCCTAGCACTTGAATATTTTTTGTGTATGCTCGGCGAACTTTGTATTTTATCGCCTTTGTGACCACATCCATCCATTCACTCCAATAAGTTGTAAGAAAATGATCAATAATGAACTTGTTGGTGAACCAAGAAACGGAAATACTTGAATAATCAAGATCAAAAGGATCTTTGTAGAAGTAATCAAGTTTAAGATTTTCAAAAGTATTCTTTGCTTGATTCAATGAAACATTATGAAAAGCATTTGAAATTTTCCATGGCAAGAAAGATGAAATAGACTCACAAATTTGACAATCATCCATGCATTTTTCAAAACATGGTGATGAATCATTTGGAAAATGATGAAATGAAAATTCTTTTAGATCTTGGGGACATTCATCGAAGATTGGAGGTAAAGACCAATCAACAACGGGTTGAGGAGTAACCAAATCGGTAAACGGCCAAACAAGAGCGTTCATTATGAGTCGAGAAAAAGAATTATTTTTTTATATATTTTTTTTTTGGATAAGAAAAGATAGAGATAACCACGGACTAAACAACGCTAAGAAGGTTGTTTATAACCGAGCTCTAGATACCACTTGATACGGGGAAAAGGCAACGGGAATAAAAATAGAGAAAAGAGATAGAAATGGATAGGTATATTATCCACCACCTAACGGAATCCACCGAAAGGATACAGGATTAAGAAACTCACCACCTATGGAATCCACCAAAAGGATACAGAGTTTGATAATGTTCACTACTCAATGGAATCCACCAAAGAGAGAAAGAACAAGAAACAAGCACTAAGCTTTATGTTTATAAATTCACTCAAAACTCAACCTGTTTTACAATGGCATCTTATAGGGTATTTATAGATTACTTGGAACATCCCTCCAAGCTTAGGAAAACTAAAAGTACAAAAAGATAATACTAACAATAATTATTGAGAGATAAGATAGCCTAGAAATATTAAAATACATTAGAAACATGAATACTAGACAATTTTCGGATGAATCTGACTTTCAAACTATCCTTCACCAAAACAGTCATAACTCTCACTAGAAAGCTCCAAATGGTGATCCGAAAGAAGTTGTAGAAACTAGACTCAGAGGCCTATTTAATGATATTTTTCTTGTAATTTTTGGACAAAACTTCAGAGAGATACACTCCTTTAAAGTGGACTGATTTTACTTAAACTGTCAAATACCAATCACTTGGTTCCGGCATCATTCTCCCCCACTTGAAGAAAATTCGACCACGAATTTTGTGTAGTGAATGAAAGAAACTTGTGAGATTTCCCTCCCAAATTCCTTGATGAATTTTAATCTTTGTAGCCCTCGTGACGACATCCATCCAATCCGTCCAACGAGTTGCGAGAAAATAATCAATAATGATTTTTTCAATGAACCAAGAGTGCGATATGCTTGACGGGTTGATATCAAAAGGACCGTTGTAAGAATGACCAATTTTGGAAGGATGAAAAACACTCTTTGAGTGACACTTCGATTTTGTTTCAAAAATACTTGTGAATGATTTTTCTCTAGTCATGTAATATGATTTTGACCCACAAATATGACAATTGTCTAAGCATTTATCATACCGCGGTGGCGAACTTTGTTCAAAATTTTCACATGAAAATCTTACTTGTTTTCTTGGATACTTATCATAGGTTGGAGGTTGAGACCAATCAACAATGGGTTGAGGGGAAACAAAATCGGTAAATGGCCAAAAGAGAGTATTCATGATCAGTCGAGAAATAGAAATATTTTTTTATAAAAAAATGATAGATGAAGAAAGAAAAAATGAAAAGAAGAAGAATCGGATGAACAAGAAAGTTTCAGGAATCGAAAACCCACTCCATCAACAATGAATCTCAAGGATATATGGAGGGTTATTTCCTGCATCAGAGAATGATGCCGGAACCAAGTGATTGGTACAATGATCCTTTTGATGTCAACTTCTCAAGTATTTCATCCTCTTGGTACATCAAGAAACTCATTATCGATTATTTTCTCACTCATTATTGGTGTGATTGGATGGATACAATCACAAGGGCTATAAAGTTCAAAGTTAACCAAGTGTACAAAAAGAAAATTCAAGAGGTATCATTGCATATATGGAAGATATATAATATATTCTCTTAAGGCACTTACTAAAATTCGAGGTCGAATTTTCTTCAAGTGGAGGAGTATGACGCAGGAACCTAAATGTTGGTTTTGACAAATAAAATCAGTCAACTTAAAGAGAGTGTATCTCACAAACGGTTGGAAAAAATACAAGCATCATGCCATTGGAAAGGTCGTTGAGTTTAGATTCCATAACTTCTTTCGGATCACTATTTGGAATTTTCTACAGAAATGTTATGACATTGATGAGTGACTGTCCAAGAGTCAGCTACATCCGAATTTTGACTATCTTCTAGACTTTAATGAATCTCAAGGATATATGGAGGGTTATTTCCCGCATCATAATCTGTGTCTGTTTACAATAAAGCCTACGCTCTATATCACTAGGAGATAAATCTCCATGTAAACACTCCCATCATACATGAAACCCTAGACATACTTCTACCCATCCATGGAATGCCCCTACGGGGACCCCTAAATGTCCAGCACTCCCTCGGCTTCATTGTGACTCACAGATTCTCTCTGACTATTTTTTTTGGAACCATGTCTGTGTACAATGTTTATGGCCATCACTTGTTTATATAGGCAACACGTCCAAAACTAAGTAGGAAACCTGGAATAAATTCCTAAATCCACTTAAACAAGGAATCCTAAGGAAAATTAAATTCCAACCTAGTCAAATAAGGAATTCCATGAATTCATAATGACTCAAATTTAATTTCCTTTTCCTTCTAGGTCTTGTCTCCACAAGACAACAATCTCCCACCTGGAGACTAAACCAAATCAAGTGACTACTATCCCCGTCAAAACTCCCACCAGAGAAGAACCGCTCTATGCCCAGCAGTCACGGTTTCTATTGTTGAAGTTAGGGTTGCCACACCACGGTTACCCGAATTCCATTGCCCACTGCCTCTTCCACCACTCTGACGATGTCCACCATGGTTGCTATTTCCATCAATATGACCCCACGTAAGTTTCTTATCGGCTGTTTGGCACCACCCATTAAAGCGGCATAATGGGGAACATGCATAAGGAATTTCTGTTGTGACATCTCCTCCTTGAGAAGAAGTTCCGTCAAATCATTAATTGTAAGAGCCTGACGACCATGGATTGCGGCAGTAGAGGTGAGATTTTTTTTTTTAAATTTAGGACCTCGACCCCCCCCAAAATCCTTTGTATAACTTCACTTTCATCGACTTGGTCACCTGCAGCAGTGAGGGCGTCAGAGATAGTTGATGCTCGAAGAAGGTAGTCTGAAACGATCATATCGGATGTCTTTTGAGATCATGAAGACGATCCTTGAGATAGGCAATTTGCAACACCGGTGTGGCTCTGAAGTGCTTGGCAAAGACATCGCAAGCCTTGGGAGCGGTGTCGCAAGAGTTGAGATCGGGTTGTACCGCCGGGGTAACGGTACCTTTAATCCAACCAAAAAATAGGATCGTACCTGTTTCCCATAACTCATGTTATGGATTGGCTTTGCTGTCAGCGAGGGTAGCAGGAAGACGTTTCAGATCGATGATGAACAAAAGTTTATGCGTACAGAGCAAGGGTTTGAACCAAGTGCTCCAGCTAACATAGTTGTCCTTTGTAAGGTACATCAATCCCATGATAGCACTCGGATTATAGAACACCGGGAGAGAGTTTTTGGACAAAGAAGGGTCCAAAAGAAGAGATTCTGCGGTGGATGGAGTGCCTGTCATCACGGCAGATTTTGTTTTAGAGAGGGATAAGAATGGAGAAAGGATGAGCGGAAGCCTAGTTATGGATCGAAGAGTTAGATTGATACCATGTAAGCGTAGAGCTTTCACATGACATATGAGAGAAAGAGAGACAGACGATGGGAAACGTTTCCTTGTTATTATTCACAATGAATATGCGGTACATATATATATACAAGCCCTGTGAGACTTAGAGAGGAAGGTATAGAACTCTTCCTAAGATATACTCTCCCTATTTACAAATATTATCCCTAATAAACTACAACCTATCCATTTATACAAGATAATAATAAAGGCCTAATGATATACAATATCTTTGCACTCATACATCTAATAGGTCATTGCTTCATTCACATGTGTGATTCTTTTGTTTTATTTTTCTTTTATTTTGCTTCTAAAGAAACATCGTTAATTAAGAAGAGGGTGTTCTAGGAACTTGACTTATCGATTCTTGTAATTCTTGGAAAGAAGATTGATATCAGGACGTACGAGAAGTGTTTTTTCCTAACCACTTGAAAATACAAAGTTCCTTATCGATTATTGTAATTCTTGGAAAGAAGATTATAGTGAACTGATATCAGGACGTACGAGAAGTGTTTATTCCTAACCACTTGAAAATACTTTGTCTCTCTTGTTTATACTCTCTCACACATATATACTTTGTATTTCATTTATCATTATTTATTTATTTCCGCTACCTTAACATCACCTTATTATGAGACATTATCCTTTTTATGACACAGCTAACCCAAAGGGCCATAGAGCTAACCGAAAAGGCCAGATCCCATAGAGTTAGCTGCTTAGCTTTAACTTAATTTCTTTTTTAGTAAATATGCCCTTTCAATACTGAACACACTATTTTCATTATAGTCTACTACTGGTCTAATACAAGCCCATGCTCTTTATGTGCCTCTTTCTAATTCTTACAAAATTTTAGATTTGTTTAATATTTTACTGAATCATATGAAAATATTCATCTTAGGTTATATTCCTCTTTGATTAAGTTTCGGGTGCTCAGTAGAGGCAGTTGGTGTTAGATTCAATCCCAATACTAAAATATCTGGAATCTTAGGAATGAGCAGGTCTTAAGACTCTTTGCCTCACCAGTTGAGCCAATATGGCGGAAACCAATTCTCTTACTTCCTAGTTGATCTCAACACTGCTCCTAGTGTGGTGAACCGGGTCACATTTGGAGACGATATTCCACACATATTTGGTCAAAATCTTGCAAGGGTCCCTTTTATTGAGCACCGCCTCCCTCGTGCCTGGGCTATCAATCTACTTGATATCTCAGTTGGAGATGAGCGCCTGAATCTCCCACCAGAGACATTTTATCCGACGAACCCTAGTGGTAGCGGGGGTTTAGTCCTCGACACTGGTTCTCCATTAACAGTTTTAACCAGAGACGCATACCTTGCAATCAAATCCAAGATTCAGAACCATCTTTCTAGGAGTGGAGACTTCACTGAAATTCAACGCAATTTGGGTCTTTGCTATCGCTATAACGGGTCACCTGGTTAGCTTCCAACTAACTACCTGCAAACACTTACGTTTCATTTAGAGGACGCTGATCTGGTTAGCCCTGTGACAAGCGTATACATTTTTGATTGGGCACATGGTGAATTTTGCCTTGGAATGAAGGAAGGCCAAAGCAACTGGCCAAACATTTTGGGAGCACTGAGCCAACAAGATACTCGTTTCATCTACGATGTTAATGAAAATTCCCTTTTCTTTGTTCCTGAACACTGTGCTGGAAATCAGGCTTGACTTTAACTATTATTAACTAGTGTTCTTGAACTGTCTCAAGGGCAAAAAATCAAAGTTGTATCAGAAATATATATGGACTCAAATATAATACAATGAAAAACATTTGATATTATGTGGGTCCTCAATAAATTCTGATCACTTTTTAATTGACAACGACCTGCGTGCAATCAATCATTGAGATTACGTTAATTTACCCGGCCGGCAAACCTTTAAGTAGCCATCCTGAAATCATCTTTTTCTAGCATCTCTTGAGATCCGGAGGACCCCTAGACACATTTAAGATCTTTCAGGGACAATTCTATATTTTCTTTTAAGGCCTACAGGAACTTGAAATGAAGTTTTCTAGAGGATTCGCATACAACACACAGTTGTAGTAGGAAGCGTCTTCTTTGGTGTTGTATTATATGTATGTTATCTTGAACTACTACAAAGCATCTCAAATTGTACCGACGAATCCGTCCTCTGATTTCAGTAGTCTATCATATTTTCGGGTCTTCCATGGTGTTTTTCCCTCGGTAAGTTCTAATTTTTTTTGGACTCTGCCTTCAAATTTCCAGTCCATCATCTCTGTCTATACTGAACATAAGCCCTTTGTACCCTTAGGGGCCGTTTGGTTCACAGTCTAAGCACAGGATAATTTTGAGCGGGATTAATAAGCCGAGAAAGAAAACGTTTGGTAGGTAATAGTGGAGGCGTACTAAGAGTAAACTACAAAATGGACCCGCGTACTATTGACCCAACATCACTTTGACATGCGTACTATCAACTCAGTAATAGTACTACGCGTACATTACTTTTATTTTTCATTTCCCTAAGATTTCTAACGCCAGTTATATATTTAACGAGCCCGTCCTACTCAGCTTATTATTGACCAAGTCAACACGTACGTGTCGCTGACTGGACGTACACCTCAAATAAACCCGCATGCCCCACGCACGTGACCTACCAATTACAACGCACGCTCCACGCACATGACCTGCACAACAAAAATCAAAACAAAATTAAGGCAGTTTATTAGAGTTCGATGAATTTAGTTGTCGTAAACATCAAACTCGCGATAGAAAAGGGAAACATCCGATGAACTTCTGAGCGATTAACAATTAGGGTTCTTCTATCACACAGACAACGGTAAGTTGTCAACTTCGTTTTGTTTTCAGCATCTCTCTTTTCTGCTATTAGGTTCAAAATGCTCTGATTACGAAAGGGATTTTCAAAAATTAGGGTTTTTAATTTTTGAGTATAATCATCAATTAATTACGTTTTTGTGTTGTTTTCTTGTTAATTGTAACTAGACACATATTTTTTTAAGTTAATTTTGTGTTACTCTCATCTTTGTCTTGATTCCCGTAGATTATTTTAAGTAGACCCATTTGTTTTGCCTTTTGTTGCTGCTTTTTGTTGGCTTTATATATGAGAATCCCCTCACCCATGCTAATTTATTCCTTACAAGGCTGCCACTGGTCCCCCCCCCCCCCAAACATATATAGTTTATTTGTAAGTGTATTGACTATGTACAAGTACTTTGTTGTTGTCTTTTGTTGCTGTTTTTTATATGTTTAGTAGGGCCATATTCATTGACTTTCTTTTCTTGAAATAAATGCAGAGAATGGAAGAATTTATTTCATTGTGCATTCATCATAGTGGGGTCATGAAGTTAAGACCTGTTCAGCATTATTTTTTTGGGGGGGGGGGGGGGGGGAAGTCAAGGTTCCCTGCTCTTTCTGCTGCTACATTTACATATTCTGAGCTAGTTAATTTGATCAAATCAAACACAAGTAAGCCTATTGAGAAAGTCCATTACAAGGTGCATGGGAAATCTTTAAGAGATGGGTTGTTATTTGTTGGGAATGATGAACACTTGAAAGGTTTACTTGAGCTTGGTAGACGTATTGATACGTATATTGATGTGTACGTAGAGCATGAAGACAATGAATCTGGGTTGCATGATGAAGATGAGGAAGAACATGTGTTAGAACCTGAAGGTGGTGGGGAAGCCGATTCTGATGCTAGCATGGATAATATAAGTGACTTTGAAGAAGAGATTGCAGAAGTTAGGGCAGAGAAGAAAACTTCATTTGGCCCTTCTATGCCAGTTGAGGAACCTGATGATTTATTGGAGGATATTCGAAAGTTTTCTGGGAATGATGAGTTGAGTGGATACAATAGTGATTAGCGTAACTCAAGTGATAATGATAGCCCTACATACGATAGTAGTGATGAAGATCATGATGGTGAGTTGAAGCAGCTGACTTATTACCCTATATTTGATCCATCAACACCATGGAATAAAATGGAACCTGTACTAGGTATGAGATTTGCTAGTTATTCACAAATGAAGCATTGTCTTACTTGTTATGCTGTGCACAATGGGAGACAACTTAGATGGATTAAGTCTGAGAGTAGAACAGTGGTGGCTGGTTGTATTAAACCATGTAAATGGAAATGTCGTGGGTCATGGATGCAAAAGGAAAAATCATTTCAGATAAAATCATTAAGAAATGATCACACGTGTGTAAGGGATTTTAAGGTGAAGATAGCAGGTGCTTCTTGGGTAGCCAAGATGTATGCGAATGAAATAAGGAGGAAAACCCAAAGATGCCTTTGATGGAAATCTATATATATATATTAAAGTTGGCCAAAAGAGCTATGGTATTGACATGTGGACAAACAATGGAGAAAGCTTGCATTTGGAGAAGCCACATCAACAATATACTAATAAATAAGTGACTTTTCATTTTCTTTTCATTAGCTAATAATAATAGTTACTAAAAAGGGTAACTATAATAGTTAACTATTATAGTAACTATTACTATTATTAGTAATAGTTAACTATAATAGTTAACCATTATAGTTAACTATTACTCTTATTAGTAATAGTTACTATTATAGTTAACTATATTAGTTAACTATTACTATTAATAGTATTAGTTAACAATATTAGTTACAATACAAGTTAAATATTACTATTAATAGTATTAGTTAACTATAATAGTTACTATTATAGTTAACTATATTAGTTAAATATTACTATTAATAGTATTAGTTACTACTATATTAGTTAACTATTACTATTAATAGTATTAGTTAACTATAATAGTTACTATATAGCTAATTATTACTATTAATAGTATTAGTTAACCATAATAGTTACTTTATAAGTTATTTTTTACTATTAATAGTATTGGTTAACTATAATAGGCTACATACATTAACTATTACTATTATTAGTATTAGTTGATTATAATAGTTAGATTATAAGTTAGATTATTAATTTTTAATATTAATTAATCATAATAGTTACTATATCAATTAACTATTACTATTGATAATATTATTTTATTATAATAATTATATTAATAATAATTATTATATAGACTAATCATTGCTATTAATGTATATATTAACTATTACTATCAATGGTATTAATTAATTATAATAGTTATTATAATAATAGTAATCATATAGATTAATTTTTATTATTAATAGTATTAGTTAAAATGATGATTACTATATTAGTTAACTATAGTTAAAAGACATAGTATTGGTTTCCGTGCAGAGCACGGGTTACCCGCTAGTGGTTATTGATGTGCAAGAAAAGTTGAAGCTTGATGTGACAGAGTTGCAGTGCTCTAGAGCAAAAAAAAAAAGCACTAAAGGAACTAGAAGATGCTTTACAAGAGCATTATACTAGGCTCTTTGACTATGAAGTTGAACTAAGGAGAACCAATCCAGGTAGTACAATTGTCGTTGATACTGTTAGGAGTGTTGAAAATGATGAGCTTATGTTTAATAGATTTTATGTGTGTTTCTATGCACTGAAAATGGGATGGAAGGCTGGGTGTAGGCCTATCATTGGTATTGATGGATGTTTCTTGAAAGGTTATTGCAAGGGGCAACTTTTGTGTGCAATTGGGAGGGATGGGAACAATAACATGTTCCCTATTGCTTGGGCAGTAGTTAAAGTTGAAAATGAAGAAAATTGGACTTGGTTTTGTGAACTTTTGAGGCAGGATATTGATTCTCAGTTAGGAGAAGGGTTGACAATTATAACTGATCAACAAAAGGTACATATTATTTATTTAATTAACTATTTTTTATGTATTTTTATTACAATTCAAATTTATTATTGAATAACATATGGCTTCATACAGGGACTGTTGAATGCTTTGCAATGTGTTTTTCCTCAAGCTGAGATAAGGAATTGTGCAAGGCATATCTATGCCAATTTTAGAAAGAGATTTGGTGGGGTGCAACTTAGAAAATTGTTTTGGAAAGCTGTTAAGGTTGGTTCAGTGGAGCAATGTAGTAAGGCTTTTAAAGAAATTAAAGAGACAAATCGTGGAGCTTATGAATATCTGATTTCTAGATAGCCTAAGAACTGGTGCCGAGCTTACTTCTCAGTGGCAACATGTTGTGATAGTGTCGAGAATAACATGGCTGAGATTTTCAATTTTTACATCATCAAGGCTAGGCACAAAGCTATTATCTCAATGTTGGAACATATTAGGTTATCACTGATGAGAAGACTTGGTGAGAAGAAAACTTTTTTTATTAAAGTCAAGGACAAACTGTGTCCAAGGACTAGGAAGAAACTGGAGACCAATAAGGATGAGTATAGATTTTGGGCAGCTACTCACAATGGACACAACAAGTTTGAGGTTGTCAAGGGACTAGAAGGCTTTAAAGTTGATATGGTTAACAAGATTTGTAGTTGTAGGCTTTGGCAAATGTCTGGGGTTCCATGTTGCCATGCTATTTGTGCCATATATTTCATTGGAGATGATCCAGACAATCATGTTAATCCTTGGCTAACAGTTGAAACCACTCTAAAAGCTTATGATTATGGACTGGAGCCTTTGAATGGTCAGCATATGTGGAAGAAGCATGCAAATCCAAAGGTCTTACCTCCAATTGCAAAAAGAAAACCTGGAATACCAAAGATACAAATATTCAAAGGGGGTGATAAGAACAAGGAACAAGCAGATGTTAATGCATTTAAGAGAATTGAAGTGAGCAGAAAAGGAAGAAAGATGAGGTGCACTAACTGTGATGGGGATGACCACAACATAAGAACTTGTAAGAAGCCCAGGATTGAAGATAATGATGATCTTAATTATAGAAGGAAAAGACAGAGAAAGAAAAAGCAACCTGCTGTAATTAGAAATGCAAATGATAGTGCAAGGGAGAATCAGAATGAAGGTGAAAATCCTAATGCAATGGCAAATGAAAATTCCAATGGAAATGACAATGCAACTGCTGAAACTGAGATGGAGAATGAAACTGGATATGATAGTGGAAATCATAGTGACATGGAGAACCAGAATGGGGATGGGAATCCTACTGAAATGGAGAGTGAGAATGAACTTGAGAATCAGAATGAGGGGGTTTTAGGGAATGCAATGGCAAGTGAAGCTGGTAGGGAAAATGCAGCTGCAACTGAAAGGGTTCAAACTAAAAAAACAAGGGTGCCAAAACCTAGGAAGGTTAAGTTTGGAAACAGAAAAAATCAAGTCCCCAGGGGTTTTGGGACCTATGTTAATGAAAATACTGGAGCTACCTACATATGTGTAAGTATCTTAAATTTATTTACTCCCTCCATCCCTAAATGAATGTCCAAAAAACTTCCAAATTTTCTATTTGTCAAGAGCAAATTTGGAAGTTTTTTGGACATTCATTTAGGGACAGATTTTTACTAATGCATCAGATGTATATTAATGCTTCATTGGTTTTTTGCTTTGTAGGGGTTAAGGGGTTCTTTGCTTGTTGATGCACCAAGAAATAAAAGACCAAATATTGCTGCTGTTGGGCCAAGTTCTAAGCCAATAAATCCATCAATTGATGGTGTTGCACCAAAGTCACTCAAAGATTTACCAGCTGGCAAGATGTTTTGGCATGGGAAATACTGCTCTACTAGTCCTATTGTGGCCAAGTGTGTGGATGCAAGAGCTGAAGAAGGAACAAACATGAACCAGAGTGAGATATTGTTGACTCAACCTTCTCAAAATGACAACACATCTCAAAGAAGTCAACAATATCAATCTCCAAATCCACAACTCCATGCCACATTGAATATTCCAAGGAGGTCTTCACCAAGGCTAGATGCATTGAAGAAGAAATTGTTTAGTTAATAGTTGAACTGGTTATTGCCCTTTTTTGGTTGAATATTAACTAGGTGTGTAATCAATTATATTTTGTTGATGCACCTTTTGGTTGAATATTAAGTGTCTGTAATTAACTTTGGTAACTCTTGGAAACACATGTATGGAACACACCTCTTTTGTTAATTATGGATGGATTTATGATCCACTATTATTGTTACCTTGTTTTGTGTTCAGTTGGTATACATGAATGTCATATTATGTTTACCTTGTTTAGTTTCAGTTGGTATACATGAATAGAACATAACCATTTGTCATTACTTGTGTACTCATCTACACCAAAGTTCTTAAAAAACTGAGAGAAATTGAGTCAATTGATGCCTTTGTTACAGTTATACAACCAAAGATCAAACATTACATGAATTTGTCTAAAAACCATAAGACAAACTATCCCAACACAATCCTACCAACCCATTACAATTGATACTTTCACCTAAGGCATCAACATAGCTCTCAACTGTCCATTACCACCAACATTTTCAACCATCACTGCTACTAGAATTGTCCAAACCATAAATATTGCAATCAAGAACCACACTTGCCTCTGTTTTGCCTTTGTTTTGCCTTCTTCCATCCTGCTAAAAGCTTCTTTCTGTTTCAAATATTTTTTCTTCAATTTTTCATTCTCATCAACTAGCTTTTCAATCTGCAGTTCTTTCTTCTCTTTGTTATGCTTCAATTCCACAATTTCTGACCTTAACCGAGCAGCTATCATTATTTTCTTCTCTCTTTCACTAATTTCAGGGTCAATCCAGGCGAAGAAATCACATTTTCTTCCTCGATTCTGTAATTTAGAAACTGGATTAGATTGAAATACATGTAAAATTCACAAATAAAGAACTTATACTTACCCTGTAATTCGAGCAGCCAATGAACCTTCTATTTGGATTTTCGTCACTCCAAGAGGTCCACATTGGAGCTCTCAAACCACAGAAAGACACTCTCATTGAGCTATTGTTTGTCAATTCCAGTTCTTTGTCTTCGAAAAATGGAGATTCCATGGTAGGATTTGTGAAGAAGGGAAGGAATTTTTGATTCTTGAACGGAGCCCTAATTTTGAGATTGAATACACGAACATACGTGTTTTCTCCCTTTATTTGGTTGTAATTGGTAGGTCGCGTGCGTGGGGCATGCGGGTTTATTTGAGGTGTACGTCCAGTCAGCGACACGTACGCGTTGACTTGGTCAATAATAAGCTGAGTAGGATGGGCTCGTTAAATATATAACTGGCGTTAGAAATCTTAGGGAAATGAAAAATAAAAGTAAAGTACGCGTGGTACTATTACTGAGTTGATAGTACGCATGTCAAAGTGATGTTGGGTCAATAGTAAGCGGGTCCATTTTGCAGTTTACTCGGCGTACTAATTAAACGTATTATCAGGATTAGGGGTTTATCCCTTCATTAATTATACGGACGGAGGGATGGTATTACTAATACCCGTCATATCAGAAGGGTGGATTAAATTTTTTGCCGCGTGCTTACCCTTGCGTTACAACTTACAACTGGAAACCTAGCCTCAAATCTCAATCATAACATTGAATTTTTCAGTTCTCTCTTATCTCAGCGATTGGTGATTACTCGAAGGTTAGGTCTTCATCTCCTTCATCTATTTATTTATTCCATTGAACCCGAAACGAGATTCGTCCTCTTCTCCATCTATTATGTAATTCTGTTTTTGTTTTTGTCTCAATTATAGCACACATTGGTCTGCGAAACTCAAACAAGGGATTTGCGGGAATGAGGCAAACAGAATTTGCAAATTGGTCTCTATTGAATTTTTGTTATGTTCATGGCATTCATGCGCAATTGGCCTTCCTTTTTTTTTTTTTTACATATTCTCTCTTGTGTGTACGCTCTTTGTTGTATGTTGATTCTCCTTTTGATTTCCTTCTAACTAGTCCTCTGATTCTCTTTTTGATTTTCATCTATTATTCATTTGCAGTGACATTTTCTTCGTGTATCTATATGTATCAATGTGAGACTTATGCAAGATCATTCACTACATCAATGAATTGGCCTAATGCGTTGATGACATAGTGAGACTGATTAGAGTAATATATTATTTTTTATATCTTTGAAGAATGTTAAATTATTCACAATTTGCATACTTGAATTCCTCAAAATGTTAACTTTTTTTTTATATTAAGGCCAGGTAAGGGGTAATGTTGGAAAGTTAATATAGTTCTATGTTTTATCATTTTTTTAATCAAACATTTGAGGCTAGAATGGAACATATTTATCCGGCTCCAACCAAACGCGGTATTGTTCATATAATCTGAATTATTAGTACCATTAGTAATAATAAGGGGATTTATAAGCCCCTCGTTAATAATACTACTAAATTTTATCCAGCTACCAAACAAGCCCTTAGCCTTTCTGTTTCCTAATTTCGTTTGTCATTGGAATTCAAAAATTACTGATTATTGGCCAAGGGAAGGATATTCTTGTCCAAACGTAAATCTTTTAGATTCTTGTAGCATTGTGGGTGAAAAACCTACAAAATGCAGCGGCTCCCAAGTAAATATTCTGATAATATTATTACCTTATTTAGTGGCTCTAAACTAGGAAGAATAGTATTGATCAAGCATTAGGGTTTAGGTTTGTGTATAAATAGAGGCTTAGCTCATTGTAATTTCTTGAGAGTGAATAAAAACATAATTATCATCATACTCTTCTCACCGAAATTCTTGACATGGTATTAGAGCCTCCGATTTAGGGGGCTGATTAACCAATATGTTTCCGTAACGATTCACGTCGTTGCCATGATCAGTAATATGGCAGAGACGAACGGATGACGTGAGGATTCCATGGAAGCCTCTTTGCGGCACGGGAGGTGCATGGAAATCGCGATGAAGAGGGACCCGTTCATGATGACCAAATATGCTCCTATGTAGCACGGATTGTGCGAGACAAACACGTTGGAGCACGACCAGAACAGAAACCGGCGCTGGTTATGATTGATTATGGCATGCACTCGTCGGAGAATGAATAACTCGACGGCTGCACAACATAGTTATTAACGGCCCAAGGCGCACCAAGGCGCAAAAGGTGTGCCCGGTGTAGGGTTTTGATGCATCATGCGCAGCGGAATAAACAGATAAAATCAAATACCCAAGAGCCCGGATCCGTGCATGTTGATTAAATTAAATAGAAGATGAAAGAAACTAACCCTTGAAGATCGCATCCATGAACACAGACTTTAAGGTGCTAACGCAAACACCCTCTATCGGTATCCACACGTCGAACGGATATCAAGAACACCTTCTTGATCTGGATTGCTAGACCCAAGGCTTGATGAAGAAACGATTTATTCGTCAGAATTATCTTGCTTCATTGATTATTGTATTTTGACGATCATGAATCTCACAATAAATAATCATACCTCTCTATAATTTATTGTTTCTAAAACAAAGGTTTGTGATTTCCAAAATCATCATTAGCGGCTGTCAAACCCGGCTGTATATCATATATAATGGTTTGACCTAATTCCGTTTGAGATCGGGATTCCTTTTCGCAAAAGAAAACTGAACAATCTGTACTTTCCCGGGGGCAAAGCCGTACGGCTACACAGGAGCCGTACGGTTGCCAAGGTGCCGTACGGAAGCTGTCCAGAAAATCCCATAATTTTCGCCTTTTCAATCCGCTCTCTTTGTGTGTGACCCAATAGGATTATACTATGTTGGCAACGAGTCCGAACCAGTCCGAACCCATTTGTCATAAGCGGACTCTAGCAAGCCATTATGACTACCCAATTAGTATAACTTTGAAAGCCTAAAGTAACCTTATAGAACATATCACAATCCATTTGTCACACGATATCATATTGAACACAAGTCATGGTCCACGTCAACTTATGTTGTCCAATGCTTTCTCGATCTCGAGTAGATTGATATGAGCAAATAACATTGAACATTTCAATTCATTTGGGTACGGCCGTACACTATTATCAACCTCACTCATCGAGTGGCCAAGAAGATATCGCTCTTGAGAGAGGGACAAATTCTATCTTGACTTATCATTCTTCCTACAGGAATCCGATTATGCCAATTGTAGCCTTTATAACCACCCGGTTAGGGGTAGCATTTGAGTACGGCAAACATAATGTTCATCATGTGGAAGACTATGATAATCTCAGGTCTAAAGATAAATGATATAACTATTATGAGACTTAATTATGACATTTGACCATGACATAAATCTCATAACGGGTCTATCCAGTACTTGTTCTCCAACATGTACCCACAAGTTTAATCCGAATCCTATGCGCTATAATCATCATATGATTATCCATTAAACTCATGCTAGCCCTTCATAAGTACTGCTAGGGACAATGATTATTATAATAAACATGCAAAAGATATAATAATCGGGTTTCTTATCTCTTATAACAACGAAGCTATGATATAACGCATAGGCCTTTCTCAAGGGCCTAGGGCATAATATCCAACACCCAGAGCCTAGGCGCAAGGCGGACGCGCGCCCGAGTGATGAAGCCTATAAAAATGCCTTAAAATACTAAAAATATAGTAAACATGCAACATCAAGATAAAATAAATCAAATGCAAGTAGTAAATCAAACATACGTTAAAAGTCATAAAAGAAACAAGCATGAATAGATGTTCAAACAAGCATAAAGAGAAGTTCAAACAGAAGGACTCTAAGTCTAAATCCTATAAAATGGTAAGCAGTTGTTGGTCATCCTAAGATCCCTTCATCCTTCCCAATCCTCATCTTCATACACATCATCTTCTTTTTCCATATACATCTTGTGTGCTTCTTTTTCAAATTCCTCATCATCCTCTGAATCTCCATCTTCCACATACTCGCCGGAGGTCGCCGGAGTTCTTCCCAGGTCGCAGGAGGTCGTCGGTGCTAGTTTGAAGGAGTTCCTAGTAATCGCTACTCTTATACAGAGTTATGGTGTGTGTACGTGAGACATTCGAGGGAGAGGTAGAGTATTAGTTGCGTGACGAGCAGCTTGTGTGTTGATTTGTTCAGACACTTGTGTGATCAATGTTGCACACAAGTGACTGACGATGAAAAAAATAATCCTCGTTTTAATTTTCATATTGGCAAGTTGGGTATCTACTTGCAGATCCTCAAACTTGAGGGCTGAGTTGGAGAATAAGATGGATTGAGATCGATCCAGACCAAGTTAAAGATGCGAGATCGAGATCAAATCGAACCAAAAAAATGCACGAGATCAAGTTGAATGGAATCAGGAGATTGTGCATATCTCAAGTAACTATTCAGGAGATATTCTGTTAATATTGTTACCTTATTTAGTGGATGTAAATTAGGAAGAAGAGTATTGATCAAGTATTAGGGTTTAGGTTTGTATATAAATAGAGGCTTAGGCCATTGTAATTTCTTGAGAGTGAATAAACACATAATTATCATCATAATCCTCTCCCCCGAAATTATTGACATTCGATTATAGTTCTGATACCTCTGTCGTGTTTGGATTTACCTCAGCTACCAATGAATATAAGGTTGGTTCTATTAGGAACGTCATTGATGATGACATGTTGGTTGGGGAGATGTTCTTGTGTTTATTTTAGGTGATAAATCTTGGAGAGGTATGGGTAACACACCTTGTCTGGTTAATTCCTTATTGTCACCAAAGCATGTTTTAGTTAATTGTGCTCTTCATTGGTATAGTCGCCCTCTTGGTAATGTCATTGTTTCTTTTGATATAGTTGATGAAATTGTGAGAATAATTGCTCCACCAAATGTTGGACAATTATCTCTGGAAATTTTTAGTGAGTGTCTTTCAGTTTCGGGTTTTATGTATGGAGATCATACTGAAATATGGATCATGAAAGAATATGGTGTCAAAGAATCATGGAACAACTGCTATGACATTGATTTTAGTGAAGTGGGTCGTAATATTGGATACATTCGCACTGTATGTCTTCAGAAAGATGGGGAGCTCCTGTTGTTATATCGTCATGGAGAACTTATTTTATACAGTTTAAATACCTTGAACTTACGGAGGCGCAATATTCTTTGGCCATCACCATGGTTTGAAGCAGTGACTCATGTGCCGAGCCTTGTTTCACCAAAGCTGTTGAGGACATCAGGTGAGAATGTAATGTTCTTGTATGCAGGACTAAGAATTTCTTTGCATATGTCGAAAGTAAACCAAACTTACACGCCCTCCATCCCAAGATTGTCACCTTTGACATGTCAACCTTTGTATGAATGTTGTTTTACTTGCATGTACCTTCTAGAAATTGCTTTATAATGGTTGACTATTTTAGAGATCTGACTATCCTTTTCGACAGGCCAGCAAAGAAAATGGGACAATATTTTTTGTGGCGGAGGGAGGGTATTCATTCTTGAAAGGAATGTAAAAGTATTAGCACTGTTATAATACAATTGGATATAGAAAAATCCTATGTATCCTACTTTCATCCTTTCACTTACTTTTGAGCAACTCATCATACTGAAACAACGCTCCTTTATTCCTTGCCTGTGACTCATTAGTGTCCCTTAAAGGCTGCTAGGTTCAAGGTCTAATCGTACTTTCCTCGGCAAAGTTTGTATGTAACATTATTAGCCGTGTAACTGTTGGGTGGCTCTCAATTATTCTAGGCAAACGAAGACGCAGACAGCAGTTTTTGGGCGGCCGCACATATGGCTCTGGGCGACCGCACAAAAGGCTTTCTTTAAAGCCAACATCAACTCTGGTTGTTTGGGCGACCGCACATCTAAAACTGGGCAGCCACACACTTGTCGGGTTGGGCTGGGACAAATCCGGGTAGGGTTTGGTTTAGGCAAGTATATTAAAACTGTTATGTATTTTTAGTGTGCAACCTTGAGAGATAGAGAGACAGAAAAGGTAGGGTTATTCATTATTGAGAGATTGTGAAATTGAGTGATTGATTATCACCTTGTCATCTCCTTGTACTCTTGATTGATTATAGTGGATTGTTCTCCGTCGCCCGTGTTTTTTTTACTCTTCTTGTTTAGAAGGGTTTTCTACGTAAATCTCTGTGTTCATTTGTTTTCAATTTTGCTTTATTTTACTATTTTGTGTTTGGATCTTTGCAAGATAAGCAATTGTTAGATCATCAATCCTAACAATTGGTATCTAGAGCCTGGTTTGAGGGTCTTGTATTGCTTATTGGTAGAAGATGTCAGGGAAGTACGAAATTGAGAAATTCGATCGCAAGGTCAATTTCGGTCTGTGGCAAGTGAAGATGCGAGCAATCTTGGTGGGAAAAGAGTGTGTCAAGGCTTTGCTTGGGAAGGCAAAGAAACCAGAAAGCTTGACTGATGAACAGTTTGATGACATGGACGAGAAATATTTGTCTCTTTTGCATTTAAGTCTCAAAGATGAGGTGTTGAGGGAGGTAGTGAGCGAAAAGACTGTTGCAGGGCTCTGGCTTAGGCTTGAACAACTGTACATGACGAAGAGTATTAGTAATCGGTTGCTACTGATGAAGAAACTCGAAGAATGTATACTCAAATCAGGTTAGTCTTTGGAAAGCCATCTTGATGAGTTTGATGGTTTCGTCATGGACCTAAAGAATGTAGATGTTGTGATTGATGATGAGCAATTGGCGGTCAAATTGCTATGTTCTTTACCCTTTGAGTACATGCAATTTCGTGAGACGGTTTTGTATGGGAAGGATGAGATCTCTTTGGAAGAGATCAAGAATGCTTTGCTACAGCGTGAAGTCATTGAAACGCACTTGACTTCTCCATGTGCTGAATCTCAAGGTGATGGGTTAGTACGTAGCTAGAAGCGGCAGGAAGACAGAAAGGGATCGAGTGAAAACAACTCGGGTCAACCCAGTTCAAGTGGAAAGTTTAAAGATGTGATATGTCATGGTTGCAAGGAGAAGGGACACATCAGAAGGTTTTGTCCAAACAGAAGGGATAAAAGGGATGATAATACAACCGCTAAGAAGGGTGAAGCTGGAGTGGTGTTTGATAACACTAGTGATGACAGTGACAATGATGCACTTACTGCTTGTGATTCGGGTACCAAAATTTGTGATAATTGGATTTTGGATTCGGGTTGTTCTTATCATATTAGTCCCAACAGGCATGATTTTGTTCTTATAAGGCTGCTGCAGGTGGAGTAGTTTTGATGGGTAATAACGCTGCTTGCAAGGTTGCTGGTATTGAGACTATTAAGATTAAGATGTGATGTAGCGGAAGATGTGATAGAGATTAACTACTGTACTTCGCTCGAGAAATTCAGCAATTAATCGACAATTTTCGCTCGAGAAAATTGAAGAAATAAACTTTCAAGTTTATTCAATAAAAATTTCAATAAAATCAACTAATTTTCGGAATTAAATTTTGACCTATATTTATAGCACTCCTAAGACTTGGAAATCAAGTCAAACACTTCTAAAAACAACCCTAATCTATATGGTAACTTAATAGAAGACTAAAATAACAAATTAAACCCTAAATCTACTTCTAAGCATGAAAATATTACCTACTAAATAATAAATCCGAAAATACATTAAAATAACCATAATAATTAAAATAAATCTATTCCTATTCTTATCTCTATCATTAAAATATATCTCTATCTTGATCTTCATCATTCTCCTTGGCTGCGAAAAATTTGTCCTCGAATTTGGAACAGCTTTGCACTTGAGTTTGTAGCCATTCAAAGAAAGTATATGACATGATTGTTTTTCCATGGGAACATGACAATAGAATCTGAAAAACCTTCAATCTTTGAAGAATTTTGAACTTGCTAATATTTGTGACAACATCCACCCAATCCGTCCAATGAAGCTTAATAAACGCGTTGAGTAGCAAGTTTTTGATGTAATTTGAAGAAGATGGCTTTATAGGAGGAACATCAAAGGGGTCGTAAAATTGATGTGTAAAAGATTCTTCATCATGGGTCAGAGGTTGATACCACACATTTGTAGGTTGTGAAGTGGGTGAATTGGCAAAACAAAGAACAATGTTGAATTGACAAATTTCGCAATGACATTCATCGTAAATCGGAGGTTTTGACCAATCAACAAGAATGTCGGTTGTTACTGATTCAACAAAAGGCCACGAAAAATCAAACATTTTTTTATGGAAAAGAAGAAAAAATAGATAAACAAATACCTTAACAGAATTTAGAAAAATTCAGGTTCAGGCTCTGATACCAAATGATGTAGCGGAAGATGGGATAGAGATTAACTACTGTACTTCGCTCGAAAAATTCAGCAATTAATCGACAATTTTCGCTCGAGAAAATTGAAGAAATAAACTCTTAAGTTTATTCAATAAAAAATTCAATAAAATCAACTAATTTTCGGAATTACATTTTGACCTATATTTATAGCACTCCTAAGACTTAAAAATCAAGTCAAACACTTCTAAAAACAACCCTAATCTATATGGTAACTTAATAGAAGCCTAAAATAACAAATTAAACCCTAAATCTACTTCTAAGCATGGAAATATTACCTACTAAATAATAAATCCGAAAATACAATAAATAACCATAATAATTAAAATAAATCTATTCCTATTCTTATCTCTATCTTTAAAATATATCTCTATCTTGATTGATTATAGTGGATTGTTCTCCGTCGCCCGTAGTTTTTTTACTCTTCTTGTTTAGAAGGGTTTTCCTCGTAAATCTCTGTGTTCATTTTTTTTTTTCAATTTTGCTTTACTTTACTATTTTGTGCTTGGATCTTTCCAAGATAAGCAATTGTCAGATCATCAATCCTAATAGTAATCCACTTTCGGGAATAAAGAACAACGTCCAATACTATAATTTTTATTAATCAACAACTGATTTTCGGAATTAACATTAACCCTATTTTTATAAGACTCCTACGACTTGGAAAACAAGTCAAACACACCTAAAAATAACCCTAACCTATATAGTAACCTATCACAACTCAAAAACATAAAAATATATCATAAATATACTTCTAAACATGATATTATATCCTATCTAAATACAAATCCGAAAATAACAGTAAAAATAACAATAATAATTAAATAAAGTCCTAAATATTTTCTTATATTAATCTCCACCATTCTCCTCGGCTTCGAAAAATTCGTCCTCGAATTTGGAATGGTTTGTAATTGAATTTGTAGCCGAGCAAAGAGAACTTGTAACATGAGTACCCTTCCATTGAGTCTTAACATTAGGATCTTCAAATCTTCATATAGTTGACGAACTTTAAACTGGCCAACTTGGGTGATAATATCCATCCAATCAGTCCATCGTAGTTTAATAAACTCAAGAAGTAACAAGTTTATGGGGAGAGCTCGTTAATTTATCTTCGCAGTCTGATGATCCGTGGTTGATTGGTGGTGATTTCAACATCATTGCAGCGCCGACGGAGAAACTGGGAGGTAATGGGTGGGATTTTCCTAGTATTGATGACTTCTGCAATTTCATGGTTACTGCCGGTGTTTCGGATGCGGGTTATGAAGGGAGTATCTATACCTGGTGTAATGGGCATCCTGGGACTCGTCGGATTTGGGAGAGATTGGATAAGGTGTTGGTGAACGGGTCTTTCACTGCTAAACACGGCAGTATCACTGTTGTTCATTTACCGCGGGATGTATCTGATCACTCTCCGCTACAGATTAAGATCGCTGCTATCGCCCAACCGAAGTGCCCCTTTAAGTTTTATAAAATGTGGTTGGAGCATCCAAGATTTGATGACTTTGTACGGGAGGTGTGGAGTAGAGGTTGCTAAGGAAAATCGTTGTTCAGACTGCACCGGAAGCTTCATGTGCTGCGCGGAGAACTCAGAAACTGGAATTGGTAGGTTTTCGGTAATATTTACCGTAAGATTGATCAGTTGCAGAATGATCTTACCCGTTTGGACTTCTCGCTGCAGCAAAATTGGGATGATTTAGTTGCTGCAGAACAGAGGCAGAAAAATGAGGAACTGGTTCAGGTTCACAGATGGGAGGTGGACATGAAACAGCAGCAGTCACGGCAATTATGGGTTCAAGACGGAGACAGAAATTCGGCCTTTTTTTCATGCTTCCATCAGAGAGTGGAGAAGGCAGAATTCCTTTAAGCTGCAGCTGCCGGATGGTTCTTGGTGTGATAATGAGAACTTATTGGGAGAGCTTGGAGCTGCAAATTTCGAGGAGATTTTTTCTTCTGGTCCTCATGAGGTTGATGACATGTTATTTCAGGGTATTGTGGCAGGAGTAACAGCTACAGATAATGCGATGCTTACTGTAGTTCCTGATGAGACAGAGGTTTGAGAGTCTATTAAATCTCTGAATGCAGAAAGTGCTACGGGATCGGATGGTTTTACTAGTCAATTCTTTAGGGGATGTTGGTCAATTATTAAAACTGATGTTGTTGCTGCGGTTCAGTCGTTCTATAGAGGTGAGGAACTTCCCAAAGGTTTGTCGTCTAATGTGTTGGTGCTCTTACCCAAGGTTGATAAGCCGACTGGGTTTAAGGATTTGAGGCCTATTAGCCTGTCCACCTTTATGAACAAGGTGATCTCTAAAATTTTAACTTTACGACTGGTTAGTGTGTTGCCTAAGTTAATTTCTCCGGAACAGACGGGTTTCATTAGGGGTCATGGTATTCAGGAAAATATTGCCTTGTCTCATGAGATGGTGCATCCGATCGATCAGAAGGTTGTGGGTGGGAATGTTCTCTTCAAGCTGGATATGTCTAAGGCGTATGATCGACTAGAGTGGGATTTCTTATTTAGAGCTTTGGAGACGTTTAGGTTTGATGCCAACTGCTGCAGCCTGATTTCGAGGTTAGTGCGAGGTAATTGGTATTCTGTTCGTATGGGGGGTGTTTCTCATGGTTATTTTCCCTCAACTCGTGGGGTGAAACAGGGAGATCCACTCTCTCCATTGTTATTCATTATTGCTCAAGAAATACTATCTCGGGCACTGTACAGAGCTGTTCAGGAGGAAGTGTTTAGGCCGTTTGAACATGGTAGGGGGAATTTTCCATTGACCCATTTGCTTTATGCGGATGACATGCTTTTGTTTTGTAATGGGCGTCAGAGATCCATTGAGGCTCTTCGTGAGGTTCTTATGGAGCAGTGGAGGTGAAAAACGGGCTCATTGGGTTTCTTGGGATGTGGTTTGTAGACCTATCCAAGAAGGTGGTTTGGGAATTCGGAGGGTGGAGGATATCAATCAGGCTATGTTAGCCAAGTTGGCGTGGGTGACCACCAGAGGCAATTCCCTATGGTCACAATGGGTCCGTGTCAAGTATAAATGTCAACCTGCAGCCTCTAGTTCGCATGTGTGGCAAGCTGCATCGTCATATTTACATCAGTTGGATGATTGCAGTCGTTGGGTTGTTGGCAGATGAGATATCAGATTTTTGACTGATAATTGGTGTGGGGTTTGGCTTGGGGGCCCGCTTCCTGAAGATCAACTTTTGATAGTGAGAGATGGTATTCAGGTTTTGGAGGACATGCTTCAGTTTATCCCGCAGGATCTACATGCCAATGTTCGTAGGGTGCATATTGATGAGCATAGTGAGGATCGTCCGGTCTTCACTCTTTCAAAAACGGGAACTTTTGAGATAGCTGCATGGTGGGATTATATTCGGGTCCGCAGCCCTTTGGTGGAATGGGGTGCTAAGGTTTGGCATTCCAATATCCCTACAAAGGTCAGTGGTTTCTGGTGGAGGGCTATGCACAATGGTCTTCCGGTGGATGCAAAACTGGAGTCTCGGGGCTTCAATATTCCATCTCGATGTGTGTGTTGTCCTGGAGGTGGTCATAGGGAGACTCTTAATCATTTACTTCTACAGTCGGCGATTGCGCAGTCTGTTTGGAGGCATTGGGTTAGTCTTTTCCCTTTGACTCATAATTATATTGATTTGCATAATTTGTGGACTGTTTGGTATGGTGGACAGTCAAAGCGCCGACAGGTTGGTTTAGTTCGTATGGGTATTATGCTTTTTACTTGTTGGGAGATTTGGAAAGCAAGGTGTAAATCGATTTTCGAAGGAACTGTTATGAATAGTGCCAAAATTGTGGATGGTGTTAAAAATTCTCTTATTGAGATGTGCTCATTCCTAGTCCCGAAAGGGGCTCCTCATGGGAATGACCGTGTCTTGTTGGAGAGCTTAGGCCTCAAAGTGGCAGAGCATAAGTTTAGGCGGCAGAGGCTGTTGAGATGGGAGCCTTCGCGTTCTCATGTTTTTATTTTGAATACGGATGGTTCGGCGATAAACGGCCAGTGCACGGGTGGTGGTATTATAAGGGATGGTATGGGGGCTTTTGTTTGTGCCTTTTCACACTACTACGGAGATGGAACCAACATGAAGGCGGAGATATTTGCTTTACGTGATGGCCTGCGCTTATGTCATTCTTGGGGTTTACTTTCTGTTCAGGTAAACTCAGATTCCTTAGTAGCTGTGAATATTTTAAAAGCGCGAAATAAATGTCCGTGGCAATACACGTATGAATTGCGAGAATGTGAAAGTTTGATTGGAGGGTATGAGTTACGTCATGTTCTTCGTCAAGCAAATGGGGTTGCGGATAGATTGGCTTTTGAAGCTCATATTCATAAAACGGTTTGTGAAAGTGGATACTATCTTGAGCGTCGATAATTATTTGATGTTGTTGGTGTTTGCTGCGGTTTGGTTATGGTGTTTGGTTCTTTGGAATAGTTTCTTGAGTGCAAGGAAGGCATACGGATTCGTTTCGGTTGCAAAAGAGGCACACGGCCCGTGTGGGGAGGCACACGGACTCGTTTCATTTGCAGGGAAGGCAGACGGGCCCGTGTGGGGGTCACACGTGCCCGTGTGTGATGCGCCCCTTTCACACGTATTGATGGTGCGTGTTCCATGGCCACACGGGCACGTATGGAAAGGACACGGATTCCCGACACGGATTATGGGGTATCACACGGACTGATCATCAGCGCATGGAATGTCCGCTATCTTTCTTTCTGGAGCGGGTTGCCTTGGATGGGTCACCTCTGGGTTGGATTCAGTTGGGCTATTTGGTGGATTGGGCCTCATTGGTTATCAACATCAACTTATTCAGGCTTTGGACTTGGACATTTGATGGATCATTGGCTCCTTTGAATTTATTAGGATTGTTCTTTGGTTTAATTTTTTCAGGCTTTTATTTTTTAGATGGTTTTACCTTTTGAGGAGTTGGTTTATTTTTTGGATTTCGAGGTCCGGCTCCATATCCGGCAATGAGTCGGGTGGTTGTCCCCCTCTTGTACTTATATTTTATAATTAATAAAATCTCCCTAGGTGCCGCCCTGGTTTAAAAAAAAAAAAAAAAAAAAAAAAAAAAAAACAGTAACAAGTTAAGACAGACAATTAGTCTGTCGGAGAGACTACTTCTTGGAGGCTGGAAAAGTGAGGGGTTAGCATAACCAACATAAACTTAGATGTGTGAATAATTTTTCAAGCAGTTTATGCTTTGCCATGTAACTTTTCTAAGTACTTGGGCAGGTTCTTACGGTAAGAATTTGTGAAATGTCATCAGAAGAACGTATTTGGTACTGTTTTATTATAACTAGAATAAACACGCAAGATGATTCCAGGTTGTGTTTCACCTATGTGCTGTTCCATTCTTCTCATCTTACACTAGTTTTTCCTGCGGTCTCTCTTCTAATTATCAACATGTTCGTGGACCTGCTCAAGCTAGTGATCTCTGTATTTCGTAGGAATCATAACTGGCCACAGTTCAGGGCTGGTCCCATTATGGTGGTATGTTCAATATTCTGTATCAAAGTTTTAGTATCTCTTAATTTTGTTGATCTTGCTTAAATTTGAATCATTCATCTCAGCCATTGTTTTCAGTTTCTTTTTGGTAGAGCTTACAGAGAAAGATTGGATTTGGCAGGAAATCTATTCTGAAAAATGCATTTATAAAAATATTTTGTTTTCTGAAGAGACTCTGAAAATCTGTACCTTATCTGATCTAGAAGGAACTAGAAATATCCATCGATGGTCAAGCCCATCTTGTGTAGCAGTCCATTTTTTTTTTTTTTTTTCTGCCTCCTGTTTAAGTATATTGATTTGGTCTCTTCTTGGTCTTTTTGCTTGTCATATTTCCTATCTTGCTATTCATGATTTCAGTGGCTACCTTTCTCCTCTGCATGTTCTTGTACATATTTGGAAAATAGCTTGCTTCTGTGTATTTATATTATTATGCTGAAGAATGTCACTGCAGCATAAATCGTGCTTGCATCACTGTTTATTCTTGAATTTGTGTTATAACATTTGAACCGATCTGAAAATATAAATCCCTACAACCCAAACGTGTGTCACTTTTTTTTCCCTATTTTTTTTTTGCAAAAATTAAGGAAGTTGACTCAATTGCTATTTTCGTATGACATACATGAACGTCGTTACTGTCCTTTACTATTTAGCAACTTTATAGCAAAAGAACACTCAATTTGTGGCAACAGTTTCTTTTTTGGGAAACGGACACTCAATTTGGTATGAATTGAGTAGCTGATAACTGTTTCATTACTCAGTGATCTACTCTGAATGAAATAAATCAATCCATTCATCTGACTTCTTTGAAGAGTTTTTCTTTAGGAGTGTTAACAAACTACAAACATTTAAGGCATAAGCCATGATTTCCTTATTTGGTGCTAATTTCTGTGTTGTCTTTAACTACCATGGTTTAGTTATTACGCTCATATTCAAGAAGATCAAGTGTCCTGTGGCTAGGGGTGAGCAAAGATAATTTGGAACCGGAATGGATTGGAACCAGTATATAGCCCACCACAAAGTATTTTGTGTTACTTTCTTCTGTTTCTATATGCTCAAATCCTTTACATCTTAGCTCGAGGATTTCTGGTGTAATATATTTTAAAACCACAATACTCATTTCATTTAGTACTTCAAAAATTTAGTGTATCTTTCAGCCATCAGAAAGGGTTAATGTCCGTCCTAATTTCAATGGGCAATCTTAGTACCCTTATGAAGTTCCTGGACAGGGTAAATTAAGTATGAGAGTAAGTTGTCTTTTCAACCTTCTCTTAAGTATCACAGGCATTAAACTTGACAAAAAAGATGAAGCCAACAGAAGACAAATATGGTGCATATTCTTCAATTACGACCTCTGTCCCAAAATGAATGTCCAAAAAAAATTCAAGAGCAATTATTTTTTTTTTTTTTTTTTTTCGGACAGTTCATATTGGTACGGAGGTAGTAAGATTTTGTCTTGTTCGCGATGTGTTGCATTGCTGTTAGGTGAATGTGACTTTACTTTTTGGTCAAACCTGTTATTGATTTGAAACTTTGAGCTCAAAGACATTTAATTTTTGAGAAATCAATTTTCAATATCCAGGTAGATGTGAACATCAATCATGCAATTTCACTCAATCTTTTTGGTCGTCTCCCCACAGTATGAGTTTCTCTTATTATGCTTTGTTATCTACACTGCTTTCACTAGCCAAGTTATGATGGTACGTGTTATATATGATAGAGTCAGATGCATGTAGGAGTTCATCGAGTGCACTCCATTTACTTGTAATCATGATATGTTTCCAACAGCACTACCCTTGTGTACAAGGTTTTGTTTGCTTCTGGTTTTCCCAACAATATTTTTCAAAGAAAGAAAATGTCTCGGGTGCCGATTTCAAGATCTCACCAAACATCTTATCAACAAAAAAAAAAAAAAAAAAAACATCTCACCAAACATAATCTTTATGATATATTTAATATAGGTCATGCTTTGTCCCTATTGAAACTCAATTATTTCCCTCTTCTAATTGATAATGTACTATATTCCTCGTCATTTTCAGCTTCAATGTGCAGGAAATCATGGTTTAGCACTTGAAGGGTACTTTGTTAAGGAAGAGATGTGATGGGACTTTAAAGGTACTTTAGTTGCTTGCTGTTTATCTTTAATTCTTGTTACTTTCTCTAGTTACTTTCATCATTAAAGTTAGTTTCCAATTGTTTCTACAGTACGTAGACATTTGATTGCCACTGTAATTAAGGAATCAATCTAAGAATAAGAATCATACTCTGCGGCTTCATTCCCTGTCTCCTCTTTCAGTAATTGTAAGATTTTTGAACTTTTTATCCACTTATTCTTTTTTACTCTCATATATTTACAGAAGCGACACCCACTTAGTGGGAATGATATACTCGATTGTCTTCAAAATTTCTATCTCTGAGTCTTTCTTACAAATTTGAGAGCAAGAAATGAGAAATTGCATGTAGACTTCATAAATACACTACATAGAATTACCCACTTTGGAAGAATGCATGGTTTACCTGACTGTCGTAAAAATTTCTTATATATAATACAGTCGTACTTGATTGAGAACAAAAATGTGAGGTACAATTACACTTAGAAGTTAGAAATATAATGTAGAGTGTAGAAGTTGACTACCTATGTGTCAACTCACCTAGTACCTGCAGTATACATGAATACTGGGTCATCAAGCTATGGAATTTACGTGCTCTGCGTACTTTAAATACTCCCTCCAATCCCAAATGAAGGACTATTTTTTATGAACTTACTAAATTCACCATTGCTTACTCAAACTGCCGAAAAGTCACTTCCTTTATTTATGTTTTAAAAAAAGCAAAAAAGAGACACTATAAAACACACTTATGTCATCCTGGGAAAGCAGGGCATAAAAAGTTTGGCTTCCAGCTGCTGAAATTGATTGACTAGGATATAGTATCATATTTGGCACCTTTATACATCAGCTTGAGATCTATAGGAGGTAAATAATGTTATTGATGGCGAGTAAAGTGATAATAATACGTGGAATTATTGAATCTCAAACTCACGTTTGATTTAGTATGACTTCACTCCAACCAGATGGTGGGTCTCTCTCTCTCTCTCTCTCTCTTCACTTGTTCTTCTCGGTTTGTCTTCTAGCTGCCTCTCCTTGCATAAGTTTGTTTGTGAGTGATGTAGTTAATGAACTAATTTAATGCAAAATGGCCCTTGACGCAGTCCATCCGTCCTCCCCTTAATCACTCTCTGAGTTGTGAAAAGCTGAAATCACACAAGTTGCTAAAGTTGAAGTTTTTAAGTTGCTTCTGTTGGAATATAATCTTGTAAATATCGAAAGGAAAACAAATTACAACATTGAAAATACAATATACAACAATTATGAAAAACATAAAAGGAACGATACAACCGTATTTGATCTCTTCATTGGGTTTGTCCATCTTTGATCTCTTGTATCCGAGTCGTGTGGGAACACACTCTCCTTAAGACTAATTCGTCCTCCTCTCTACGAGTGCTTGAGGCTTCCACGGGCGTTAGTCTCCCAGGATAAAACGGATTAACCGGAACCACTTTGCACTTAAGCCTTCCGGCGAAATGAACTAATATGCTTGGACGATATCACCATTGATTTTGTTCTAGGAGGACAAATGAAGAAGATGAACAAATTGCAAGAGGGAGGAAGAAGATTGAAGGAAAAATTCTCAATTGTGTGTTCTTTTTTCTCATCTCTTTTTCTCTTCTTTTTTCCTCTTTTTCTTTCAAAGAGTTGTGGGTATTTCTTTTATAGCTCAAAACTCCCCAAGGATTAATTCTCCAATTAATACACATATTGATGATCATCTTAATTCAACAATTAACCTTGCCATCAATTTCTTTTTGGAGTTTCATTTGCCAATCATAAATGGACATTAACCTTGGAAGTTATTCTTGGAATTAATCTTGAATTAAAAGAATTATAATTCAATAAAAAATGGCAAAAACTATCAACTAGTTTTCCATTCTTTTCACATGTGAGACAAACTCACATTTCCAACTTCCATCCATTTATTTAAGCTATAATATTTTTATCATCCAATCTTCAAATTGAACAAATAAAAATATCATTTTCATGTTCTCACGGAGTAGAATATGAACCCACAATAATCTTTGTCCAACGACAAACGATTCTTCCAAGGAAATGTACACAATTTCCTTCACACACAACATATTTTTCCAACAATCCCCCACATGAAGGAAATTGAGGACGAGCTTGGTGATAAAGTCCGGCAGACAAAAACTTGCATACGAAGGTGTGGGGATATTGCCCATTGAACCTCCGCTCGAACTAGCATATTTACTCTACTCGCAAGTCGATAGACGCGATGTCCTTGAATCGATATGCTTTTTGTGTAGCCGATCATATACTAGACACAAGTAATGTCCTAACATATTTCATTTCTCATAGCTATGTTCTTTCATGGCCCTGAACATAATGCCTGGTTCTGCGAGAGGATCTAAGAATTGAGCCTCACACAATTCTCCTCGAAGCGGCCCACTTCTCTCTCACATAGGTGACTTCTTGAAGGTAACCCGTATTACCCCGCTCGACTTTCTCGACGCGTAAGAGTCATTAAAAGCATTTTGCTTATCCTTGTCCCTTCGGGATGTCACTAATAGGAATGGACTTGGGGGATTTGACCCCCACAGTGACGCGCGAGTCTTTTAACAGTTAGGTGGTCCCTTTTGAATCTAGTTCTTGGGATCTCCAGTCATCTAGATTGGGTTTTCCGCTGTGATCAACTCTAAGAGGCTTTATGTCTCATTTCCCTCCATAATTTATAACTAACTCTCGGTTCTAACCATTTGGTTAACGGATCCGTTTTTCATTTGACTTCACATAGTCAAATTAGTTGAGAGTAGTTTCTTAATGGTATTACGTCTTTGACATATATGTCAAGACCTACCATTACACATAATGCTTTGTGTTCAATCAATCACCGATTGACTTCTAGCAATACAACCAATTGCTAGCACAAGCTTTATCCCTTAAAATATTGGCATAGCCTCTCGGCTTTCTCACCACATTTATCTTAAGCTATAAACTTAGATTCCGCTATGAATCTATTTATAACTTATTTATTTAGAAGACTTCTTCCATGATATAGTCGCTTCCGCTAATAAGAATACGAAACCACTCGTAGACCTTAAGTCTTTGATTTCATATATCCAAATAGCATCGCTATATCCTTCAATTATCGATAGATGTCTAGTGTAATGTAATCCGTAATCTCGATTGTATCTCAAGTACCTTAGTACTTTCACTATACATTTTGGATTACTTGTGTTCCAACTCACTAGACTTTCAATAATTCTCAAGTGTTCAACTTGAGAAACAATGTCACTTCTATTCTTCAATAGATGTTGACTCATGCCAATTGGGGTTTAGTCATTGCTAAATAATCCTTTTCAATTTCTTAGGTTTTATATATATATTCAAAGTCATTGAATCATATATAACAAACATTATGTAAACTCATTGTTTACATACTCATATTCTTGTACCAAATATCCATTTTGTTGATTTTGGACTTTCTACTTTGCGAACCACCCCCCACATTCACAAGTGTACGTAGGCCTACGTTTCCATACTTCATATGGAATTTACATTGTTTCTTGGGGTAACCTATTCAATAGGTATTTATTTTTCAAAGTAGACTCACGCCCACATCTTTGGGTTAGTCCTAAAATAAAGCAATAATGCTTTCATTATTTTCATCAACACCATTTGATAGTGGTTTACAAAGTGGATAATTTGTGTACAAGCACATGTTATACACACACTATACTCATTAGTGTTTTTATCCTTATTATCTCATTTTAAAGTTGTTTTTCAACATCTCCATTCAATGAGACAAAGCTTATTTATAATAACAATAACATTGTTATTATTACCATGTGTTTGAACAATCCATACATATCACAATACATCACTATGCTTATCATATGATGATGTAGTTCAACACACATTTCACATCTTGTTTGAATTCATTTTTGAATAAAAATGTGATCCAACTAAAGAGACATATTCTCATTATTGATCACCAACTTAACCCATCGGTTGATACAATTTCCATTCCTTCATTCAAAAATCATGATATCATCCTTGATGATATCTACCTTTGTCTCTCAAGACACAAGGAATATGTTTAACTTTTTCAAACAAGTTTGGTTTTTCATACAAGTTTGACTTTTCAAACAAGTTTGACTTTTAACCAAATTTGACAAACTTTGTCTTTGCCTTAAGCATTTCAATATGCTCCACCACATTTGCTTTAATCACAAGAAGTGTTACACAACTTCTTATCTTAAGCTCTATTCTCTTTTCCAACACAAAGATGAATAGCAAGCATCTCAACATTCATTTCAATTCATTTATGCTTGAGTTGCTTCTTGAAATCTTTTCAAGTGAAAATTAATTTTTCAATTATTTCCGTCCCTTGAAAATTTCACTTATCACCATCCATTCGACATGGATTTCATGAAGGACTATTTCAATTCTTTCATTTGACTTTTTATGGTTTATGGAGTCTACTATTTTAAATCAAGAAACGGCCTGCAATGAATTTCATTGTACCAACATTCTCGATTTTATTTTATAGTCCAAAACTCCAACTATTCTTTTCCTTTTTCTTGGTACTATATATGTTATATAACGAAACCAAAAATCCGTTAAATATATATAGTTCCGGCAAAAGAAACGCATATGCTTCAACCGCACTCACGGATTAAACATCCGTCTCATTTCCACCAACTTTTTAGGATGTTCCTTAAGAAACCTCACTAAGTTCAAGGTGGTTAAGTAGAACATCTTTTGTTGCCATCACTTAAAGTCGAGGCTAACAAAATTTTCTAACTTCTCACGATGGTGATCAACATACTTGGAACACCCACATTCCGTTGGAAATTTGTCTCCACACAAGGAGCCTCCGCTCAAAACATTGGCTTTAATTTTTCAACAATTAAAAACCAAATTATTACTTTGTTGTTACAAATATAACTCTCTAACTTAATTAGAGAATTTACTCCAAGAATAAATTGCTAATTCAATAAGAGAATTATCACAATTTATTTCTTGTAACAACCTATCTTAATAAATCTCTTAATTCCTTAATGAAATTATTATTAGAGATTAATTATTTCAAAATTAAATGTCTCATTTTGGAGTACCTCTAAATTCGAGACATTTACATTCTCATTCACATAATACACAATTTCATTTAGAAGCCCTCCTTCTAAACATTGTGTCATTTTTCATAATCAACAACAATAGGATTTAACAACTTCCTTCAAGAAGTCCTATTGTTTTTTGTCTTCATGACATTAGTCACTTATCAACTATTAGGTTTTAACAACTTCTTCCAAGAAGCCCTATAGTTTTAGTATTTGTGACTTCACAACAATAGAATTCAACAACTTCTTTCAAGAAGCTCTATTGTTTTTATCTTTGTAACTTTTGTCACTATTAACAATAATAAGTTTTAACAACTTCTTTTCAAGAAGCCCTATCATGTTAATCTTTGTGAACTTCGTACCATGTACAATAATAGGTTTTAAAAACTTCTCATAAGAAGCCCTATTATTTTCGTCAACGTAACGTTAAAGACTTAATCTTCCAACGTTCTTAGTTCCAATGAACTTTTCAATCTCTTCACTATGATTCATACGAAATGAATCATAAGAGACATATCACATGATGTATAACCACTACATGAGGCTTAGCCGCAATTGGTTTATACAATCATTGTAACATAGTTGATGTCACGGAGCATCAATCTTTTCATCTTTATTAATCTCATTAAAAAGAAATTAAAATTAGTGTTTTAGTTCACAAAAACTGCTCTGTTCCGAAATTTTTATCTTCACTTTCACATTATAGGTTCCAATCGCCACCGTTCAGAATCTTCTCCTATGAGTCGTGAACATGTACAAAAAATTTCGGCCCAATCCAACGGTTAACGAAGCAGGATATGCTGTTTTACTACAGCTGGTCAAGAAAAATCTGTGCAGAAATTTTCTTGCTTTCTTTCCCATTGTTCCTCATCGTCTTTCATCCTTTCTCTCATAGCAACCTTGCCACAAGATTCTTGTAATCTGCAATCCTTTCTCAACAAGTTAATTAGTCTTAAGGTTGTTGGAATATAATCTTGTAAATATCGAAAGGAAAACAAATTACAACATTGAAAATACAATATACAACAATTATGAAAAACATAAAAGGAACGATACAACCGTATTTGATCTCTTCATTGGGTTTGTCCATCTTTGATCTCTTGTATCCGAGTCGTGTGGGAACACACTCTCCTTAAGACTAATTCGTCCTCCTCTCTACGAGTGCTTGAGGCTTCCACGGGCGTTAGTCTCCCAGGATAAAACGGATTAACCGGAACCACTTTGCACTTAAGCCTTCCGGCGAAATGAACTAATATGCTTGGACGATATCACCATTGATTTTGTTCTAGGAGGACAAATGAAGAAGATGAACAAATTGCAAGAGGGAGGAAGAAGATTGAAGGAAAAATTCTCAATTGTGTGTTCTTTTTTCTCATCTCTTTTCTCTTCTTTTTTCCTCTTTTTCTTTCAAAGAGTTGTGGGTATTTCTTTTATAGCTCAAACTCCCCAAGGATTAATTCTCCAATTAATACACATATTGATGATCATCTTAATTCAACAATTAACCTTGCCATCAATTTCTTTTTGGAGTTTCATTTGCCAATCATAAATGGACATTAACCTTGGAAGTTATTCTTGGAATTAATCTTGAATTAAAAGAATTATAATTCAATAAAAAATGGCAAAAACTATCAACTAGTTTTCCATTCTTTTCACATGTGAGACAAACTCACATTTCCAACTTCCATCCATTTATTTAAGCTATAATATTTTTATCATCCAATCTTCAAATTGAACAAATAAAAATATCATTTTCATGTTCTCACGGAGTAGAATATGAACCCACAATAATCTTTGTCCAACGACAAACGATTCTTCCAAGGAAATGTACACAATTTCCTTCACACACAACATATTTTTCCAACAGCTTCAGCATTAATTTTTAAGGAAGTTACTATAATCACCTTTAACAAATACTCCCTCCGTCCCAGAGTAAGTGTCCACATTTCCTTTTTAGTCTTTACCTTTCCGAAAATGGCAAAGAATATTTACTGTTCCTCTCACTCATTCTCTCTCTTACTTTACTTTTATATACTCACAACACCAATAAACTTACTATTACCTACCCCACCTTCTCTCTCCTACCTCACTTTTCATACTCACAACACTTACATCACTTCCACCATTTCTTAATTCCCGTACAAATGAAAGGGTGTGGACACTTACTCTGGGATGGAGGGAGTATCATATTTCGATATATGCTTGCAGTATTATAAGTCTATAGTAGGGGTACTAGTCAATATTTTTGCTACTACTCAACTTTCCTAAACTTCCCCCAAAGTCAAAATTGACACTCATTTAGGGCCGGAGGGAGTTCCTTACAACCGCCCATTGTAGTGCTGGGATACGTTCATGAGACAATTTCCTGATGTACTTTCTTTAGATTCTGCCCCTGCTGCTATTACTTTTGGAATGAGAATCACAATTATAAAACTTTGACCATACTCCCCTCTGAATATTATATAGCACACATCAAATTCTGTTCCTAACAAAGAAGATGGTGACAATTATGCGCGACAAACGTATAGGTGAATTAACAAAATTATTCGCTCTTGGTTTGGAATCTTTGGTGCAGGGAGGCTGGATCTTGAGGAATTGAGCACCAACTGATTGTGTGCAGGTACCCTATAATTTTATGAATAATATGTTTGAATCAAATTATCTGCACTAAAAGGATGGACATGTAGAACCCCCTCTGCGCCAAATATTGTACTACCTCCGTCCCAGAGTAAGAGTCCTATTTTTTTTCTGTTGGCACGAAGGTATTTTGAGCAATAATTTTAGGTTATTTCAATTATGTTAATGAACATCTAGATATTGATATTGGTAGTACATATAATGGAGTATCAATAACAAGTTTAAAATCTCCATTAGGATAATTAGATCAACCTAAAATTATTGCTCAAAATACCTTCGTGCTAACAGCGAAAAAAATAGGACTCTTACTCTGGGACGGAGGGAGTATCATGTTTCTGTTGCGGAGCCAAGAAAGTGGCTCTTTTTTTTCAATCAGTCTGCTTTAAGAATTGTTATAGATAAGTATCATACTTAAATCTTTCAGTTGTTACTTCCCTTGCATGTTCTTTATATATCGTGTTTAGTGCTTTCTCGTTTGGGGTTGTCTTTCTGTCTCTGCTGTATGCCTGTGCAGGAGGTGCAGGATTCCGCTTAATTTTTTTATCTTATCAGAATGTGAAGAAACTCAACTAGTACCTTGATTATATCATGATACTCATCATAATATACATCTCTTGCTACAAAATTTCTATATATACATAAATTTTGACTTTCTCCTCATAGCAATCATACCCTAATTTTTCAATTATTATTATTTTTTTAATTTTTTTTTTGTAAGGATATCTGTAGTTTCTACTACATGAGATCATTGGTAGAAATATGGGGGTACCCCACCATGTTATCAGCTAGTACTAAGCATTTAAACTTTCTCTTGTGCAGAATCTTAGAGATGAACACGAGTAGTAAATTCAAGAACCTTACATGCAATTTATGGTCACATCAAAATAGCGTAGCGCATGCTGTCATTAACCATTAGGTGATTTATCTCTGACACTCTTGCCAGCTCACCTGACACCCAAACTCCATCAGCACTGTTGATGTGTGGATGAGACAAGCATGAAAGAAGTGCGAGTGGAGATCTTACAATGCTGTATATAATTGAAAGACCATTCCGTCCTTCTTGCCTTGCTCTATCAAGATTATGTGAAAAAATAGGTAACTCAGCTCTGTTTTCTTCTCCAAACATGCTCTCATCTGCTACTTTTGGACTTTTACGTATGTTTTGGAGGTTGTGACTCACCACAGAGAGTATACACTTCATCGTTCTGCTAAACGTATGGGCTTTCTTGCTGAGGTTAGTGTGTAAAGTATGTGAAGTATTGAAGTGAAGAGAAGAGAGGGGGAAGCTCCTTATGTATATGGGTAATGGCATGCGGATGGTGGTAGTGTGAGTGCTAGTGCTTTCACAAAGGTGTTTATGGGTGTGTGCTTTTGAGGACTTTCACTTTTTTTTTTCTTATTTCTATTTTGGTGGGGTCTTTCTCAAGCTACGTTACTGCCTAATTTGCATAATTTTGCAGACAATAGTATGGATTACTCCCTAATGTAACAAATACAAGGGTTTATTTTGAATAAATATCATAGTGAATGATCTAGAAAAAGTTATTGATTATTGATATTCAAAGTACAAAGGAGTCCAAGGAGATGTTATTATTGGCTATATGTAGCTAATATCTTTATCATTCTGACTATTTTGATTGGAAGAATATATGGGAGAAGCAATACCTCTTGTGCTAAAAATGTGATCTAGAGCTTGTCTTTGGTACCACGAAGATTCTTTACATCGCGTGTGCGTCTCTTTTGTGTGTGTGCGACACCGAGAATTTGTTCTTTCTGTAGTCTCTGTTGGTGTGGATACTTCTGGTCAAGTGAAATTTACCGACAGGCGATATTTATATGATATTTGTTTTATCTTTAGTTAGCAGATTCAAATACCGGGAAATGAGCAGACTAATCCATCATCCTATCCCAAGGTAAGGTCTTAAAAAGGGTCTTAAATACTCAATTTTCTTCTGCATGCAGAATTAATTTCATGTGTTGTAGTTTTGATCTGTAATTTTCAGGCCATTTTCTATTCAGCATGAAGTAACTTTACTATTGTACCAATTCTTGATCTATTTGGCTCCTTTTAGTGTATCATTTATCCCTATCTTTTTTTTTTTTTTTTTTTGTCATGCGCAGTTGTATATGTATATACTCCTTCCATCTCACAAGTGTTGTGGCTGACTTGTCAGTGTTTTTAAGGAATTTGTGCTACTTGTTTGCAGATAGCTTGTAGCATGGTAGAATTGCAGTAATACTGTTTTCTTATTAAAAATGCAAATTTGTTTTGTGGCGGGAAAAATGCAACACTTAGTATAATAGGAGAGTATATTCTTTTCGTTTCAGTTACCTTTCTGGTTCAATTACAAAGTGTACGGGTTGAGAATGACCTCATTTTGTAAATGGTTTATTGAAGGGGATATGGATAATCTATTCAGATTAAGTTCATGAACTTAGTTCCTTAGCTCAGTACCTAAACCATTAGTTTCTTTCTTTATTAGCCTGTTAACTGCCAATATTTTTGTTAATAGCTTTTATTTAAAGATTTCAAAGTACTAAAAGAAAAGGTATATTACTTTAGTTCCTCTTGTTTAATATTAGTTGGGTTTTTATATGTTATGTCAGTCAAGTTGCATACTTAAACATTGTTTACAAACAAGACACCAGAATCACAACTAGTCTTACGCACCACAAGACAGTCTTTCTAGAACTGAGGAAGAGGGTATACTATTCATGTTAATGCTTGGAAACTGCTTTTAGTATTCTTTGGAAATGTGATGAAAAGCACGAAATAGCCTCACCATTTTTTTTAGGAATCAAGTCAATGGCAGTCATGTTAGATATAGGAGTACTATTTGGATAGAATTTGTGAGGGAGAATTTACCAATTATATGGATATAGACCGACTTGTACATGGAAATATTATTGCTCCACCCACTAGCGTTGTGTTGTAAGACTTACCCCCGTAAATGGATAACAACGTTTGTTATAAAGTGCTATTATTGGACATTATGCGGCTAAGTTGGAATACAGTTATGATGTTGTACATTTTATGTGTACTCCAATGATGTGGATGTTCTTATCTAATGAGGTCGAGGTTCTAAGTCAAGAAATTTCTTGTACATTTTTCAAAGTTGGTGATCATTGCAGAGCTCCGACCAATCTCATGTTCTAAGGTGTCAAAATACTTCCTTTGACTTTGTTAAGCAACGATGAGAGAAAATTGAGCCATTTCAATGTCGTTTGTTGGTGTCAATTGTCAAAGTTTCATGAATGCATTTGGATAAATGGACATTTTCGATGTAGTTTATTTATGATATTCCCTCCGTCGCGTAGAGAAAGTCTCATTTGACTTTTAATGGTCTACACAAGTGAACTTTGACCAAACATTAATGTCATATAATCAGCCCGATGAAATTCTAAAAAATGCATTTTACTAAAATCACCTTTGACAAATATCATATTTTGATATATGCTTGCAATACTATATGTCTACATGGTGGATAGTAGAGGTACTTGTGTATATTTTTGCTACCACGTAACGTTCTTAAACTTCCCTGATGTAGATCCGGTGAGAGTTTTATACAACCTTCCATTGTCGTCAGGGCGGAATTCGTGCAATCAAGCCACATCATTCTGATGACAAGGTGAGAGTGTCTCATGAAATACTTTTTTTCAGATTCTTGCCTGCTGCTATTACTTTTGGAGTGAGAATCAAAATTATAAAACTTTGTGCACAGTACTCCCCCGTCTGAATATTATAACACACATCAACTTATTCTGTTCCTAACAAAGAAGATGGTTATAATTATGCGCGACAGACGTAAATGTGAAGTAACAAAATCATTCGTTCTTAGTTTGAAATTTTTGGTGCAGGGAGGACTGAATCTTTGATGAATTGAGCACCAACCGATTGTGCTGGTACCCTACTTTTTGGTGAATAACATTTTTGAATCAAATCATCTGCATTAAAAGGATAGACATGTAGAACCCACTCCGTCAGTGCCAAAATATAATAAAGCCAAGAGAGTGGCTTTATTATATGTTAGAACCCTAGTTCTTAACTAAGTGTTTTGACAAATAAATTAAGAACACATCTTGGAGTAACAAAGAAGCAAACTGGAAATCATCAAGACACTCTTTACAAACTGATAATGATCAAAAACCTGCATCAGTCTTGGTCTACTATCTTCATAATCATATCGAGACAGCTAACCTTCAAGATAGCAGACCTTCAACAAATTGTTCAAAGCAACTCAGTCAAACTGACACATAAAGTCAAAATTCAAAAACACTGTTCACAGAATTTAATGACTGACATATATATTTCCAAGATATTGAAGGCCGTTGGAACTCAAACGGATATAATATGAAGACCTATAAATAGAGACCTCTGCACAACTGAAGAACCACCTCAAAAAATACATTGTCTTAGCCATTACACAATTTGTTAAAAGCTTCTAAGCAAATCCAAATTGTCAAAGCACTCTTAATATTTATAAATCTGTGCTAATAACAAAAACATAGGTCTCACATAGCTACATAAGAGCCAGTTTAGAGATCACCAAACCTTCACATTTGTGAAACCCTTTTCTTTTTCTTTTTCTGTACTTTACAACAAGTACAAAGCTTAATTAGTAAGGCTAATTAGGTTAGAAAATTCTGAGGGAATTTTCTTGCAATTTATTGTGATTTCTTGACGAAGTATTATAGTGGATTGCTTCTTCACTGTTGAGGACAGTGAGGCGTGGATGTAGGAGAGTTGCTAAAAGCTCTGAACCACGTTATATCCTTGTGTTTGTGTCTTCTTATCTCACACTTATTCACACACTTATCACATATTATTTACTCATTAAATTCTTCCATTTATTTATCTTTTATTCCGCTGCATAACTCTACATACACACACTGCACCTCAAGACAGTCGACCTACTCTGTCAAGACAGTCGACCTCTTGTGCACTAATATTTTACCTGTTTAAGTCTATATTAAGGAACAGGTTCTTTCAATTGGCACCAGAGCTGGTTTCTAAAAGACTTAAGTGTCTTCAAGCTTAACATCTTGTGAAGGATCCAGAAGCACCAACATCATGCCTCAACCAAGAAGAAATAATGAGAAAGACATTCCACATGTTGATGACTGTGGATCATTTGAAATTTTCTCCTCCAAAATCAAAACTTACCTTGATTCAAACAGTGTTTGGAACTGGTTTGTGCTTCATGAAGAAGTCAAGATTCCAACTCAACCTGACACAAATGGAGGAGAGGACAAATACAAGACACCAAACTTATGGACTGAAACTGAAAAACACTTGGTAACAGCTAATCAAAAAGTTAGAAACATCTTACAAAAAAGTGTTAATGACTCTTTGGCCCAAGAAATTGGGAAAGTTGAAACTGCTAAAGAAGCCTGGGATTTAATCAAAACCAAGTTTACCAAGCACACAAGTGTAAGAGCACAAAACCTATATAACCTATTAAGGCAACTTGACAACTTCAAGTTTGCTGCTGGTGAAAGAGTGAGTGCAGCTAAAGATAGATTTGAAGATCTACTTAGACTAGTATCAGATCATGGCAAGAAACTGGATCAACAAGATTTATGTCTAAAGATTTTTTCCAGCCTTCCCCAAGAATATGAAAAAGTAGCCTTACCAATAAGAGAAGGTATTGAATGGCCTACCATGACTGTTGAACAATATTTTGGCAAATTGGAAGCATATGAACTTGAAGGAACTGTCAAATTACCCACCATTGCCTCATCCTTAGCCAATGCTCACACCATGGCCCTTGCTGCACAAGAAGCTCCTAAAGCTTACTCACAACAGGACATTGACTCCCTAATCTGCAATGCTATTCAGAAAGTCAATCTGTCTCAAAAAACTGAACTCAAACCATTGACTCAAGAAGACATCCCTAGCCTAATTACCATAGCTGTTAAAAATGCTATGAGACACCAGAAAAGAATGTTTGACAAAAGAAATACAGCATCCACTTCTAAACAAGTCCAAACTGAGAAAAAGGATGTCACTTGCTATAACTGTGAAAAATTAGGTCACTATTCTCAAGAGTGCCCTGAACCAAGGAAATCAAGAAACTCCTCAACCCAGAAGAAGTTGTCTTATTCTAAAGATATTATACACAGTTCTAGATGCAATTGCTTCAGCTGTGCCAAAGCCAAACAAGGTGAAAAGAAGGAACAGGTTATGATAGCAGACCTGTCAAAATTCAGTGATGATGAAAGTGAATCCTCAGACTCAGATGACATGGATGCCATGATATGTCTAATGGCAAATAAAGGTGAAGACTCAGAAAGTGAAGAAGAACTTGAAGCCCTTCCAGCTGCAGAAGAACTGAGAGAGGTAAGTGACTTTAATTCTCTTGATCTTGAAGGTCTTAAAAATTTAGCTTGCACCTTATTTATTCAGAGAAAGAACGAAGAATCAAGCCTTAGGGTCTTAATAACTGAAAATTTGCAATTTTCTAAGGATCTAGAAAGCCTCAAAAACAAAAATACCCTTCTTGAAACCCAAAATCTCACCCTCCAAAACCAGAATAAACAGCAAGATGACGAGATAGTAGACCTTCATGCTGATGTATTCAATGCCAGAAATAAACACCTCCAAATCAGCAGTCAACTAAAGGAGCTCAACCTTAGAATAGAGACACTGAATGATGAAAACCAAGCATTGAAAGCAAAAATTGAATCTTGGAATAAATCAAGTTCAGCTATGTCTCATTTACTCTACTCTCAAAGGCATCCCTTTGATAAAACTGGACTAGGTGCAAATAACCCAACCTTGATTGAGTACAAATTACCTGAAGGGGAAAGGAAATTTGAAAAAATGTTACTGGTCAAAATGGGAGACAAAACAATAAGGAAACCCATCTATCCTGTCCAAACAAAACAGGATGTGTACGAGGCTAAAGGAAAAATGAAAGAGGTCAGCTATCATGACCAAGCTTCCAGTAGTAATATTCAAAAGACCAATTCCAACAACAAAAATGATGATCCTAACCCTAAAAGGCAATCTCAGACGTGGAAGAACAATCAAACTGGTCAATACAACTACAGACAGCAGACCTATCAAGGACAATCCAGAAGACAGCAGACCTATCAAGGATATGCAAGAAGACAGAAGACCTATCAAAACAGAAACAGAGGAAGAAAAGGTCAAAACTATAGCTTTTCAAGGACCCCTAACACTTATACCTCACCCAAATCATACAATTCTTACCCACATCATAACTACCATCATCAACAATTCAGAATGACACCCTATATGTACCAAATCCTATCATACCTAAATTCATTCAACCAAAAATCCTTTGTCCCAAAGAACAACAGCACTCCTAAGAAAATTGTAAAAGTTTGGGTCCCTAAGGCTGTCTAACCTCTTGGACCCATAATTCAAAGGGGACCATGTTTATTTTTATTTAATTGTTTTGTAGGACTTTAATAAGGGAATCTGGTACCTAGACAGTGGATGCAGTAGGCACATGACCTTCAACAAACATTGGCTGCAGAACTTCATTTCAAAAGATGGTCCAAATATTGTTTTTGGAGATAACTCTCAAGCCAGAGTAAAAGGATATGGAGATTTAATCACAAAGAACATTATCTTATCAAATGTGTCTTATGTGGAAGGCCTCAAGCACAACTTGATTAGCATCAGTCAGATCTGTGACAAAGGATTTCATGTTGTGTTCTCATAACCTGTGTCAAGTAAAGAATTCCAATGATGAAATCATTTTAACTGGCCTCAGAAAAGGAAATGTGTACTGCATATCTCTTGAAGTGACTAAATCCTCTAATGCTATGTGTCTACTGTCTTTTAGTCAGTCTGATTTGGCATGGCTCTGGTATAAGAGATTAGCCCACTTAAATCTCAAAAGCATAGCCAAACTTGCTGCATCTAAACTTGTCAAAGGACTTCCAAAAATTTCCTTCAAAAAGGACAAACTGTGCAATGCTTGTCAGTGTGGAAAACAACAAAGGACCTCCTTTAAAGCTAAAAACAGATTGGATACAAAAAGGCCTCTTGAACTCCTTCATATGGACTTATTTGGACCAATCAGAACTAGAAGTCTTGGAGGAAAAAGATATTCTCTAGTAATAGTTGATGACTTTACAAGATTTTCTTGGATCATTCTCTTAGAATCCAAATCAGAAACACTTGGTCATCTTGTCAAATTGATAAATCAAGTGGAAAACCTAAAAAGCATCAAAGTAGTTAGAATAAGGTCAGATCATGGTACTGAATTTGATAATACTGGAGTTGAAGAGTTCTGCAATCAACAAGGAATTAGTCATAACTTCTCAGCCCCTAGAACTCCTCAACAAAATGGAGTGGCTGAAAGAAAGAACAGAACTATATGTGAAGCTGCAAGGACCATGTTATCTGAAAACAACCTCCCTAAGTATTTTTGGGGAGAAGCTGTTACAACTGCAGTCTATGTTCAAAACAAGACCTTGATTAATAAATTCCACCTGAAGACTCCCTATGAATTGTGGAATGAAAGGACTCCAACTATCTCTTACTTTCATGCCTTTGGAAGTAAGTGCTTCATTCACAATAATGGGAAGAATAATTTGGACAAATTTGAGTCCAAAAGTGATGAAGGGATATTCCTTGGCTACTCTACTACCAGCAAAGCATACAGAGTGTACAATAAAAGAAGAATGGTTGTTGAAGAATCCATCCATGTGGATTTTGATGAATCTCCCAGTGCCTGGGATGAAAAGATTAATGAGTTTGATGAAACTCTTGGAAATGTTGATTCCATGCCTGAACCTTCACCCATTCTCTCACAAAATTCAAAAAATGACCAACTCGATTATCTTCCTTACAATCTACCCAAATTATCCCCTGAACCCTTTCCTCCCTTCAGCAACCTCAAAATCAATAACATTCAACCCTCACCATCAGTTGCAAAAGATAGAACTACCCTAAATAATCCTGTTTTCACTCCTGATAGTAGTCCTACTAATGATAGTGGACCTACCAATGACAATAGACCTACTACTGATACCTTTCCTATCCCAACTAACTTGACTGGGATAAACTGTAAGCCTAGCTCATCCACTCAAGAACCTTCTATTCCTAATCTGACTAGATCAATTCCTATTTCCAGCATATACATTGATCTCCCTATTTCTAGAAACTTCAACAATAATCACCCTGAGTCATTAGTAATTGGTGACATTGCCAGTGGAGTTCAAACAAGGTCAAATCTTGAAGATGAAGCCTTATACAGTGCCTTCATATCCTAGATAGAGCCAAAGAAGATCAATGAAGCTTTACTTGATGCAGATTGGATAGAAGCAATGGAGGAAGAGCTTGAATAGTTTGAAAGAAACAAAGTTTGGAAACTTGTTCCTAAACCTAAAAATCAAACCATTATTGGAACTAGATGGGTGTTCAGAAACAAGATGAATGAAGATGGTACAGTTATCAGGAACAAAGCAAGATTGGTAGCTCAAGGCTATAGACAAGAAGAAGGTATTGACTATGATGAAACCTATGCTCCAGTTGCTAGACTAGAAGCAATTAGGCTGTTTCTTGCCTATTCATCATCCAAGAATATGACTGTATATCAAATGGATGTTAAAAGTGCATTTCTAAATGGTGTTCTTCATGAAAAGGTCTTTGTGGCACAACCTCCTGGATTTGAATCCCCAAAATTCCCAGATCATGTCTACAAACTGGATAAAGCTCTGTATGGACTCAAACAAGCCCCTAGAGCTTGGTATGAAACATTATCTAATTTCCTACTTGAAAAAGGTTTTTTAAAAGGGCAAATTGATAAAACCTTGTTCATCAAAAAGACCAACCAAGATATTCTACTCATTCAAATTTATGTGGATGATATTATATTTGGCTCAACTAATGATGATCTCTGCAAGGAATTTGGATCAATAATTTAAGAAAAATTTGAAATGAGCATGATAGGAGAGCTCACTTTCTTTTTGGGTCTGCAAGTCACGCAATTGCCCAATGGAATCTTTATAAATCAAGGGAAATACACTAGAGATATGCTGAAGAAATTTGATATGCAAAATGTCTCTACAGCCAAAACTCCTCTATCAACAACTGCAAAATTACATGCAGATCCTGAAGGTCAAAGTGTGAATCAAACTTTGTATAGAAGCTTCATTGGATCTCTTCTCTATGTCACTGCCTCTAGACCTGACATTATGTTCAGTGTTTGCTTGTGTGCAAGATTTCAAGCAGATCCTAAGGAATCTCATTTAGCTGCAGTAAAAAGGATTTTAAGATACCTTAAAGGGACTCCTGATTTTGGAATTTGGTATCCTAAGGAATCTCCTTTATCTCTTATTGGATACACTGATTCAGACTATGCTGGATGCAACTTGGATAGGAAATCCACCAGTGGTAGTTGTCAGTTCCTTGGCTCAAGAATTATAAGTTGGTGCAGCAAAAAACAAACATCAGTTGCTACATCAACTGCAGAAGCAGAATATGTTGCTGCTGGCCTATGTTGTTCACAAGTCCTTTATCTCAGAAATCAACTCAAAGACTTTGGAATTTCTCAAGATCATATTCCTATATTCTGTGACAATACTAGTGCTATAGCAATGATTGAGAATCCAGTCCAGCATTCTAAAACAAAGCACATTGAAGTTAGACACCATTTCATAAGAGATCATGTTGAAAAGGGTGATATATGTCTTTCTCATGTGTGCACTGAGAATCAACTAGCTGACATTCTCACAAAGGCACTTGATGAACAAAGATTCAGCTACTTAAGGGCAAACATGGGAATGCTGAACATGCCAAGCAAATAAAAGGGAGATATCATTAAAACTTAGTGGAGTACATAAGTAAAAGGAGTAAAATACGACAAAAAGGCGCCATAAAAGGCTTCCCTACTCCTATAAACCAAAAGGAGCCAAAAACATGTCATCTGCTCCATCTTCACTCAAGACAGCAGACCTCTCCACTAGGTCAACTATCTTCAGTTCTCAGAAATTACTCCTCTGACTTCCATGGTCCTTCAACAAAAGAGCACTCTGCTGACATATCTACCTCCTCCTTCATCCCTCCATATGATGTCCCAACAAATGGCTGACCTGACTCATCAGATCTCTCCAGAATGAGTCTACTATCCCATCTCCACGACTCAACTCCTCTGACAGAATGATTTGATGAAGGCCATACAGATCTAGGCCACCAATTCTTGGCTTCCTGTGGCTTAGGGAAAGTATCTAAAGGTGATGAGAAGCTGAAAGTACCAGAGGAATTATGACTCTCACTAAACAAATATGCCTCATTTGATCTAAAGCTTCCCTCCTCCTTATTCCCAAATCTGAGTGGACTACAGCAAGAAAAATACTTACTTGATAAAAGGTAAAATGAGCTGGTCTTAGTATAAGAACTTCCATCATAATTGTCTCCTTGGCCTTCCCCCCTCTCTCCTTTCTTGCCTATCACTAAATCAACCTTCCTCTCCTCCTGCAAAAGATCAAGCAAAGATCTTTTAGGTCCTATGTCTTCTTCAATTTATGATATTTTGACTTTGCCCTTGCCAATGTCACACCTCTTTTCTACCTCCTCCCCTCTCTTCAGCTTCTTTCTTTCTTCCTTAACAAACTCTTCTCTAGCATGGAGCCACATTTCTTTCTTAATAGACCTCTCCATCAATTCCACCTTTTTAAGTGGATCATTTGGAAGCAATTGATCCACCTCCTGCTCACTTATCAAGGCTTCTTGTGCCTGATACTCCCTATACTCCTTCAAAAACTTGTTATTCTCCACCTTTTCTTCCTTCTCCTTAAAGTTCAACTTCTTTACAAGATCAGACATCTTGCTTGGGCTAAAAATGTTTGTTAGTCTACCCATTTTTTTTGGAATTTTGAAAGAAGAAAGTCTACTATCTTACTTTGACCTCTCTATAAATCTGAATATTTGCTGTTGTGATGTATTATTCACCAACAAATGCTTATTATATAGAAAGATTTCACATCATTTAATTCACCTCGAGAATGAATGTTATAGATACAATGATGACAGTAGACCTCAAAAGATGTATTCCAGTAAGGCTGATTTGATCAAGTTGACTGAAATTACTGGATTAATAGAAGAATATTGGACTTAACCATGTCAATATTTATGAGGGTATAAAGAATGTTTGCTCCGTTTACGCTATGTCCTCTACGTAAACATAAAAAGAAGATAGTTACTGCTTTAACAGTTACAACTGTGATGAGTCACCTGCTTGTCCACATCACTTACGTTTTTCCATTAAAGGGCATGTCTTTTCACCTTTCTACCGTTGTCCCCTAAACTCTTAAAAGCCACCGTTTCCAGTAACCTATCATCTTTATAAAACCTTTCCTCCTCATTCAAAAAATTGACCGTTACATACTCTGCTTCTTTCTCTCAAACCCTAGAAAAATGTCTTCATCCGCTCATGGCTATCGCATCAAAAAGTCGTTTTACATTAATCCAGCTGGTGGATGGATCGGAGAACTTCTCTCAAATGCAAAGCTTAAGACATTCATGGAAGCCAAGCATCCAATTCTCCCTCTACTCTGTTCTCACATCTACGACAATGGAGTATGGACTCAGCAACACAATATCCAATTTACCCTCCAAGGTACCTCCTACACCATATCTCCTAGTGATGTTGCTGCTACTTATGGCACCTTAAATGAACCCCACATGATTACAAATATTTGGAATTCCAACATCAACTACTCTTCCCAAACTGCTACTATAGAAGGATGGCCTAATTACCAAAGTGACAAACCTGTCTATAAAAAGCTCCTCTCTGCCAAATTCTCCATCTTAGCTGATATAATTATGAAAGGTTTGTGTGGAAAGACCTCCTCTCATCATGTCATGAGCCCTAATTAGTGGAAGCAATTACTATGTCTGTTACACAAAGTTCAAACCACAAACTGGAGTTTTGTGCTGTTGTCTAACTTTAGGCTTAGATCTGGTCATCATCCCCTCAAAATCAAATCCAAATCCTCCACAAATCCTGGGCTTTATAGATTCATGAGTGGGATTTTGCTTCACATTGGGAGAACAATGAGAATTAGAGTCCCAGCCCCCTATGATAGCCAAGTAGACCATCACAGATACAAGGTTTTTAGTGTTCATACCTTTTCTTACAAACAACAAGGTAAGGTACAAGAACCCATTGGAGATGAAAACTCACCTACCCATACCTCATCAATATCTGGAAGTGATATTGAAAGAGAGACCCTAGCTGAAATGATTCATACCATTAAGGGAAAAGGTATGAAAGACAAAGGACCCAAGATAGTAGACCTGGATGATGACTCCTCTGTGCATGAACCTCTAGCCAAAATCATTCCACCTTTACTTATTGAAGCACCTCCACCCTCTACTCCTGGTCCCAGCACCACTCAAACCCCTTCTCCCTCCCCTAAAATCTTTGCTGTTTACAAAAGAACAAAAGCCAAACCTAAACAAACTCCAATACCAGAAATATCCAAATCCCAACCCTCCAGAAAATCCAAGAGACTTCAAAAAGAAAATGAACCCATTAATATAGATAAATAAATGGAAGAATTTAATGAGTAAATAATATGTGATAAGTGTGTGAATAAGTGTGAGATAAGAAGACACAAACACAACGATATAACGTGGTTCAGAGCTTTTAGCTACTCTCCTACATCCACGCCTCACTGTCCTCAACAGTGAAGAAGCAATCCACTATAATACTTCGTCAAGAAATTACAATAAATTGCAAGAAAATTCCCTCAGAATTTTCTAACCTAATTAGCCTTACTAATTAAGCTTTGTACTTGTTGCAAAGTACAGAAAAAGAAAAAGAAAAGGGTTTCACAAATGTGAAGGTTTGGTGATCTCTAAACTGGCTCTTATGTAGCTATGTGAGATCTATGTTTTTGTTATTAGCACAGATTTATAAATATTAAGAGTGCTTTGACAATTTGGATTTGCTTAGAAGCTTTTAACAAATTGTGTAATGGCTAAGACAATGTATTTTTTTGGGATGTAAGCTTAAACCTTTACATCTCTTTGTGATCTAATTGTGTTTTGTTTCAATATAGATTAAATTCTCTTACAGATGTTGCTATGCCTCTTAATTATTTCCCAAAAAGGGGGAAATTGTTAGAACCCTAGTTCTTAACTAAGTGTTTTGACAAATAAATTAAGAACATATCTTGGAGTAACAAAGAAGCAAACTTGAAATCATCAAGACACTCTTTACAAACTGATAATGATCAAAAACCTGCATCAGTCTTGGTCTACTATCTTCATAATCATATCGAGACAGCTAACCTTCAAGATAGCAGACCTTCAACAAATTGTTCAAAGCATCTCAGTCAAACTGACACATAAAGTCAAAAGTCAAAAACACTGTTCACAGAATTTAATGACTGACATATATATTTCCAAGATATTGAAGGCCATTGGAACTCAAACGGATATAATATGAAGACCTATAAATAGAGACCTCTGCACAACTGAAGAACCACCTCAAAAAATACATTGTCTTAGCCATTACACAATTTGTTAAAAGCTTCTAAGCAAATCCAAATTGTCAAAGCACTCTTAATATTTATAAATCTGTGCTAATAACAAAAACATAGATCTCACATAGCTATATAAGAGCCAGTTTAGAGATCACCAAACCTTCACATTTGTGAAACCCTTTTCTTTTTCTTTTTCTGTACTTTGCAACAAGTACAAAGCTTAATTAGTAAGGCTAATTAGGTTAGAAAATTCTGAGGGAATTTTCTTGCAATTTATTGTAATTTCTTGACGAAGTATTATAGTGGATTGCTTCTTCACTGTTGAGGACAGTGAGGCGTGGATGTAGGAGAGTTGCTAAAAGCTCTGAACCACGTTATATCGTTGTGTTTGTGTCTTCTTATCTCACACTTATTCACACACTTATCACATATTATTTACTCATTAAATTCTTCCATTTATTTATCTTTTATTCCGCTGCATAACTCTACATACACACACTGCACCTCAAGACAGTCGACCTACTCTGTCAAGACAGTCGACCTCTTGTGCACTAATATTTTACCTGTTTAAGTGTATATTAAGGAACAGGTTCTTTCATTATATTTTCAATCAGTCTCCTTTAAGAATTGTTTAAGAAAAGTATCATACTTAAATATTTCCATTGTTTATTCTTTACATTTTCATTATATATCGTTCTTAGTGCTTTAGCTTTAGGGGCTGTATTTCTGTCTCTACTCTATGCTTGTCCCTGGAGGAACGGGGTTGAGCTTAATATTCTGTCTTATTAGAATGTGAAGAAACTCAACTACTGGCCTGATGATAACATAATAATCATCATAATATGCATATCTTGCTACAAAATTCTTATCTATACATCAATTTGACTTTTTTCTTCAAAGAAACCATGAACCCGAAATATTTATGTAATGATATCTGCATTTTCTACTATATGAGGTCATTGGTATGAATACGGGGATACACCACCATGCTTTAGTAAATTCAAGAAGCTTACTTGCAATATATGATCACATCATAATAGCGTAGCGCATGCTGTCACTGACCAGAAGGTGATTTATCTCTGATACTCGTGCCAGCTCACCGGACACCCAAACTCCATCAGCACCGTTGATGTGGGGATGAGACAAGCATGAAAGAAGTGAGAGTGGAGCTCTTACAATGCTGTATATAATTGAAAGACCATTTCGTCCTTCTCGCCTTGCTCTGTCAAAATTATGTGCAAAAATAGGTAACTCGGCTCTGTTTTCTTCTCCAAACATGCTCTCATCTGCTGCTTTTGGACTTTTACGTATGTTTTGCCTCACCACAGAGAGTATACGCCTCACTGTTCTGCAAAACGACTGGGCTTTCTTGTTGAGGTAAGTGTGTAAATTATGTGAAGTATTGAAGTGAAGAGAAAGAGAGGTTTGAAGCTCCTTATGTATATGGGTTATGGCTTGTTGGTGGTGGTAGAGTGAGTGCTAGTGCTTATCACAAAGGTGTTTATGGGTATGGGCTTTTCATGACTTTCACTTTGTTTCTTCTTTTATTACGCCATTTTTTTTTCCTATTTTGGTGGGGTCTTTTTCAAGCCACCTTACCTACTAATGTAGCAGATACAAGGGTTTATTTTGAATAAATAACATAGTAAATGATCTAGAAAAAGTTCTTGATTATTTGATGTTCAAAGTACAAAAGGAGTCTAAGGAGATGTTATTATTGGCAATATCTAGCTGATGTTATTATTGGCAATATCTAGCTGATATTTTTATCAATACTTCTGATTAGTCAAGTGAAATTTGCCAGCAGGCGATATTCATATGATATTTGTTTTATTTTTAATTTGCAGATTCAAATACCGAGAAATGAGCAGACTAAGCAGTCTTCGAATCCCACGGTAAAGTCTCATAAAGGGTCTTAAATAATCAATTATCCTCTGCAAGCAGGATTATTTTCATAGTTTAGATCTGTAATTTTCAGGTCAGCATGAAATCTATATACAATTATCCTCTGCAAGCAGGAAGGGGTTGGAAGCTCTTTATGTGTATGGGTTTTGGCTTGCGGTTAGCGGTAGTGTGAGTGCTAGTGCTTATCGCAAAGGTGTTTACGTGGGTTTGTGAATCAGAAAAACTATTGACAAAGCCGTTATATAGAAGAAAGGCATGAAGACGTTGAAACCACGCCCTAGGAGATTGTTTGAGCCTGTATAATGCCTTGTACAATTTGCACACATGGTTAGGAACTGACGGATCAACAAACCCGGGAGGTTATTTCATGTAAACTTCTTCATGAATAACACCATTGAGAAATGCATTTCGAACATCCAATTGCTGAATATCCCAAGAACGAGAATGAGCAATAGCAAGAACAGTCCGAACAGCAGAAGGTTTGGCAACCGGACTGAAAATCTCATCATAATCAAGACCGACCTGTTGTGTAAACCCCTGAGCAACCTGACGGTCCTTGTGTCTCCCAATGAACCCATCGGATTTCCGTTTGACTTTGAAAATCTAATGGCAACCGACCTCATTCATCGTGGGGTGAGACGGAACAAGGGACCATGTCTGGTTTTTGTGGAGAGCAGATAATTACACGCACACCCTGTCAGTGAGGAAAAGTTGATGCGTGTTTGCACGTGCGAGGTTCATAAGTGAGAGAATCCTTTTGAACAGCAAGGAGACTCTCAGGTAATGAGGAGGGTGAAGTCAAGTAATGGACTTAAAACGACGGGGAGTAGATAATGAATCTGTTGAAGGGCCGGTGGAGGAATCTGAAACTGCCGAGGACTCATCTGGCATTGAAGAATCGACTATACTTGAATTCCCAGAAAGCGGAGGACTGGCAGAGGAGGCTTGCTGTTGAACTGGGCTGGGCCGGAGATGGGCCAGAAGATGCAGTCGGCCCAGGTGACAAGGGAGGAGTGTCCTCAAGTGGCCCACTAGGTAAGTTGAAGGGAATTGGAATTGAGGCAAACTTGGGCCGCCACTGGTGAGAAGTAGAAGAGTTGGGCTGCAAGGCGACGGGCCGGCAGGAGGTTTGGGACGAGAGCTTGGACCAGGACCGGAGGAAATAGAGATGGTCCAAGAGCATGGGCCTTGCAGCCTTGTACCTAAATAGTTAGAAGCTAAGCCACTATTTTTCCACGTAAAATGAGACTTATAAAAAATAACGTGACGAGAGATATATAATTTTTCAATAGCCAAGTCCATGCAGCAATAACCTTTGCGTAAATTATCATAACCTAGAAAAATACAGTGTGTTGATTTTGGCATAAGTTTGTGAGATTTGGTAGGCACAACATGCGGAAAACAAGAGCATCCAATAACTTTGAGAAAACGATAGTCAGGGGTGCGTACTAGTAATCATTCATGGGGAGACACAAACTTATGTTGACACATGGGCAACCTCTTGATGAGATAAACCGCAATGTTGAACGCTTTTAACCAAAATTTATAAGGAAGATGGGCATTAGATAAGAGACATAAACCTGTTTCAACAATATGGCGGTGTTTTCGTTCAACAGTCCCGTTTTGTTGAGGAGTGTAGGCACGTAAGTTGATGTTTTAATACCAGTTTTTTGAGGAAAAAAAGTAAATACCCAACTAGTGAACTCACACCCCCATCAGTTTGAATAGCTTTAACAGTATGAATGGTAGTAATACGACGAGATAATTGATTTTTAATGTATGTTTTGAAGGAAGCAAAGATTTGTGTCACATCAGATTTATGAAATAAAGGAAACAACTATACATAATGATAATAATCATCAACTTTAGATAAATAAAAACGATGTCCATTCAAATAATTAACCGGGGCGGGGCCCCAAATCTAAGTGAAGCATATCTAAAGGGTGTAAAGCATTAAAAGACATGGGGAAAAGGGGAGTTTACTAGACTTGCCGAAATGGCAAACATGCCAACATTGTTGCTCATTAATCTTCCTAGTTAACAGAATACTAGACCGTTGACACAAAACTTTATGGATAAGGGTGGACGGATGTCCTAAACGAGCATGCCACGTTTCCTGACTTGAGCATTCTCTGAGAAGATAAATATGATTACCTGAGGACTCCTTATCGAATGTAAGTTTATAAAGACCGCTGAAATTACTGCCAGAGATAAGGGTCTCCCGAGTCCGTTTGTCCTTAACAAGAAAACCACATGCATCGATTTCAAAATAACAATTATTATCTTTACAAAAATGGCGAATAGATAATAAAGCTTTATGAAGGTTTGGAACATAGAGAACATTACGAAGATGAAAAGAACGATTTGAAGAGGCAAAGATGTGATACCAACATGAGATATGTGTAAACGTGAGCCATTACAAAAAACAACTGTATTTTCACTTGAGTACGGTTGATAATCAGAGAAGGGGGATGGATCATTCTCGGTAGCGCCGGAGTCAAGAATATAGGATTGTTTATAGGGAAAATAATCTGCATTAGAGGTATCGCGACAAGCTCAAGCACTATCACTTGTTTCAAAGCAAAGTTGGCACACCACATCAAGATCATAAGCCTGTTCACCAAAAGGAGTTCGCAGCAACCCATGACCATGACCCACGGAAGCCGAAGAAGAACCGCTCTATGCCCAACATGTTAGAACATGGCTTGCATTAAAAGTCATTTAGCTTTTCCTTACATGAAATCATACCTATAATGTTAATATAAAGTGTAGTTAATAATAATAATGTGTAGAATTCTTGAAATATAATTTATCTATTTATGATGGGCAAAATGGTAAATTAACATTGCTTAGGTTGAATAGGTGTGGTCCCTAAATGAAGTGCCTCTTTGTCTTGTATATATAGGGCTTTCCATCAACCCTTAAGACTACTACATTCTTTACTTTCTCTCCTAAATTGTCTTCATAATTGTCAAGAACTGCTTGAGAAATAAAGAACACTCATCATTTAGAAGATGCTCTTCCCTACATCTTCTTCTTCATCTTATTTCTCCCTAAAGACAACATCATGGATTCGACAGGTATAATTCGCTTCCGCCTTCATCTCTTCCTCAAACTTAGTCCAGAAATGAGTATGGCATTCAGGGTTAAGATTGTTCCAACAATTGGTATCAGAGCCCGCTCATATTTTGGTTTGAGTTTGAGTTCTTTTGGAAAGCCTTAAACGCTTTATTCTGATTCATTTTTCCTGTTGAATCATAAAGTTTTTTTGATGTTGTTTAGAGGCTCTAATTATTTAGAGTGCTGATATTCATCATCTAAAGTTTTTAAGTAAAGGTTTGAAAGTTTTTTTTCTATGAACACAATGGTTCAAGCTTGACTATCCCTTCATAGCATAGTTATGTGTAATGCATAACTATGTGGATCTACTTGCTTGATTCCATTGTTTTAAAGACAAGATAATCCCTAAAAAAACATGGTTATATGTTGTATAATATATACCCATGTGGATCTACTTGTTGTTCATTGTTTTGGGTCAAAAAAATTGGAAAAGTGCAGCAACCTTGGACTGAAACGGTGTTATTGTGCCTTGAGTGGTCCGGGCGGGTATAATGCAAGGTCCGGTCGGACCATCAGGATGTGCGGTCGGGCTATATGAGTGATCCGGTCAGACCCCTTAGGGTTTTGAACCGGTGGCACTTTGCACGGATTGGTCCGGCCGGGTTGTGTGTTAGGTCCGATCGGATTTTTGGTTTTGTCCGGGCGGGTTGTTCGTTTGATCCGGGCGGAACACTATGTTTTGCACGGCTGTGCACTAAATTGGCCAAAAATCAAATGTTTCTGTAAAGTGTGCTCGGCCATGCCATTTTCTATGCTCGGCCGAGCAGACACTCTTCACATGTTTTTGAGATTTTCATAAATAATGCACAATTTTGTTTCCCTCTTTGAACAAAACATACATTTTTCAAACCTTAAAGTCTTGATTAATTATATGCTTAAATAATTTTATTTATTATTTAAATAATATTATCACCTAAGTGATTAACGTTATTTAAACCCAAAATTGTTAAAGTGTTAAATGTTTAAGTTAATATGTGAATGACTTGAATTTTCCAAAGAAGATCTTGACATTTGACTAAACTTGAGCATTCATGTGGTAACAAGTAAAATGAACATTAAGTTGTTTTGTTAAATGCTTAAGACGGCCCAAATGAAGATTAAGCATTTAATCAAACATTGTTCAAATTACTTGTTATCAAAGGCAATTATTTATGAATCAACTCGCAATCCAAAGATTAGTTTTGATGTCATGTTAATTGTCTTATTGATGGATTTCATTTGATATAATTAATCATTTATTCATAATGTAGTTACTTATAATGTTTTTGTATTCATTCTTGTTCTTGATTCCTAACAGATTTACTTAATGCTTCTTCTATTACTGCTGCTATGAGTACCGTACCAATGCTTAATGGGACAAATTTTAAACCTTGGAAAAACAAAATAACCGTTATCTTAGGCTGTAAGACATAGATCTCGCATTAAGGGAGCCGTTTCCGCTTCCTCTCACTGATCAAAGCACTAATGAAGATCGTTTAAGTGCTGAGAAACGGAAACGCCCCAATCGCGTGAGCCTAATTATTATGAAAAATGTCATCCCGGAGACCTTTTTGAACACCGTCTCCGAGGACGTTGATGCTAAGACATTCCTTGAGACCCTTGAAGAACGCTTTGCAATAAGCAAAAATTCGGAAACAAGTTCTACCCTAAGGAAACTTGTTTCCATGAAGTACAAGGGTGCCGGAAATCTAAGGGATTATATTTTAGAAATGCTTCACCTATCGACAAAGATAAAAGCACTTAAGTTAGAGATATCGGAAGATCTTCTTGTGCATTTAGTTTTGATCTCTCTTCCTCCTCAGTTTGGTCACTTTGAGGTGACCTATAATTGTCAAAAGGATAAGTGGAATATTAATGAATTAATTTCACATTTGACACAAGAGCAAGATAGGTTGAAGCAATCTAAGGTAGAAAGTGTTCATTTAGCATCTACCTCTTCTCATGGGACAAAGAGAAGAGGGAAAGAAATTGCGGCTACAAGAAACAAGAAGCCTAAGGGATCATCTGATGATCGTAAAGAAAAGAAGTGCTTCTTTTGCAAGGACCCTACACACATGAAGTACGACTGCCCTAAATATCACGCTTGGCGTGCTAAGAAAGGTATGTCATTTGGCCTTGTTTGTACTGAGGCTAATTTAGTTTCAATTCCTACATATACATGGTGGTTGGATTCCGGTGCAACAACTCACATAAGTATGTCTATGCAGGGTTGCCTGAATTACCGAAGACCTAGTGAAGATGAGAGATTCATCTATATGGGAGCTGGGAATCCGGTTGAAGTTATAGGCATAGGGATATTTAGATTATTGTTAAGTACTGGTTATTATTTTATGTTGAATAATACATTTATTGTACCGTCCTTTAGACGGAATTTGATATCAATCATAATTTTGGACAAGGAAGGTTATTCTTGTTCGTTTGGAAATAATATATGTGATCTCTATTTCAATTCCAAAATTGTCGGTACTAGTACTTTGTCAAGTAATGATAATCTTTACTTACTTGAACTATTCAAACAATAAATGAGTCCCATAATAATGAAACTAAAAGTAAAAAGTGAAAGTTGTCAAGTGAAAATTCTTATACCTTATGGCATAGGCGTTTAGGTCATATCTCCAAAAAGAGAATTGATAAGCTTGTGTCAGAGGGAATCATAAACAAACTTGACATTCCAGAGAAGGACTTTTGCATTGAATGCCTTAAAGGAAAATTTACAAACACTAAAAGAAAGGTATCCTCGAGAGCATCAAGTGTCTTAGAACTAACACATACGGATATTTGTGGGCCATTTCCTACTCCTTCTTGGAATGGTCAACAATACTTTATTACATTCATAGACGGCTCTCTCGATATGGGTACATTTATTTACTTCATGAAAAGTCTCAATCTTTGGATGTTTTCAAGTCTTTTAAGGCCGAAGTTGAAAATCAACTTGGGAAGACTATTAAGAACGTTAGGTCCAATCGTGGTGGTGAATATTACGGTCGGAATGAAGGTTCGGGGGAACAACGTCCGGGTCCTTTTGCTTGCTATCTTGAAGAGTGTGGGATTGTCCCTCACTACACTATGCCGGGTTCGCCTAGCATGAATGGTGTAGCTGAGAACGTAATAGAACCCTTAAGGATATGGTAAGAAGTATGGTTTCTTGTACTTCTTTACCTCACTCATTATGGGGCGATGCTTTAAAAACCGCAACTTATCTTCTCAATAGAGCTCCCTCTAAGGCTACTAATAATAAAATCCCTTATGAATTATGGACGAATAAGAAACCGTCCTTAAATCATCTTCATGTATGGGGTTATCCAGCAGAAGCTAGGTCTTATAGGCCTAATGAGGGCAAACTGGACGCTAAGACAATTAGTAGCTATTTTGTTGGGTATGCCGAGAGATCTAGGGGCTATAAATTTTACAACCCGAAAACTAGAATCTTTTTTGAAACGGTAAATGCTAGGTTATTTGAGGATGTTGAATTTAGAGGGGAAATTAGGAATAATTATTTTGAATTTGAAGAGGAAGAGGCATCCATTTCTATACCTCTTCCCTTAGTTCCAATTAGAAATCAAGTACTTGTACCTGAAATTCAAGAGGAACATACAATTCAAAATAATGACTCCCCTATAAATATTGAACAACATGAAAATGTTGATCATAATGAGGAAATTCAACAACCTCAAAATGAGGAAAAACCGGTGCCCTTAAGGAGATCCAATAGAGTAAGAAGAAGTGTCATTTTGGATGATTATGAGGTGTATCTTGCCGAGAATGAAGGACACTTAGGTTTAGTGGGAGATGAGTCTCTCACCTTCATGAAGCCATTAATAGTCCTAATTCTCATAAGTGGATCAATGCCATTAATGAAGAGTTAAAATCTATGAAAGACAATGACGTTTGGGATCTTGTCCCATTACCTAAGGTTGTGAAACATATTGGTTGTAAATGGATATTTAAAACCAAAAGGGATTCACAAGGTAATGTGGAAAGATATAAGGCTCGTCTTTTTGCTAAAGGTTTTACTCAAAAAGAAGGCATTGATTACAAAGAAAAATTCTCTCCGGTATCTTCTAAAAATCCTTTAGGATCATTATGGCACTAGTAGCACATTATGACCTTGAGCTTCATCAAATGGATGTAAAGACATTTTTTCTCAATGGAGACATTGAGGAAACCATCTATATGAAGAAACCATAAATGGTGGATGATTTAGAACAAACTAATCAATTAGTTTGTAAACTTAAGAAATCCATTTATGGGCTCAAGCAAGCTTCTCGTCAATGGTATTTAAAATTTAATCAAGTAATTCTTTCATTTGGCTTTGAAACGAATCTTGGTGAAGATTGTACATACCAAAAGTTCAGTGGGAGTAAATTTATATTCTTAGTCTTATATGTGGATGATATTTTGCTTGCTAGTAATGACATGAACCTTCTTAAAGAAACTAAGAAATTTCTTTCAAACAAATTTGAAATGAAAGATCTTGGTGATGCATCTTTTGTATTAGGAATCCAAATACACCGTGATCGCTCACGATGTACTTTAGGATTATCACAAAAGGCCTATATAGAGAATGTATTACAAAGGTTTAGCATGCAAAACTGTAAACCACATGACACCCCGGTTTCTAAAGGAGATAAATTCAGTCTCAATCAATGTCCTAAAAATAATTTTAAAACCAAGTATATGGAAAATATCCCTTACGCATCAGCAGTAGGAAGCTTAATGTATGCTCAAGTCTATACTCATCCAGACCTTGCCTTTATCGTTGGGATGCTTGGTAGATACCAAAGCAATCCGGGGAGAGAACATTGGGTTGCAGCCAAAAGAGTGATGCGGTATTTACAAAACACCAAGGACTACATGCTTACATTTTCAAAGTCGGATCATCTTGAGATCATTAGGTATTCCGATTCCGACTTTGCTGGATGCCAAGACAGTCGTAAATCAACGTCTGGATATGTCTTCACATTAGCCGGTGGAGCAGTTTCTTGGAGAAGTGCCAAGCAGACACTCGCTACTTCCTTTACTATGGAAGCCGAGTTTGTTGCTTGTTTCGAGGCATCCAATCAAGCTATATGGCTGCGTAAATTCATTGAGGGAATGCGTGTTGTCAATAGTGTCGAAAGACCTATTAAGTTATATTGTGACAATAGGGCAGCGGTTTTGTACTCCAACAATAACACGAGTTCGTCAAAGTTTAAGCATATAGACATTAAATTTCTTGTTGTAAGAGAAAGAGTACAAAATGAACAAATAGAAATACAACTTATTGGTACAAACTCTATGTTAGCGGATCCGTTTACTAAGGCGTTATCACCTTTAGTGTTTCACGAGCATGTTGATCATATGGGTGCAACAACTTTTGATAACATTTAATATAGTGGGAGTTTGTGTTGTTTCTTCATTTTATTGTTCTATTATTATTAAAGTTTGATCCGGTCCACAAAATATATACAACCCACCTCAAGCCAACTTTCATTCTTTTTTCTCTTCCCCATACACTATAATTTGTATTCTCTTTCTCGATTAATCAAGGCGTTTATTATTTCAAGACTACTTGTATAAAACATAATCATAAGATACATAACTCATTTTGTTAAAGTTGGACTAGTTGGAAGAATATGTATATATTCATTAAGTTCCATGCTACACATCTACACTTTTGATCTATGTCATTTAGTTGGATTTGTATATGTGATTATTGTGGGTTTAGTTGCGAATCAATTACAACGACTACCCCTTTAGTCCTTATACTTGTATGGCTAATGGACGAGATTGTTATAAGTGACAACAAAGTACACATTTGGGTTGTCATTTATGTTATACTTATGATTTTAAAGAAAGACTTGTTTTGCAACTCAAGTGGGAGATTGTTAGAACATGACTTGCATTACAAGTCATTTAGCTTTTCCTTACATGAAATCATACTTATAATGTTAATATAAAGTGTAGTTAATAATAATAATGTGTAGAATTCCTAAAATGTAATTTATCTATTTATGATGGGCAAAATGGTAAATTAACATTGCTTAGGTTGAATAGGTGTGGTCCCTAAATGAAGTGCCTCTTTGTCTTGTATATATAGGGCTTTCCATCAACCCTTAAGACTACTACATTCTTTACTTTCTCTCCTAAATTGTCTTCATAATTGTCAAGAAGTACTTGAGAAATAAAGAGCACTCATCATTTAGAAGATGCTCTTTCCTACATCTTCTTCTTCATTTTATTTCTCCCTAAAGACAACATCATGGATTCGACAGGTATAATTCGCTTCCGCCTTCATCTCTTCCTCAAACTTAGTCCTGAAATGAGTATGGAATTCAGGGTTAAGATTGTTCCAACACAGCAGTCACGGTTTCTGTTACCCGAATTCCATTGTCCACGGCCTCTTCCACCACTCTGACGATGTCCACCATGGTTTCTATTTCCACCAATATGACCCCACTTAAGTTTCTTATCAGCTGTTTGGCACCACCCATTAAAGCGGCAGAATGGGGAACATGCACAAGGAATTTCTGTTGTGACATCTCCTCCTTGAGAAGAAGTTCCGTCAAATCATTAATTGTAATAGCCTGACGACTATGGATTGCAGCAATGGAGGTGAGAAATTTTTTAAATTTAGGACCTAGACCCCCCAAAATCCTTTGTATAACTTCACTTTCATCGACTTGGGCACCTGCAGCAGTGAGGGCGTCAAAGATAGTTGATGCTCGAAGAAGGTAGTCTGAAACGATCATATCGGATGTCTTCTTGAGATCATGAAGACGATCCTTGAGATCGGCAATTTGCAACACCGGTGTGGCTCTGAAGTGCTTGGCAAAGACATCGCAATCCTTGGGAGGTGTCGCAAGAGTTGAGATCGGGTTGTACCGCCGGGGTAACGGTACCTTTAATCCAACCACAAAAAAGGACCGTACCTGTTTCCCATAACTCGTGTTATGGATTGGCTTTGCTGTCGGCGAGGGTAGCAGCAAGACGTTTCAGATCGATGATGAACAAAAGTTTATGCGTACAGAGCAAGGGTTTGAACCAAGTGCTCCAGTTAACATAGTTGTCCTTTGTAAGGTACATCAATCCCATGATAGCACTCGGATTATAGAACACCGGGAGAGGGTTTTTGGACAAAGAAGGGTCCAAAATAAGAGATTTCGGTGGACGGAGTGCCTGCATCACGTCAGATTTTGTTTTAGAGAGGGATAAGAATGGAGAAAGGATGAGCGGAAGGCTAGTTTTGGATCGAAGAGTTAGATTGATACCATGTAAGCGTAGATCTTTCACATGACATATGAGAGAAAGAGAGACAGACAATGGGAAACATTTTCCTTGTTATTATTCACAATGAATATGCGGTACATACTCTATATACAAGCCGTGTGAGACTTAGAGAGGAAGGTATAGAACTCTTCCTAAGATATACTCTCCCTATTTACAAATATTATCCCTAATAAACAACAACCTATCCATTTATACAAGATAATAATAAAGGCCTAATGGTATACAATATCCTGGCACTCATACATCTAATAGCTCATTGCTTCATTCACACTTGTGATTCTTTTGTTTTATTTTTCTTTTAATTTTCTTTGAAAGAAACATCGTTAATTAAGAAGAAGGTGTTCTAGGAACTTGCCTTATCGATTCTTGTAATTCTTGGAAAGAAGATTATAGTGAACTGATATTAGGACGTACGAGAAGTGTTTTTTCCTAACCACTTGAAAATACAAAGTTCCTTATCGATTCTTGTGATTTTGGAAAGAAGATTATAGTGAACTGATATCAGGACGTACGAGAAGTGTTTATTCCCAACCACTTGAAAATACTTTATCTCTCTTGTTTATACTCTCTCACACATATATACTTTGTATTTCATTTATCATTATTTATTTATTTCCGCTACCTTAACATCACCTTATTATGAGACATTATCCTTTTTATGACACAACAAACCCAAAGGGCCATAGAGCTAACCAAAAAGGCCAGATCCCAGAGAGTTAGCTGCTTAGCTTTAACTTAATTTCTTTATTAGTAAACATGCCCTTTCAATACTGAACACACTTTTTTCTTAAATACCGCGAGCCAAATTAATTATTGATGCACGTTTAAAACTAACTAAAATTGTGAGTTATCAGAATAACTCTGACAGACCTTGTCCGTCACAGACAGCCAATTTTTGTAGCGTAGTGTATATAGACTTGAGGTGGCTCAGAGCTAACTGATCAACTAACTTGACTTCATTTTAATGTAAAAATTTCATTATAGTCTACTACTGGTCTAACACAAAAAAAGCCGGGAAAAAATTACCGATCTATGCAATGTATCAGGTCTTAATATTCAATTAATGCAATGTAGTGCTTACTTTTGAAAATAGACAACGTACTTGCTTATTGTGTATCAAATAATGCAATGTAATAACTTTTTAGCCGCTACTACGTTGCATTAATTGATACAACTTACTTCAAGTATGTTTGTCAAATTGTTCGAACTTTGCATTATTTGATACAACTACTTCAAGTACGTTTCACAATGTAAGAAGTCGCTACTACGTTGCATTAATTGTGTTAGAGCAAGAATTATTTTGAAGAAGAAGTGCAGCAGCAGAGTAGATCCGGTCGGGTGCTTTAGGAGGTCCGGCCGGACCTGGGGCAGGCGGGCGCGTGGTTACCAGGCAGGCGGGCGCTTGATAAAGATCCGGGCGGACCAAGACCAAGACCCGGGCGGACCAGGACTTCCACAGTGTTCCGGATTTTGACTATTCTGGCTGTTCTTGGAAAGTAAATCAAATCGATTAAGGATTTGATTTAGAACTCCTTCTATCTTCCTAATTAGGTCTAACAATACTATAAATACTAGCCATAATTTAGTATTTACTTCATAGCGTAACCAAAGACATAGAGAGAGAGATCAATAATTCTAGTTCTAGGGACTTGCATAGCTAGGAACTTTGTGATCAAAGTTCGTGCAAGCATAGATTAGTGTGATCATCATCTTCTTTGTAATTGTTTCTCCGCCATTATAATATCTGTTTCCCTTTTCCTGTGGAGGTAGCCAACAGAGTTTGGTGAACCACGTATATTCTATGTTGATTTGTGTGTTCGTTATTATTTGTCTCTTGGGTCTAAATTCCTAACAAGTGGCACCAGAGCCTGATTAGTCAAGAAAGATCAGGGCATTCCGCTGCGAAAGAAAGAGATGGATTCTGGGATGGACCAGAAAATCGACAAGTTTGATGGGAAGAACAATTTCAGTTTATGGCAGATCAAGATGAGAGCCATCTTGCGAAGACAAAGCTTGTGGGCTCTAGTGGCTACTGCAATCAGGGATCACAAGGATCCAAAAGGTAAGGCAGAAGTCGTTCCCACAGCAGAGGATTCGAAGAAGGCTGCAGACATGGTAGTATTGGATGAGAAGGCTCATTCAATGATTATCATGAGTCTTGATGATGAGATCTTAGCGGAAGTAGCGGATCAAGAAACAGCGGGAGGCTTGTGGCTAACGTTAGAGAAGATGTATTTGACAAAGTCTCTAACCAACAAGCTCTATATGAAAAAGAAGCTATTCACTTTCCATATGTCTGAAGGTACGCCTATCAAGGATCATCTAGATAGATTTTCCGCTTTGTTACTTGAATTGCGTAATATAAAGGTGAAAATTGAGGATGAGGATGCTGCTTTAATTCTTCTGGTGTCTCTACCGTTGTCATATGAATCATATGTTGATTCATGTCTGAACATAGAGACAATTACTCTGGAGCAAGTAATGTCTGGTGTGAAGACTAGAGAACTGCACCGAAAGGCGAGTGGTACTAGCACAGAATCTCAGTCATCAGGTTTGGTTGCGGAAGGCAGCAGAGGGCATGGTCGAAGGAACGGAGGTTCTAGACGGGGTCCGAGACCTGGATATATCTGTAGTTTTTGTAAGGAGAAAGGGCATTGGAAAACCGATTGTCCCAAGAAGAAGAGAGAGCAGCAGAAATCTGAGTCGACTGCTGCGGCGGAAAGCAGTGACAATCTTGATGAGGATTTGATTATGCCCTGGTGACTGAAAAAGTAGCGTGCAAGGAAGTTGCATGGGTCCTAGATTCGGGAGCGTCTTATCACATGTGTTCGCGCAAGGAGCAGTTTGCAACGTACGAGCAGAAAGATGGAGACCGTATTTATATGGCTAATGGATCGAACTGCGAGGTAGTTGGCATGGGCTCTGTAAGGGTGAGAACTTCTGGTGATAAAACTCTCACATTGAACAAGGTAAGACACGTTCCATAAGTAGCAAAGAATCTGATATCACTTAGTCATTTGGACAAAAAGGGATACAGTTTCAAGGGTGAATGTGGAGTTCTAGATGTCTACAAAGGTTCAGATGTGATTCTGAAGGGAGAAAGAAAAGGTTCCTTGTTCACCCTCCATGGTTCTGAGATTGGTGAGGGTGTTGACGAGCAGGTGGAGCATCGTTTTACTCTAGGCCGGAGTGAACTGGGCAAGCCACGGCTAGAAGATCAACACACACCGATGTTATCACTCATGGTTGGCAAGATCCAATGTCGACTGGATGGGCCACAATTGAATGACTGTTAGTCGCCCGTTGGGGCAAGTCTGAGTGCCCGTAGGTGCACATCTGAGTGTCTGTAGGATACATTGCATGCAAAAAATCTGATTGTCCAGAGGACAAGGTTGTTTGTCTGGTGAGGCAAATTCTGAGTGTCTTGAAGATACATGGTGCACAAAATCGAGTGTCTTTGACGAAAGACAGACTGAGGCAAAGGTTGAAAAATCTGTACGAGGGATGTGGCTCAAGGTGGATGCTATGTCAGAAGCTCGTGCATATGAATTATTTGGGGAGATTCAAAATCAAGGTGGAGATTGTTAGAGCAAGAATGATTTTGAAGAAGAAGTGCAGCAGCAGAGTAGATCCGGTCGGGTGCTTTAGGAGGTCCGGCCGGACCTGGAGCAGGCGGGCGCGTGGTTACCAGGCAGGCGGGCGCTTGATAAAGATCCGGGCGGACCAAGACCAAGACCCGGACGGACCAGGACTTCCGCAGTGTTCTGGATTTTGACTATTCTGGTTGTTCTTGGAAAGTAAATCAAATCGATTAAGGATTTGATTTAGGACTCCTTCTATCTTCCTAATTAGGTCTAACAATACTATAAATACTAGCCATAGTTTAGTATTTACTTCATAGCGTAACCAAAGACATAGAGAGAGAGAGATCAATAATTCAAGTTCTAGGGACTTGCATAGCTAGGAACTTTGTGATGAAAGTTCGTGCAAGCATAGATTAGTGTGATCATCATCTTCTTTGTAATTGTTTCTCCGCCATAATAATATCTGTTTCCCTTTGCCTGTGGAGGTAGCCAACAGAGTTTGGTGAACCACGTATATTCTGTGTTGATTTGTGTGTTCGTTATTATTTGTCTCTTGGGTCAAAATTCCTAACAAATTGATATAAATCGGACACTACGTTGCATAAATAGGTCCCCATGCTCTATATGAGTCTCTTTCTAATTTTTTCAAAATTTTAGATTTGTTTAATATTTACTGAATCATATGAAAATATTCCTCTAGGTTATATTCCTCTTTGATTAACATGGTTAGATTTATATAATATATAATGAATCATATGAAAATATTTGGAATTAGAAGTAAGATCTACATAATGTTCGACTCATATTTATGTAATTTACATTGAGGAAGACATTTATTTCTTCAAAACAATCTTTTCGACCTCCCAACTAGTACAAAGGAGAGGTGACCAAATGATCCATTCATCCTTAAACAGAATGGCTGAGATGAAAGCATTACGTGCGACCATTCTTCTACTCCTTCTCATATCCCTGTTTCACATCCCAAAAGCTGCCTCTAAACCTTTTGGTTTTAGTCTAAAGCTCATTCGCTCCTACTCTTCAATGTCTCTTAACCGTAAAAATACTACGTTCCTTGACATGTATAAGTCGTATGTCCTTGCCACAAAGGACCGAGCTTCTTACTGGACTTCGTTTGAAGCAACTGCTAACAAAACCAATCAGCCCGATGTCATCCAGCCTCGTCTCCAAATTGAGTACAAAAGAGTTGTCGTTGAAATGAGGATTGGAACCCCAGCCCAGCAAGTATTCCTATTATTTGACACAGGGAGTGAGATTTCCTGGACACAGTGTGCTTTTTGCACCAAATGTTTCCCCCAGTCAACGGCCAAGTTTGATCCCCGATATTCCGCCTCCTATCGTTTAATGTTCCCTGATGATCCCCAATGCCTGCCCCCCATTTACAGCGTACAACGGCCATGTAAGTACAAAGTTACATACATAAATGGGCAGTACAGCACTGGGGTTGGTTCCTATGACACTTTTGCCTCAATGGATAATAATCCTGACCAGACTGCTCCCCATATACGTTTCGGGTGCTCAGTAGAGGCAGTTGGTGTTAGATTAAATCCCAATACTAAAATATCAGGAATCTTAGGAATGAGCAGGTCTGAAGACTCTTTGCCTCACCAGTTGAGCCAATATGGCGGAAACCGATTCTCTTACTGCCTAGTTGATCTCAACACTGCTCCTAGTGTGGTGAACCGGATCACATTTGGAGATGATATTCCACGCGTATTTGGTCAAAATCTTGCAAGGGTCCCTTTTATTGAGCACCGCCTCCCTCATGCCTGGGCTATCGATCTACTTGATATCTCAGTTGGAGATGAGCGCCTGAATCTCCCACCAGAGACATTTTCTCCGAGGAACCCTAGTGGTAGCGGGGGTTTAGTCCTCGACACTGGTTCTCCATTAACAGTTTTAACCAGAGACGCATACCTTGCAATCAAATCCAAGATTCAGAACCATCTTTCTAGGAGTGGAGAGTTCACTGAAATTCAACGCAGTTTGGGTCTTTGCTATCGCTATAATGGGTCACCTGGTCAGCTTCCAACTAACTACCTGCAAACACTTACGTTCCATTTAGAGGATGCTGATCTGGTTAAGCCTGTGACAAGCGTATACATTATTGATTGGGCACATGGTGAATTTTGCCTTGGAATGAAGGAAGGCCAAAGCAACTGGCCAAACATTTTGGGAGCACTGAGCCAACAGGATACTCGTTTCATCTACGATGTTAATGAAAATTCCCTTTTCTTTGTTCCTGAACACTGTGCTGGAAATCAGGCTTGACTTTAACTATTATTAACTAGTGTTCTTGAACTGTCTCTAGGGCAAAAAATCAAAGTTGTATCAGCAATATATATGGACTCAAATATAATACAATGAAAAACATTTGATATTATGTGGGTCGTCAATAAATTCTGATCACTTTTTAATTGACAACGACCTGCGTGCAATCAATCATTTAATTTACCACGCCGGCAAACCCGTAATTAGCCATCCTGAAATCATCTTTTTCTAGCATCTCTTGAGATCCGGAGGACCCTTAGAAACATTTAAGTTCTTTCAGGGACAATTCTATATTTTCTTTTAAGGCCTACAGGAACTTGAAATGATGTTTTCTAGAGGATTCGCATAAGGTTGTCATACAACACACAGTTGTCGTAGGAAGCGTCTTCTTTGGTGTTGTATTATATGTATGTCATCTTGAACTACTACAAAGTGTGCATGATGGGATACGTGCATCAAAGATATCATTCTGATGACAAGGTACCCTACTTTTTTTCATGAAATACTTTCTTCAGATTCTGCCATGCCGCTATTACTTTAGGAATGAGAATCACAATTATAAAGCTTTGTGAATAGTAAGTAACTTATTCTGCTCCTAACAAAGAAGATGGTGATAATTATGCGTGGCAAATGTAAAAGTGAAGTAACAAAATCATTGGCTCTTAGCTTGAAATCTTTGTGAAAGTACTGTGTATCATTTTTATGTTCCAAATACTGTATCATTTTTGAATCACATTTTTGAATCAAATCATCTGCACTGAAAGTATGGACATAAAGAACCCACCAAATACTGTATCATTTTTCTGTTCCAGAGCCAATAAAGTGGCTTTATTTTATTGGGGTTTTTCCCCGAGGGCCCTCCACACATAAGTGTTATTCCGTTTTAAGGAGAGATCTTTTCTAAAGTACAAAAAAGGAGTTCTTAACAGATCTTAATTCCCCATACACCCCTCACCCCATTTGACCAGTCAAATACAGGCCCGGTGATTGACCAGAACATTCAGACCTACAGCACAGGGCCCCCAAAATCTTAAGGGCCCCAAAATTTTAAAAGCCCATTATTATTTTGGTTCAAGCCAGCCGTTTTGTTTTGCGTTCTCGGTCGTCGCTTCACTCCTCGACAGCGCCGTTGCCATTGCCGCTCCATTCTCAGAACCTCGCCATGGCCATCACCAAGACCAACGCCATCAGACACCGTGACACACGCCTCCGGCTAGGTCGTGAAGGTAAAGGCTCTAACTCTCATCGGTTTTTGTATGATTTCATTGTTATCAATAATTTCTGAATTCAACCTTTTTCCAATAAAAAATATGATTCATGAATTTAGGGCTTCAATTTCTAATTAGAAATTTAAATCTTAAAGCTGTAAATTTGAATTTTTTTAATATGAAATTTAAGCTCTAATTTTGAGTTTGGGTGCTTACAATTTTTATTTTTTTTTGAGTTTGGGTGAAATCACTAAGGAAGAAATTGAGTAGCACAGAGTACTGGGCAATTAGACTTTTCAAATATTTGAATGATCTTGATAAAAAAAAATTATTTGAACGATGATTAATGTAATAATTTTTCTTTTGGTTATTAGCGCTGAATTTTGCCCCAAAAAAAAAAATTATATACAAAAGTATTTATTGTACTCCCTCCGTCCCATTTGAAACTTCACCTTTTACCCAAATGGGTGTCCTATTGAAAGCTTCATCCTTTCCTAAAATGGTAAAAAATGTAGACCCCACTTGTCATACCCACTCACTTCTTCCTCTGCTTTCTTAATTTGTGTATCATTACCAAAATGGTGAAACTTCAAATGGGACGGAGGAAGTATATGTTATTTGTTTTGTTTTTGTGTATTTTTTTTTTCAATAGCAAGGGCCCAATATTAGAGTTTTAGCACAGGGCCCCTATAACTATTGAGACGGACCTTGTCAAATAAAACCCGTTCTCACTCTACCCCTCCCCTCCTCTTATTCATTCACGATACACACACACACACACACACACAACCCGTTCTCTCTCAACCCTTTCTATCTCTAACTCTCACTCTCTCTCTCTCTGCAGCCGCCGGCGTCCCTTCTCCGGCTCCGGCAATGGCCCAAAATCATTTGTTCTTTCTCTCTAAAACACACATACACACTCTCCATACCCGCCCCTCACTCTCCGGCCGTCCATATGCCCAGTCGCTTCTCGCCGGTGAGCTTTGACCGGAGACTTTCTCTCTCTGCACCTCCACATCCGGCACTCATACCAACTTCCGGCAACCTTCTCCATCTCATGCATGCGTTCCTATCCTCGACCTCACACCTGCAATCGCCAAGTCAGCACCTCCGGCGACCTCACACCTCCCCTTCTGACAGCGACACTGAACACTCCGGCGACCTAAACTCCGTCTCCCTCCTATTCAACCATCAGATCTCCATCCTCGTCTTCTGCGACTTAGATCTGTCCAGATCTGCAAAGATCCGACAGGATTCAAGCGGAAACTTGCAACAATATATTCCGGCCAGGTCGCAGAGTCATTCGAACTTTGAAAATTAATGCTCTGTGTTTTTGTTAAAATGTGCTTGTGTGGGTTACAGAAATTCAGATCTGAATTTGTTTTATGGTGTTCATTGATATGATTGATTTGTTCCAAATTTGGTGTACGGTAGTGAAATTTTACAAATTATAATTTTGGAACTGTTATGCATATGTTTCACTTTCTGTTTATGTTCTTAATTTTAGTGAGACCTAATATGATGTAAAAACTGCAACTCATGAATCCACTTTAAAATGCAATAAATTCGACATTTGTTTTCTAGAAACATGGGTATCTAGAATCTAGAATTCATTCTTAACTTAGAATTAAAAATGACTCTTATATTTTAATTATAAGAAGAGAACTAGTTTTATATATCAGTTATAAGAGTTTGACTGGATTTGACCAAATAATATTAATTTTTTAAATAAAAAATGGAAAAAGTGAAAAAATGACACTTATGCTTTAATTATATGAGGAGAACTAGTCTTATACACCAATTATATGAGTTTGACCGAGATTTGGCCAAATAATATTAAAAAAAAATCTTTAAAATGAAAAAAAAAAGTACAAAAACACGACTCTAATAGTTTGATTATAAGAGGTTGACTGATCTTATAAGTCGGTTATATAAGAGTTGACTGTTGTTTAACCAAATATGAGAGTTAACATTAATTCAAAATTATTATTATTAAATTATTTTGTGAAAAAATGACTCTTATAATTCAATCGTAAGATGAGAATTGTTGGTCTTGTATGTCAGTTATAAGAGTCTGACCGGGATTTGAACAAATAATATAATATATTTTTTCTTAAATGTTGAAAAAAGTGAATTTTCATTACTATTATATATTAATTGTTTGTCTTATATGTCAGTTACAAGAGTTTGACCGGGATTTGATCGAATAATATTATATTCTTTTCTTAAAAGTTGAAAAAAGTGAGAAAAATTTGACTCGTATACGTTAATTGTTGGTCTTATATGTTAGTTATAATAGTTTGACCGAATAATATTTTATTCTTTTCTTAAAATTTGAAAAAAGTGAAAAAAAATCGACTCTTATATGTTAATTATTAGTCTTATATGTCAGTGATAAGAGTTTGACAGGGATTTGACCGAATAATATTATATTTTTTTCTTAAAAGTTGAAAAAAGTGAAAAAATATTGACTCTTATATGTTACTTGTTAGTCTTATATGTCAGTTACAAGAGTTTGACCGGGATTTGACCGGAAAATATTATATTTTTTTCTTAAAAGTTGAAAAAAGTGAAAAAATATTGACTCTTATATGTTAATTGTTGGTCTTATATGTCAGTTATAAGAGTTTGACCAGGATTTGACCGAAAAAATTTATATTTTTTTCTTAAAAGTTGAAAAAAGTGAAAAATATTGACTCTTATATGTTAATTGTTGGTTTTATATATCAGTTATAAGAGTTTTACCGGGATTTGACCGAAGAATAATATGTTTTTTCTTAAAAGTTGAAAAAAGTGAAAAAAAAATGACTCTTATATACCAGTTATAAGAGGATATTTCAGTCTTTTTAAAGGTGAGGGGTGTCTATGGTATTATCGATTTATTGGGTCCTTATTTAGAATAAAAGTTGGTCCTGGGGGCCCTTAAGTCCAAAGCCCTATTTTATTTTCAGTCAGTCCTTTAAGAATTGTTTGAGAAAAGTATCCTACTGCTCCGTTTGTTTCGCGTAAAACAACTTACGGAAAATGTTTTCCCCACTTTCTGGTGTTTGTTACGTACCGAAAAATGGGTAAAATATTTTCCGGAAAATGGTTTTCCCACTTTTCTAAGTAAAATGACTTACGAATTTTTACTCCGTAAGTCATTTTCTGGAAAATGTTAACTCACTCACTAACACACCCAACTCCCCATACAACCTCACCCTACCCACTCCACCTCCATATACCACCCACTCCTTCTACCATATCCCCACCCCACCCTCCAACCTTACCTTCCCCCCACCACCCACCCACCTCCTTCCAAAAAAAAAATATCCACTCATATTAAAATTATCTTTCACCGCCTACTCCACCCCTTACCCCACCCCACCCCCCGAAAAAAAAAATCTTTTTTTTTACTCTTATTAAAATTAATTTCTAACAACTATCACACTCTCTACCCACACTCACCCCACCCACCCACCCCCAAAAATAACTTTTGTTCACTCGTAAAAAAATATTTTTGAACACCTCCCTCACCCCCACTACCCCAACCACCCAACCCACCCCACATCCCCACCTACCACCCCCCCCCCCAAAAAAAAAAAAAAAAAAAATTCTAACTCTCACACTCACGCTCCCAACCCACATTACCCCACCACCCCACCACTACCCCACCACCCACCACCCCCCCCTCCCCACACCACCCATCCCACCCCCATCCACATTCAATTTTTTTCTCATATTAATTTTTTTTCTCATAATAATTTTTTTTCTCATATTAGATTACTCCCTCCGTCCCGGACTAATGTTCACGGAGATTAAGAAAAAGTAAATGTTGTGAGTATGAAAAAGTAAGTAAGAGAAAGTAGGAGAGATAAAGTGGGTAGGGAGTTTTTGTTGTGAGAATGACAAGTGGGGCCCATGGTCCATTTTAGGTAATAAAGCAACTAAGAACATTAGTCTGGGACAAACCAAAAAGGAAAGTAAAAACCTTAGTCTGGGACGGAGGGAGTATTATTATCTCATATGAAAATAATTTCCGGAAAACATTTTCCTTAAATTACCAAACAACCAAAAACATGTTTATGTCATTTTACGGAAAACATTTTCCGGGAAATGATTTTCCGAAAGTTGTTTTACGCGAAACAAACGGATCCTAAAGGCTAAAATCTTTCCGTTGTTACTTCAAGTTTTCTTTATATATCACGCTTAGTGCTTTCGCTTTAGGGGCTGTATTTCTGTCTTTACTGTATGCCTGTGCTGGAGGAGCGGGTTTAGCTTAATATTTTGTCTTAAGAATGTAAAGAAACTCAACTAATGGCTTGATGATAACATAAGAATCATCATAATATGCATATCTTCCTACAAAATTCCTATATTTACATCGATTTGACTTTATTAGAAACCACGAACCCTAAATCTTTATGTAATGATATCTGTATTTTCTACTACATGAGATCATTGTTACAGATACGGAACATGGATTATCAGCTAAACTGGACCTTCCCTTGTGCATAATCTTAGAGAAGAACATTATTAGTAAATTGAAGAACCTTACATGCAATTTATGGTCACATCAAATTTGTATAGCGCATGCTGTCACTAACCATAAGGTGATTTATCCCTGATTCTCATGCCAGCTCACCGGAAACCCAAACTCCATCAGCACCGTTGATGTGTGGATGAAACAAGCATGAAAAAAGTGAGAGTGGAGCTCTTACAATGGTGTATATAATTGAAATACCATTCCCTCCTACTCGCCTTGCTTTGTGAAGATTATCTGCAATAATATGTAACTCATCTCTGTTCCCTTCTCCAAACATGCTCTCATCTGCTACTTTTGGACTCTTACATATATTTTGGAGGTTTTGCCTCACCATAGAAAGTAAATGCTTCATTGTTCTACAAAAACGAATGGGATTTCTTGTTGACGTAAGTGTGTGAAGCAGTGTTCTAAAAGACCCCCATCTAGGCCGCCTAGGCGCTAGGCCTTCATATAACGCCTAGGTCCTGTCTAGGATATTATAGTTATTTATGAATTCTCGGCCCCGCCTAGATCCCACGTGTGCTAGGCGCCACTGCGGCGCCTAGTGTTTTTTAGAACCTTGGTGTGAAGTATTGGTGTGAAGAGAAAAGAGGGGTTTGAAGCTTCTTATGTGTATGGGTAGTGATATGGGGGTGTGTTGGGAAATTGTGGTATATCCGTGCAATTCTTGCCCATAAAATTCTAATAATGGTGAGACACAACAACCGTGCATACGAATAATATGAAAGTAATCAACAAGAAAGAACACGATATTTGTTAACTCAGTTCGTACAATGACTACCTTTGGAGGCATTGCCAAGCCAGGATATTTCACTAATATTATAATCTGTGTCTATTTACAATAAAGCATACGCTCTATATCGCTAGGAGATAACCTCTCCATGTAAACAATCCCATCATTCATGAAACCCTAGACATGCTTCTACCCATCCATGGAATGCCCCTACGGGCACCCCCTAAATGGCCAGCACTCCCTAGGCTTCTTTTGTGACTCACATATTCTCTCTGGCTATTTTTCTTGGAACTACGTGTGTGTACAATATTTATGGCCATCACTTGTTTATGTAGGTAACCGTACGTCCAAAAACTAAACTAAGTAGAAAACCCGGAATAATTAAATTCCTAAATCCACTTAAACAAGGAATCTTAAGGAAAATTAAATTCCAACCTAGTCAAATAAGGAATTCCATGAATTCTTATATAACTCAAATTTAATTTCCTTTTCCTTCTAGGTGTTGTCTCCACAACCCAACAATCTCCCACCTGGAGACTAAACCAATCACGTGACTACTATCCCTGTTAAAACTCCCACCAGAGAAGAACCGCTCTATGCCCATCAGTCACGGTTTCTGTCGTTGAAGTTAGGGTTGCCACACCATGGTTACCCGAATTCCATTGCCCACTGCCTCTTCCACCACTCTGACGATGTCCACCATGGTTGCTATCTCCATCAATATGACCCCACGTATGTTTCTTATCGGCTGTTTGGCACCACCCATTAAAGTGTTATGAACTGGGTTGATTTATCCAATTCAATTGAGTTATCGAATCTGAGATTGGGACTAGAATTAATAATCAGAATGGGTAGAAGAGAAATAGTTGGATTCAGTATGAATCAGACTGATTGAGAAGAGAATAGAAATGAGAAATTTGGGGAAGAAACAGATTTAGAGGATAGAGAGAGATTTGGAAAATTTGTTTATTTTTTTCTTATCCTTTTTTCCACTACAATTCAGGCTTATAAGTGTTAACCCAATCACATTTGCACATCTCACCCTTCTACTATAAGAAAATAACAAACTACCCCCATTAACAAAAACGACAGCGTACTAAAGTGACCCTACTAACTACCTAATTAACGACATAACACCAAAACGACACCGTAGGCTTTATTCCCGATATTAATGGTCACTTCCAAACCCCTAATCATAACATTCCCCACTGCTTCAGAAAATCTTGTCCTCAAGGATTTAACCATTCCCTTTAGCAACTTTGTGATTCATCGTGTCAAGTAGGTGAAGTCCTTGATCCACTTTATCAACATGCAAACAACCCATGAGGATGGCAGGAGAGAGAACCTTACCCGACTTAACTTCAATGGATTTCACCAGTTTGAACCACCAAAATGCTCGCTCGACAACCATGTCGCCCAAATTATGAATCCAGTTGGCCATTATAAGTGCAAAAGCTCCCATTTTTGATAACAAGTGGCTGCATCAGTCAATTTCGTGAGACAGTTGGCCTTAAATCCACTAGTCACTTCTTTGACCATACAATTAAAATAGGGAACAACTGCAAACAAAAGTTTTCTTATAGGTGCAGAACACTTATCTTCACCCCTTGAACTCATTCTACTTTTTGAAAATCCACCGAAAACACCTCCACAGATTGCACTAGTTGTAATGATTTTCTGATCATACTGGTCACCTTCGCACAAATCAATTGCATGTCCTGAGCTCTTCAACACCACAACTCCTGCCTTTTCACCCATGACAAAACCATCCCGTTCTTCGTCCCATGGCTTAAAAACAGTCAATGGATCATCATTTCTCCACAAATCAATGGGAGGAATGTCAACTTCAGTGCAACAAGTAGGAATTGAATTAGCTTCTCCACGGTGGGTATGATTTTCTGCTCTTATCATCAATTCCGCTGCAAGTCTTTGTTAGTACCTCACTATGTTATTAACCTGATTAATCATAGTAAACTTATTTTGATAAATAAATAATCATTCCAGTCGTTTATACAAAGCATACAAAGACCTGATCCACAGGCAACCCAAGAACAGACCCAACAGCTATCTATTCAGTTCATGTATAAGACTGTTTAAGGATCAACCAATAATATATACATTAAATGAACTGAATATATATCATTCCTACATTCACTTTTCACTCATATGAATTACAGCAATCCCTTTTGTAAACTTCCTAGAGCAGATCATCCAGTTCAAAGACGAACAGCTATCTCCCCTGTTCCAACAGCTAACTCCCTACAAATCTAGCAGCTGACTCCAAATGATCCAGATCCTTGAAGGAATAGTTATTTTAGCATAAAATAACTATGTAATTAATCACCACTGCAAATATCCACCAGCACCTCCAGCATGGACATCCTGCACAAAGAAATAAAGTATTTAGTCAACACTACTTTACCCGGTCAAAGACTCTACTTTCTGCAAACATGTTCCCCATGTGTTTTCTTGTCCCCCAACGGATATATTCATATCCTATATAAGAAAACACACTGGGCTGTTAACTATGCTGCTTCTTCTACAACCCAAAAATCCCATTGCTGCTAAACATTAACACCCTTCACCCCTACAGCCATTTGCATTACACCCCTGCAAATCTTGTGCCATCTAGCACCCAGTTATAACCCCCTTTAAACCCAGCTAACAACCAAGCTAATATTCTGTAAACACACTTGTGTAACTTCTTTTCTTTTCTTTGTACAGCCTTAGTCAAAAGGCTTCCTTAATTGTAGTGACAATTAAATAGAGGGAGTTCGAGGAACTTGCCTTTATCATTCATTGTAAGCTTATTAAGTAAGTGGATTATAGTGGATTGATCTCACTGTTGACTACAGTGGGGGTGGATGTAAGAGACGAGCTAAACCTCTGAACCACTTTAAAACCCTTGTGTACTCTCTTGTCTTTACACTTAAACACACACTGCACACTGTCTCTTTTGTTTCTTAACTTAATTATCTTCTGCTGCATAATTTTTCTACTCTTTTTATCTTAACAGCTAACTCCCCAAACCAGTTAGCTGTTCACTTGTTTTAACCAATCTGTTAATCTTAAGTAAACAGGACCTTTCAATTGGCATCAGAGCTTGGATTCACCATAAAGAGTCTAACAACTTGTGAAAGATCCATTCAACCCACCATGCCTCAACCAAGAAGAAACAATGAGAAGGACATACCACATATTGATGACTGTGGATCTTTTGAGATTTATTCATCAAAAATTAAAACCTATCTGGATGCTAATAGCATATGGAACTGGTATGTCTTGAAACATGAAATAGAACCACCAGTTCAAGCTAAAACTAATGGAGGAGCAAGCAAAACCAAATCTCCTGAATCATGGACTGAATCTGAGAAACAACTAATGTCTGCTAACCTAAAAGTTAAAAATATTCTGTAAAAGAGTGTAAATGACTCCCTTGCTCAGAAATAGCTGAAGTTACAAGTGCTAAAGCTGCATGGGACTTAATACACACTAAGTTCACTAAACACACAAGTGTCAGAACTCAGAATCTCTATAACTTACTCAGACAATTAGACAACTTTAAATTCTATCCTGGAGAAAAGGCCAGTGCTGCAAGACCAAGGTTTGAAGACCTTGTTAGAGCCATTTCAGACCATGGCAAAGCATTCACCCAAGCTGACCTATGCTTAAAGATATACTTAAACCTTCCCCAAGATTAACAGAAGGTGGCTCTACCCATTAGAGAAGGAGCTGAATGGAGCACCATGACAGTAGAACAATATTTTGGGAAACTTGAAGCTTATGAACTTGAAGGAATGATCAAAATTCAACCAGCACCCACTATATCCCAAACTCTTGCTATGGTTGCACAAGAGCAAAACCAAAAATTGTTCACTCAACAGGACATTGATGTTCTGGTAAACAATGCCCTGCAAAAATTGAACATAAACCCCAAGCAAGAATCAAAGCCCATCTCTCAAGATGATATTCCCAACCTGATATCTATGGCTGTCAGAAATGCCATGAGACATCAAAAAAAAGCCTTTGATAGAAGATACACTCCCTCATCCTCTAACCCACCTCAAGACACTGTAAAGAAAAGTGTGGAGTGCTATAATTGTGGAAAGCCAGAACACTTTGCTGCTGAATGCACTGAACCTAAGAAACAAAAAGATAATTCAAAAAGAATGACATACTCTAAAGAAGTTATTCATAGCTCTAGATGCAATTGCTACAATTGTGTCAAAGCTAAAAATAACAGAAATAAAGAACAAGTCATGCTTGCTGACTCATCTAGGTTCAGTGATGAAGATCTTGACTCATCTGACTCAGATTGTGATGAAGAAGAAGCAGTACTGTGTCTTGTTGCCCAAGAAGATGAAGATTCTGACAATGAGGAAGATCCAGAGGCCTTAGCTGCTGCAGAACAATTAAAAGAGGTACATAATTTTAACTCACTAAATATTGATGGCTTTAAAAGTTTAATCTGCACCCTGTTAATTCAAAAGAAAAAACAAGACTCCAGCTTTGTCTCCCTCATCACTGAAAACCTTGAGCAATCAAAAACCATTGAAAAACTCAAAACTTCAATTCTCATCCTTGAAACCACCAAAAATGATCTGGAGAACAAGTGTCAGAAACTTGAAAGTGACATACTTAGCTCAACAGCTAAGACTGATTGTTTAAAACCTCAAAAGGATTCTGAACTAGAAATGAGTACCTTGAAGGAAGAAAACAATGCCCTAAAAAGCAAGATTGATTCTTGGAACAAATCAAGCAATGCTCTATCTTTGTATCACTTCAATCAAAGACATCCTGGGGACCGATCTGGTCTTGGAGCTGAAAATCCCACCCTCAAAACTTATACTCCCCCGACTGGTAATAGGGCTATTGAGACAATGGTCCTAGCTAGCCTCAACACTTTCTCAACCAAGAAACAATCATATCCTATTCAAACAAAGGATGATGTATACAGAATGAGAAGTGAAAGTACCAAAAAAAATGAGTTAAGTGTGGAACCTCCCAAAAGTTCTCAATCTCAAGCCTCTACTAGTACTAACAACACCAATAGTCAGAAAAGAAGGCATGAACACAAGTCTGGAAAGCCTGGGAGGTCTCAACAGCCAAGACAAGCTGAACAGCTAAGACAAGCTGGACAGCCAAGAAAGGCTAGGCAGCATAAGCCAAGGCAACATAGACAAAATTGGCAATATTCCAATGGAAAAAGTCATGCCTATCAGTCCCAAAGACCTTCTCCCAGATCATCACACCATTCATTTCATTCTCAACAGCCATCTTACTTTCACCAACTCAACTACAGAAAACAAACCCTATACAATACCAGAAACTCATATGATAACCCTCAATCCTTCACTTTGACTCCCTACATGATGCAGATCATGTCTTACTACAACACCCTTAACCAGTTCTTCAAAAGGAGATCAGATGGCAAGGCTAGGGTCCCAAAGAAAATCTAATCCTTTGGACCCAAAAGAATAAGTACCATAATTTTTAATTTTTTTTGTAGGTTTCCTGTACAGGTATATGGTACTTAGATAGCGGCTGCAGTAGGCACATGACTTATAACAAAGAATGGCTTCAACAGCTATCTCCAAAGAATGGTCCCAATGTTACTTTTGGTGACAATTCTCAAGCAAGGGTCAAAGGATCAGGAAACTTAGTGACCAAGGAGATCATCTGCACAATGTATCATATGTTGAAGGCCTGAAGCACAATTTGATTAGTATTAGTCAAATTTGTGACAAGGGTTACCATGTTGTCTGCACCAAGGACCTTTGCCAAGTCAAGGACAATAACAACAAGGTTATTCTTACAAGAGTAAGAAAGAAGAACCTCTACTGCCTGCACCTTGAAGTTGTACAAACCTCTACTGCCCAATGTCTCTTATCCTATAGCCAATCAGACATGTCATGGCTGTGGCACAAAAGACTTGCTCACCTCAACCTGAAGACTATCTCAAAGCTCTCCAATTCCAACCTAGTCAAAGGACTTCCTAAAATTCCATTCAAGAAGGATAAACTTTGCAAAGCTTGTCAGTGTGGAAAAAAAAAGAAGACCTCCTTTTCAGCCAAAACTAGATTGGACACCAATCAGCCATTGGACCTTCTGCATATGGATTTATTTGGTCTTATCAGAACCAGATCTCTAGGTGTTAAAAGATACTCACTTGTGGTTGTTGATGACTTCACAAGATTCACTTGGATCATTCTCCTTGAATCCAAAAGTGATACCCTTAGAAATCTCTCTCAGTTGTTCAACAAAATTCAGAACTTTAAAGGCTTGTCAATCAAGAAAATAAGGTCTGACCATGGAACAGAATTTGAGAACACTGGTGTTGATTCGTACTGCAATGAAAATGGTATTGATCATAATTTTTCAGCTCCTAGAACTCCCCAACAAAATGGAGTAGCAGAAAGGAAGAACAGAACCATATGTGAAGCAGCCAGAACAATGCTGTCAGAACATAATCTTCCTAAGTATTTTTGGGGAGAGGCTGTAACCACTGCAGTCTATGTCCAAAACAAGACTCTCATCAACAAGTACCACATGAAGACTCCATATGAACTATGGAATGGAATAATTCCAACTATATCTTACTTTCATGGCTTTGGAAGCAAGTGCTACATTCATAACAATGGGAAGAATAACCTGGACAAGTTTGATTCAAAGAGTGATGAAGGAATCTTTCTTGGATATTCCATCACTAGCAAAGCATACAGAGTATACAACAATAGGAGACTTGTTGTAGAAGAATCAATTCATGTTGACTTTGACGAAAATAATGATCAAAGCAACACTGACTTGTGTGATTTTGATGAATCCATTGGCAATTCTGACACCCTTCCAGAATCAACTCCAACTAGCAATAATCCCTCATCCTCAAATGAAATCATCAGCTATCTCCCATATGTCCTTCCCAAAGACATTCCAGTCAACCAACTAAAGCTCAACAGCTTTCCCACTCCCAACAGCTATCCTACCCTCAACAGGATAGATGAAGAAAATGAAAGTTGTTCAGTCATTCTTCCTCAACCTACAACTCCTATCCCAATCACTAATGATGATAACCTTGTCATTACTCTGCCCATCTCAACAGATCCCATTCCTGAAGGCACACCCTTCTATGATATCTTCATGAGTGCTTTCATTTCTCAAATGGAACCAAAGAAGATCCATGAAGCCTTGCAAGATGCAGACTGGATAGAAGCTATGGAAGAAGAACTTGAATAATTTGAAAGGAATAAAGTATGGAGACTTGTTTCTAAACCAAGAAATCAAACTGTCATTGGTACCATATGGGTCTTCAGAAATAAAATGAGTGAAGATGGTACTGTAGTAAGAAACAAAGCTAGACTTGTTGCTCAAGAATACTGATAGGAAGAAGGAATTGATTATGATGAGACCTTTGCACCTGTAGCAAGACTTGAAGCAATCAGATTGTTCTTGGCATTTGCATCATTCAAGAAAATGAAGGTATTCCAAATGGATGTCAAAAGTGCATTTCTGAATGGAGTTCTAAATGAACAAGTATATGTTTCTCAACCCCCTGGATTTGAACATCCCAAATTTTCAGACCATGTATACAAGTTGGATAAAGCCCTGTATGGTCTGAAGCAAGCCCCCAGAGCATGGTATGATACTTTGTCTAAATTCCTTCTCATTAAAGGATTTACTAAAGGACACATTGATAATACCTTGTTCATCAAGAAATATGGAGAAGACACTCTACTCATTCAAGTTTATGTAGATGGTATCATCTTTGGTTCATCTAATGAACAACTGTGCAAAGAATTTGGAGATCTTATGCAAAAACAGTTTGAAATGAGTATGATAGGAGAACTAACTTACTTTCTTGGTCTTTAAGTCAAACAAATGAAGGATGAAATCTTCATTAACCAAGCTAAGTACACAAGAGACATGATCAAGAAGTTTGATATGCAGAATGCCTCAACTGCTAAGACACCTCTGTCTACAACAACCAAACTTCATGCTGATACTGATGGTCAGAGTGTTAATCAAACACTATACAGAAGCTATATAGGATCTCTTCTATATGTTACTGCTTCAAGACCTGACATCATGTTTAGTGTATGTCTCTGTGCAAGATTTCAAGCCAATCCCAAAGAATCTCACCTTGCTGCTGTAAAAAGAATTTTGAGATAACTTAAGGGAACCCCAGATTATGGCTTGTGGTACCCAAATTAATCACCATTCTCACTCATTGGTTTCACTGACTCAGATTATGCTGGATGCAATCTGGACAGAAAATCAACAAGTGGTGGATGCCAATTCATTGGATCAAGGATTGTATCATGGTCTAGCAAAAAGCAAACCTCTGTAGCAACCTCAACAGCTGAGGCTGAATATGTTGCAGCTGGTCTCTGCTGCTCATAAATTTTGTATTTGAGAAGCCAACTTCAAGATTTTGGAATAAATTTATCTAATATTCCAATTTTTTGTGATAACTCAAGTACCATTGCTATGACTGAAAACCCTGTTCAACACTCTAAAACCAAGCATATTGAAGTTAGACACCACTTCATTAGAGATCATGTTGAAAAAGGGAATATCAATCTTGCAAAAGTTGGTACTGAAGACAATGTTTCTGATATACTGACTAAGGCTATGGATGAAAAGAGATTTGAACTTTTGAGAGAAATGTTAGGAATGATTAACTTGCCTAAGTAAAAGGAAAAATTGAACTTCATTCATTAAAACTGAAAACAGTACATAAAGAAAGATAGCTGTTCACAGAGCCCCAACAGCTATCTATCCAGAACCATAATAATAATAAAAAAAAAAAACAGATCCTATGATGTTACAACCTTCATCATCAGGACCAAAACTACCTACCCTACTATCTTTTTCTACTCTTGTACTAGTACCCTTCTTCTGTTAACCCTCCTTCTCAAATACTCTCCTCTGAACAGCTAAGCAAGCAAAATAAGCTGTTCAAATCCAAATGGCCCCTACTCTCATGTTCCTGAACCCTCAGCAGAAGTGTCATGCTGATTCTCCCCTCCATATGATCTCTCCTTGGTAGCCTGACTAGTTTCCCCATACCTCTCCAACCATATGGGATGCCTCTTCAAAAAGGGATCAATAGAGGTAACTGAATACTGCAAAGGAGGACCCATAGTTCTTGGCCACCATTCCTCTACAGCATCATAAGGAGGCATATCCTTCAAAGGAGAAATAAAGCTGAAAGATCCTGAAGTCTGCTCACTCTCAGTAGCTATCATAGCCATCTGTGAGTCAGGACCCCTCTCTTCACTTTCAGTAACTGGAACTGGGCTGCAACACTTCATATACTGCCTAAAAAGCTGTATATGAGTTCTTTTGGGAACCTGGCTAACTCCATTAAAGTTATCACATCCACCTTCCAAAACTGTCATGGAAAGTGAATCTCTTGAAACTGGGGTAATAACCCTTGGCTTTTCAACCACAGGAATCTGTTGTGTCTGAACAGCTAACTGATTTTCCTGGTGCATCAACTTTCCCAATAAGATCCTTCTCTCTCTTTGTATCTCCCTCCCCTCCCTGCCAATGTTCTCTGCTTCATGACATTTAAATCCCTCTTTTTTCATCAACTCCCCTAAAGTAAAAACCTTCTTAACTTCAGAATATGGAACCTTGCTTTTACTGCCTTCTCCTACACTCATTTCCTTCCCAAATAACTTAATACAAGTCTTCTCCTGCTCCTCTCTTATTTCTTTCATTTTCCCCTTCCTTGAGACCTCTCCATCTGAATCAATCTCTCTTTTTCTACCCTCATAAAAGCATCCTTCTCTATCTCCCATTCCCTTTTTCTCTTCTCTCTCTCCCTCAGTTCATCACCCTTTAAATGATGACCCAAAGAGAGCTGATCAACTTCATCCTGCAAGGAATGATCAGTCTGTATCTTAGAAGACCTAAACTCTCTTTCAAACTTTTCTCTCTCTGACTCCTCATCGCTAGGAATTGTAAAGACAAGTTTCCTAACTGATTGAGCCATTTTGCTTGGACTATACTTAGAGAAACTTCTACCCATTTTCAAAAGGTTAACTCAGTATACCTTCAACAGCCAAGCTCCTGCATCTTATATAAGCAAAGCATTTATGTTAGTCCATAACAAGGCACAACCATATGGTCAACTGTCAATAAATTCAAGTTCAATATATATGGACTGATTTGACCCTTAAAATTGTATCATTGGAGGGTTTATGAGGCAAGGCTAAGATGTGATGGTCAATATTAATTTGAAAGAGTTCTAAGTTAGCCAAAATGAGTACTCACCTTCTTTCATTTAATAGCCGCCCACATTTTATGGATAAAATGGAATAACATTCATATCTCATTCTATTTACTGTTCATATGTACAGTAATAGGAGTTAAGAGCTACTTCCTCTACTCTTTTTCCAGTTAACCCCCTGGATATTCAAAAAGGAATTACTAGCACCCTCGCTCATTTTTTTTTTGGTTTCTGAATAACTGAACAGTAATGGGCTTTGCCGTTCAAAATTCTTAACGGCTACTTGTGATCTCATCACTTCCTCTCCCTCCCTTAAATTAACCGTTGTATCCCTCATTTTAATCTTAACCTTCTCTCTCTCCTTTTCTAATTTAAACCCCTCATCAAACATTGGATCTTAACTGCCCAATTTCGGCGGCAGTGACAAGACAGGAGCAATTTAATCTTCCCTTGTTTCCAATAGTAACCGTTACACTCTTTCATCTCTTTCGCATACTCTGTTTTCTTAAACCCTAATACTCTGTTTCTTTCTCCTTCTCAAAATCATGGCTTCTCCCATTAGACAACCTGAAGTATATGATGATGCTTTTGGATACTACATAGAGGATAACTTCTTTCAAAGAGAAACTGGTGCTTTCTTCTATAGACTTCTTGAAAACAATCACTTTCTCTCCATGTTCACTATCAATCCCCCAATCCTTGACCATGCCTGCCTTCATATCTACAACACTGGAGTGAGACATCCTGATCATTCCATCTCTGCCATGTTTGGAAATGAAGAGATTGTTATCACTATTCTTGATGTCAGTATTCTCTATGACATTGAGATAAGTGAATACTTTATAACAAACCTATGGGACCCTGCCATCGAAATTGACCTTGCTCCCCTCTATAGAACCTTCACTGGTCGAGCCAATTTTGAAGCCCTCAAGCATCAGCCTGTCCACAAAAGGGATCTATCCCCAAGACACTCTATCCTCTGTGATATTGTTCTCAAAGGACTTTGTGGCAAGAGATCCTCCCTTGATCAAATGAGTGTCTCTGAATGGAAACAGGCTTTAGGTCTTCTTAGGGGAAGAATCAACTGGAGCCCTATAATGTTGGAAAAATTCAATCTAAAAAACTTCCCCTCCTCCTTCAAGGGCATCAAAAGATCTGGGCAACCTAATTTGTTTAGGTTCATGACCCCAATCCTTCTTGAAAAACTTCGAGAAGTAGTTCCCTTCTGGAATCTACAAAGTGAATGGATCCTCTGCTGTGATGCAAGCAGATCCAAGAAGTTTGATAAAAAGACCTCAAATCTCAAAAAGAAGAAGGGAATAGCTGCTGAGGGGGAACCAAGTCACCAACAGCCACCAGCTGAGGGGGAACAACACCAAGGACCCCAAATCATTGAGTTGTCTTCTGATTCCTCCTCCCTTTAGATATTTGACTAGGTCTCTTGTACAAATACCTAGGCCAATGCTGTTATTCTGCCACCCCTGTTTGAACAGCTATCCCTTAAGTCTCTCAGTCTACTAAACAGTATGTACTTAGTTTAAGTTTTCCCCTTCACCTCTACTACCCTGAGTTGTATTGCACTCTTCTGTGAATACTAATCATGTTTATATGCAGAATGACCTAATTAAGAAGATCCCATCTTCATTAGTATTTCTATCATTTAGCATATTTGTTTTGCAGGAACTAATCATTATTCATTTACCAAAAAGGGGGAAATTGTTAGTACCTCACTATGTTATTAACCTGATTAATCATAGTAAACTTGTTTTGATAAATAAATAATCATTCCAGTCGTTTATACAAAGCATACAAAGACCTGATCCACAGGCAACCCAAGAACAAACCCAACAGCTATCTATTCAGTTCATGTATAAGACTGTTTAAGGATCAACCAATAATATATACATTAAATGAACTGAATATATATCATTCCTACATTCACTTTTCACTCATATGAATTACAGCGATCCCTTTTGCATACTTCCTAGAGCAGATCATCCAGTTCAAAGACGAACAGCTATCTCCCCTGTTCCAACAGCTAACTCCCTGCAAATCTAGCAGCTGACTCCAAATGATCCAGATCCTTGAAGGAATAGTTATTTAAGCATAAAATAACTATGTAATTAATCACCACTGCAAATATCCACCAGCACCTCCAGCATGGACATCCTGCACAAAGAAATAAAGTATTTAGTCAACACTACTTTACCCGGTCAAAAACTCTACTTTCTGCAAACATGTTCCCCATGTGTTTTCTTGTCCCCCAATGGATATATTCATATCCTATATAAGAAACACACTGGGCTGTTAACTATGCTTCTTCTTCTACAACCTAAAAATCCCATTGCTGCTAAAACATTAACACCTCTTCACCCCTACAGCCATTTGCATTACACCCCTGCAAATCTTGTGCCATCTAGCACCCAATTACAACCCCCTTTAAACCCAGCTAACAACCAAGCTAATATTCTGTAAACACACTTGTGTAACTTCTTTTCTTTTCTTTGTACAGCCTTAGTCAAAAGGCTTCCTTAATTGTAGTGACAATTAAGTAGAGGGAGTTCGAGGAACTTGCCTTTATCATTCATTGTAAGCTTATTAAGTAAGTGGATTATAGTGGATTGATCTCACTGTTGACTACAGTGGGGGTGGATGTAAGAGACGAGCTAAACCTCTGAACCACTTTAAAACCCTTGTGTACTCTCTTGTCTTTACACTTAAACACACACTGCACACTGTCTCTTTTGTTTCTTAACTTAATTATCTTCCGCTGCATAATTTCTCTACTCTTTTTATCTCAATAGCTAACTCCCGAAACCAGTTAGTTGTTCACTTGTTTTAACCAATCTGTTAATCTTAAGTAAACAGGACCTTTCAGTCTTGAAGTGAGCCAATCCTGAGTTGCATTGTTCACAAATATTTCTCTTCTAGCCATTTTAGTTCCAGTAAATCCAGCTCCAGCAATTGCAAATGATGTATCCATTGCCACATACTCTGCATCCCTGACTGCAGCACTTACATCAACAACAGAAAAACCACTTACTTCAGTCACATGAATAATAGTGCCCATTATAGGTGCTAAAACACCATAACCTGCAGCAATTGCTGAAGCATCTAAACAAATAGTGATCGCCATTAAAATTCCACCGGTTAATGAAGTATTCCAGCCTTTCAAAACAAATTTAAGGAGCTTGGCCATACAAGCAGTCAGCCTTGGTACTATGCCCCAGATTGTTAATTTGTTTGTGCTGTCTGCTAGCACCCCAAACCAACTCCATGTATCCCATATTAGCTTATCACTTAAACAATCTTCCCAGTCAAGAACTCCCAATAACAGAAGCCTTGACAAGTCCAACGTTGTTGAAATGACACTCGACTCATGAAGAACCTCTTCCGCAACCCATAATCCAGCATTGGTGAGCATGGCACCACTCATCGCCCACTCATTCCGATTGTCATGGCCCAACTGCTGCAGTTTAATCTTGACCATGAAATGCATATAGTTCTGAGCAATATGGGGAGCATCATTTATGCCTTCGAGTAAAACACCCAAAATCCTCTTGAAGTCACCAGGAGTAATTACAAAAAATTGTGCATATAAATTTTGCGATAACTCCAAAATGAGAGCACAAGTAATGTCCTCCACGTGGTTGTTCTCATTCTTCATCGCATTGATGGAAGTCCAAGTCATCATGGAGTCATGGACCATTATAGAAAATGTTTTCACTCTTTGATTTTGCACCACATTTTCTACCATAAAACCTTTGGCAATAGCACCAGCACAATTCCGAACCTCTTTATGCACTTTCATCTTGACTGTAATCCTCTTAAGGTGAGATTTAATCCAAGAGAACTCAACATGTACTAATCTAACTTTGTTGAAAAATTTCAAAGTTCTCTCACATACTGTCAATAGCTTCTTTGATTTTAAATCAGTTTTGAACCAAGACCTTGTTGGTTGAAAGCAGTGGTTACATTGGAGACCATAACTGATGGCATGCGTTTGCAAACCCTCATTTATGTCAACTTCAGATCTCAACCACTTCAAGCACATGTTATCAATATTTGGTGCTAATGGTACAGCATATTTGTAGGACAATACATCACTAACACTCTGATGTATTATAAACGTACCTGCTTCTCCATCCATGTTTGTAACTGATAGGAGTTCCTCCGTTATTTCTGCTGGGACTTTTAACGAACAGTTGGCGTGCTTTAGTTTGGTTTGTTCTCTCCTTGCATTTTTACCCGCCTCTGCATCATCCGAACTCTCTTCATTCTCATTTAGAGCTGCTACTTGAGGAACACGAGTTATGATAGAGCTATCATCATGTGTCACAGTACATAAACCTGTAGTTTCATCTGCAACTTCAGCAATTACAGAACCATCGTCTATATCAGGAGAAGGAGATTTGGAGTTATTTATTCTCATAGCTTCAGAAGAGAAAGCCAAATCTCTAGCAGTACCAAATCTAATCTTCACTTTCTTTACAAACTCCTCCCATGGTAAACCTTTTAGTTCTTCTCTGTAGGCACAGAACCAAAACTCTGCACTCCCTTCCAGATGTTTGGTCGCTAATTCAACTTTCTCATGCTCCGGAACATATCTGTAATAGAAGTAATTGCGACATCTAAGTATCCACCATAAATTATCATGACCATTGAAACAAGGAAAATCAGTAAATTTCGCATTGTTTTCCGATTCCGCCTTCGTATTTCCCTCATCATTTTCCTTCACTAGATTCAACAGCAATCGTTTGATATCGGTCATAGTTTCCTTCATACGTTTGAATCCGTAATCCGAAGTTTCAAAACGATTGTCCATCTTCGTTGCGCTGTCCACTGATCGAGAGGGCTCTGATACCAATTGTTATGAACTGGGTTGATTTATCCAATTCAATTGAGTTATCGAATCTGAGATTGGGACTAGAATAATAATCAAAATGGGTAGCAGAGAAATAGTTGGATTCAGTATGAATCAGACTGATTGAGAAAAGAATAGAAATGAGAAATTTGGGGAAGAAACAGATTTAGAGGATAGAGAGAGATTTGGAAAATTTGTTTATTTTTTTCTGTATTTTTCCACTACAATTCATGCTTATTATAATTGTAACACCAACATAATCATATTTTCACATCTCACCCTTCTGTTGTGACATCTCCTCCTTGAGAAGAAAAGTTCCGTCAAATCATTAATTGGAAGAGCCGACGACCATGGATTGCGGCAGTGGAGGTGAGAAATTTTTTAAATTTAGGACCTAGACCCCCCAAAATCCTTTGTATAACTTCACTTTCATCGACTTGGGCACCTGCAGCAGTGAGGGCGTCAGAGATAGTTGATGCTCGAAGAAGGTAGTCTGAAATGATCATATCGAATGTCTTCTTGAGATCATGAAGACGATCCTTGAGATCGGCAATTTGCAACACCGGTGTGGCTCTGAAGTGCTTGGCAAAGAGATCGCAAGTAGGGATGGCAACGGGTCGGGTACGGGCCGGGTTTGCCTAAACCCGAACCCGGCCGGCAAGAACACTATCATCTACCGAACCCGGCCCGGTCTGGAACACAGTAAACCCGTGACCGGCCCGACCCGGATCAAAACACATATTGCTAAAAAAAAAACCCAAATCGTTGAATCTCTAAGTTCATCAGAATATTAATTGATAAGAGAAAAAATAAAAGAAAAGGAAACAAATGTTTTAAATGGAAATCACGTGATTTAAGCAAACATTATTCAAAAATTGGGTCTTAGATGCTGTAGAAGAAGAGGAATTCCATATCATAAACAAATATTGAATAATAGTTGTTGGAGAAGATGACCACCGGAGAAGAAGACCGACGAAGAAGAAGACTGACGGAGAAAAAGACCGACGGAGAAGAAGAACAAGATCGCGGAGGGTGTTGGACAAACAATGACTTTGGATAATGTTTGAGATGTGTGTGTGTGTATCTGTGAGAGAAAGTGAGAGTGAGAGAGAGAAGAGAAGAGGAGGCGGGTTTCAAATGAGACTTAGAGAGGAAGGTATAGAACTCTTCCTAAGATATACTCTCCCTATTTACAAATATTATCCCTAATAAACTACAACCTATCCATTTATACAAGATAATAATAAAGGCCTAATGATATACAATATCTTTGCACTCATACGTCTATAGCTCATTGCTTCATTCACACTTGTGATTCTTTTGTTTTAGGAAAAACTGCAAATATAGTACCTGAACTATTGGGGTTATTTTGGATTTGGTACCTGGACTCTCATTTTTTGCACCCGTCATACCCAAACTCCAATTTTTACTGTATCCGTCATACCTACCACTAACGACATCCATTTTTCTCAGTTAAATACCCATGTGAGGTACATGTGACTAAATTCTATAAGGGTAAATTTGTCTAATCACAATAAAACTCTTCTCAGTTCATCTTCATCATTTTTTCCCAACCCCTTCTTCTCTAATCCAAATTTCACCATTGATGTTCTTGATTCCTTCTCCCAAAACCCAAATCACAAAACCTAATGAGCTGCCATTATGGCGTCGTGTCCCAAAATCCACCATTGATGTTCTTGATTCCTTCTCCCAAAAATCTAAAATGGATTTTCCACCATTGATGTTCTGGAGAAAAATTCCCAACACAAAAAACTTAAAAAACCTAACCCAGCCTTCCTCTTTCCAACACAAATAAAATAATCGAAATCAACAACACATTCTCATCCAATAATATTCATTCAATACATAAAAACAACACTAAAACGGAGGGAAAAACTAGCCTAAATTTCTACTACATCTACATCAACGACAGATCGGAACGATTGGAGGCGAAATGAGACGGAGGAAACGGAGGCGGATCTTCATCGGAAAATCGTGCCCAGCCTTGGAAACATTATCTTCTTGGGGATTTCAAACGAGAATCCTTCTTGGGGAGTCCAAACGAGAATCCATTTTCGCTTTTTCGGACTACCCATAAGAAATTTAGAGTCCGATTTCTCCAACTCAGATTTGATTTCTTCAAATTGCGACGTACAAAACAGGGGTTCCTTGTTCTTGCTTCTCGTCTAGCCAAAGCATCCATGAAGGAGTGGAGGCATCCTGGAGAAGACGGTGAGGTGGGAACGGGTTTGGCGATGAAGCAATTTGGGGTGAAATGGGTTTGATTTCAGGATTGAACAATTTGTCTTCCTATTTTACCCCTGCAAAATTGGTCACGTGTCTGGTCACATGATGACTTAACTGAAAAAAATGAAATGTCGTTAGTGGTAGGTATGACGGATACAGTAAAAATTAGAGTTTGGGTATGACGGGTGCAAAAAATGAGAGTCCAGGTACCAAATCCAAAATAACCCCAATAGTTCAGGTACTATATTTGCAGTTTTTCCTTTGTTTTATTTTTCTTTTATTTTGCTTTGAAACAAACATCGTTAATTAAGAAAATTGTGAATTATCAGAATAATTCTGACAGACCTTGTCCGTCACAGACTTAGCCAATTTTAGTAGCGTAGTGTATATAGACTTGAGGCGGCTCAGAGCTAACTGATCGACTAGCTGTAAGATAAGAAGAATGTATAGGGACGAAGAGCAAAATAACTGAGATAGAAAGAGGAGGCAATATACACGGCTTGTGGATGATTTCCAAAGACTCAACGTGAGCCTTTTCCTTGGCATTGATGTCATATTTATAATTAGTACAACTCCTAACATTCTATACACGTATAGAATCATTATTCCTAATTAAGGGAAAGATAAGCATTAAACCTATACAATATTTATCTACCAAAAGTGATACAAACAATATCTTGGCAAATATACTGTGGAGATCTACCGTGGGTGAGGGGCACGTGATTATTATGTCTCGATCGTTTACACCCTCCCTCAAGCCAATCGTAGGTACGAAGATGCAGCTTGCCTAGAAATATGGAGAGTAGCCGACTAATGTTGAATAATAGTCGAAGGTAGAGGTGATTATGGCAAGGAACATATTTCCATGACTTCGAAGGATACAATATGTAGGAATCATATTCATATGAATATTCCTCATTAATATTACCAGAAGAGAAGACGGGTGAACCGGAGTGCATGGGCTCATTGTAATGAGAGCTGAAATAGTGTGGCCCAACTGAAAAGGAAACGAATGGGCTAGCAATAAACGGGGCCCAAGTCTGATAGAGGGTCACCAAGTTGTTGAGAGGAGCCCAGATCACATGTGGACTTGTCTTGAAAAGCAGGCCTAGACTTGTCCGTCTGGTAGGAAGATTATGGGCTGGGAACTGGAGTAGACTGTGTTACTGTAGGTGAGGTCCACATGGGCCTGCCCAATAATGGGTTATCCGGCTGCTGGGCATGGAGATCCACAATGGTTGTAGACTGAAGTGGGCTGCTTGGGTCAATCTGATAAGGGCCATCTGCGAAAGGGGATAGCCCAAAATGTGATGGATCATCATAACAAGAAGTTGCTACACAAGGGAGCCTAACATCCGATTGGGCCATGGAGACAGAGCAAGAGTACAATATCTTAGCCAAGACTAATGTGGGCTGAGCATAAGGTAAAAGATCATCATTTTTAGCTAAAATAGGCATAAAACTTGAGCTTGCATTATATGGGGAAATGGTGTGCGAGATGGACTGTAGATTCAGCCCAGGCGAAATTGGACTTGGGGACAATATACAGCCCAGCGTTGCTGTTGAAGAAGATTGCAAAGTCGGATGGGCCGAGGGGCCTATGCATGAGCCCATTTGCAAGGGGACAATGTTGGGCATTGTTGAAGGCCCATATTGAGAAGCCTGGAGGACTAGGACTAGCCTGGAGGACTAGGACACGAGAATTGGGCCTGTCCAAAGATGGGGGAGATTGCTGCAAGAGACAAAGTGGAGTGGCAACTGCAGAAGTAGGATGCATGGGCTAGCCCAATGGAGATGGGCAGGCCAGATTATGCACAAGCAGAGTGGGTTCTGGTAAGAAGTGGACTGAGGTCCTCACTGCAGCTGTGCATTGTGCTGGTGATGCAGTTTGTTTTTCTGTGTCAATGAAAGAACTAGGATTGGTAGAGGGTGGACTGATTTCCGCTTTTGCTGTCATTCTTTAATCTACTTTACTTTTCTTGTTCTTAAAATTATATTTTTCGTAAAATTAACTAAAATCAATGGATGATTTTTGGTACGATCACGTTTGCTTTGAAACGTTAGCATTATCATATGATATTTGTCAGTTGTGTAATGGTCCTGGTCATACCGCAAGAGAGTGTTTGCGTCATTATGAACCAAGCGATACCGTTCATACTGATTCCTCTTTTTCTCTATCGGATAGGTTATATCCGGGTTTACACTAACTTGACTTCATTTTAATGTAAAAGTTTCATTATAGTCTACTACTGGTTTAATACAAGCCCACGCTCTTTATGAGCCTCTTTCTAATTCTTATAAAATTTTAGATTTGTTTAATACTAGTATTCAAAAGCCCGTGCCAATGGCACGGGTCAGTACAAAAAGGTTAGTAACTCTTATTGTGGGACTGAGCGAGTATGTATCAATCACTAAAGAGAAGAAAAACTAACTTAGGTATTTCAACAAAATTCCTATTCATTGGCATTGTTGGAGTGGATGACAATGTACATATAGTCTTGCAGAACAAAGTAGTTGACTCGAAAGAGCTTCATAACCCCCCCCCCCCCCCAACAGATGCAATGTGCCCCATAAAAATTTGGGAGAGTCCAAGCAAGAGTTGATAATCTGCCAAAAATAGGAAGTTACTAAGTGCAGTCTCGACCAAGCTTCAAACCATAATATCTGGATCAGGCACTAACACCGTGTACATCTTTGCCAAATGAAGCACATTTATGTCCCAGTTTCTTCAATTGTAGGCCTCAATATCAAATTGTTGTTGAGACATCAGGGAAGTAACATTCAGAAAACGTGAAAGCTTAATTTCATACTTCAGATATTCCCATACATATTCAGGCTTCTCCGTCATAAGCTTTGGCATTTTCCCACGGCCTTGTGCCACCGACGGACCAACTCTGAGAATTCATCCTCTTCACAAACTGAACTGTATAGTGATCTTCTCAAGCATTCAAATCCTTGCGATAAGTTTCTGAATCCAACATTAGGATGTAAGTTATACCCTAATCCCCAAAGTGACAATAATCAAAATCACATTGAAAAAAGTTGGGATATTTATTTGGTGACGGAGGGAGTAAGTATTAAACTATGACTTAGAACTCTAGAGAGAACAAATCAACTAATCATCAAAAACTGAAGCAAACATGAAATTTATAGGGAGTACATTAGTACTAAAATCTAATTATAAAACCAAGTAAACTAAACTAAACTAAAGTTTTCCCCCTACATCTTGACTACTCCTGATTCTCATTCATCAAGATCCTCTTCGGATCCTTCATTTTGGTCCTCTTCGGGTTCTTCTTCTGGGTCCTCATCTGGATCCTCCTCATTCTCACTCCCAATTGCCTCCATAGGGTCGACGCCGCCTAGGTCATTAGCATGGGCCTCCGCAGGAAACTCTAGCTCATGGAGTCGACTCAAAGCCACGCGTAATGCGGTTTATGACTCATTATATCTCGCTATCGCTTCCTGCAATTGAGTCTGCAATTCTTCCATTCCATTCCGTAATTCCGTAACTCTTTTCTGGAGAAGGTTGCTGTTGTGTTGTTCCTTTAAGTAAGCATACTCATAATCCTTTGCTTCTTTAGATTTCCTTATGAACTCATCATGTGGGATCACCGTAGGTAGTTCAGCTCATTGGGCGGTACTTTTCCTTGCAGACTAACCTCGCCATGCTACATATAGTTAAAACATGATTAAAAAGTATAATTAGAAACTTAGTAGTTAGTTACAGAGTTGATAATTGATTAAATCACATGGGTTATAAATCACAAATACTGGAAGATTATCAAATAAAGGAAATGAATACTCCTAAACTCTTATTCATGGTACAATTACACTCAGAGACATAAAAAGGAAAAGGTATAATTACAACACACAAAACATTACATAAAAAGTTAACATTGGTACAACAATCTTTATTTAGTCTAAATACCAAAATGAAAAGGAAGAAAAAATAGGTTGCCTAACATTTACATGATCTGCACTTGCAATTTTACTATGGAGCATTCTAGAATTTTGTTCCATGCAACTACTACATAAGGCATAACCAAAGATACAAACCAAAACCAATTCAGGTTTGGACATCACATCAGTTTAAATTTGTTTATGCGCCTCTAGGACAGCAATGTGAAACTGGGAGGGAAGAATATTCTATGCAAGTCTTAAACAACCCCCCCCCCCCGCCCCAAAAAAAAAAAAAAAAAAAAAAAAAACCCACCCAAAACTCTCTTTCTCATACTCATAAACTCATGGACCATTATGAGAGCATTTACAGTTTCATAATATCAAACAAACCTTCCTTTACAAATTGTGATGCAATTTACAGAAGTCAATTAACCCAAGGTCATCATGTACACATATTCAGTTAACTTCATTTACATTTTCATCACATGTCTCTCATACACAATGAAGTATCCACTATACACTTTCTCGCATTTTCTGAGTCTATTGCTGCCATTAGAAATGCAGTCCGAACTTGAATGTCAATATATCAGCTATGCACTTACTCATTTGAGAGATGAACGCATACACCAAGAGACATATCAGAGACATGAAGTCTTAAAGAGCAGGAAAATAAACATCCATAAACCAAGTGAGACTATTAAAAAGTACAAATATTTGGGAACACAGATACGGCCATAGATCAAGTATTGGATTATATTTCACTTATATTATATACTGCCTACATCTAATTTTCATTTAAGTGACATCCTTAAATTGTGAAATGTTTGTATAACTGATTGGCAAAGATGAGTAATTAGTTAATATCCATTGACTAAACCTTTAATTTTGTAAGTACATAATGATAGGCAGAATGAGGGAACAATATCAAAAACTTTTGAAGCAAGTTCAATTTTGTAGCAACTGGAAAACAAAAGAATGAGGGAAACTAATGAAATCCATAAGCAAGGAAAACTCCATTAAGCAACTCGAAAAGGCATAATCAATTTATTTATTTTTTGTCGCTGCTAATTAAAAAATTTAGAGCATTAAATCCCTAAACAGAAATTCAAGCATAGATCAAATTAAATGGGGGTGGGGGGGGGGTCCTGTGCCTTTAGAATTAATTTTTTTGGGGACGGAGAAGCCAAGACTTTTCCTTTCTGCCCAAAGACTGCTACACCCTCGGAGTAATTTCCTTCTTTTCCTTTCTATTTTCCAGCAATGCAAGCAAAAGCATCCCAGAATGATTAAAACACCGAAACCAAACATTAAAATATATGCTGCACATTATTTATTTTCTTTTAGATTGTGAAAGTGGAATAAAGAGTAAGAGAAGAAAAGTCATCTTCAAGGTTCAGTTTACAGCCTCCAATTCTAACACTATATAGAATATAAGCTTAATAATACATCCATCATCCTCTTTCAGCACACTGATTGAGATATTGTTTCTTCCTCAATTTTACAGACACTAAGTAGCAATGAATCAAATGGACTCAAACAATAGTAACAGATGACACTATACAGAAAGAGAGGTGGAAGTAGATAAACATGGAGTTCGCGAATTTGATCAAACTACCAAAATATATTATTGCAGTAACACTAACAACATCATCCAATTAAGCCAAAACAACAACATTTTCTTGGGAATTTGAGAGCTCTTTTTGGGTCAGACAAACAAACAAACAAACAGGTAGAGTGCAAGAAATTTTGAAGGGGGAAATTGTTAATCAACTTAGGTATTTACCATTCCAGCAAGAGAATCGAAAGCGAGAGAACATACCTGTGAGAGAGTGGCACAGATTTGATTCGGAGAAGGGATAAACGTGGAGTGATGATTGATCAGTGCACAAAGAATTAGGTAGCCGCTGTACTGTATTGTTTGTAGAAGTCGTGAAATTCCAGGAAACCATTGAAATCTACGGTTCTAATGACTGGACGGGATGATGAAAATTACCTCGCTGCTGCTTTAGTGGAAGAAATTTCAGAAAAAATGAAACTTACAAACATCGAAACAACTTTACCCAAATCACTAATTAATGAATAACCCAACCAAATTGAGTAACTACTCAAGAATCAAATCAACATCTTTAGGTTTCAGAAAAAATGAAACTTACAAACATCGAATAATTGTACCATCTAATACGCCAATGCTATCATTGTTTACGAGATTCTCCAATTGCCGTTGTTTCCGAAACCCTGTAACGACAATGAATAATCCGGTTGATTTAGAGGGAATTCCAAGTGTACGCGTCGAATGCCTCCCTCGCGCCGGCTCGGTTTCTGTCTATCATCGTGGGTCTGGGTTGGAGAAGGACTACAGTTGCGTTGTTTGAGGAATCATCTGAGACTGGCTTCAGTTACCCGTCGGAGAGAGATCGTAGGAGAGGAGAGATCGTGGGAGGGAAAGGAATTTTCAGCGGTAGGATCAAAGCAGTTACCAATTTATCTCCACCGCTCTTCATCCCATGCTAAGAGGCAGTTATTTGGGAGCTGTATTGTATTATAGATTTACTGAATCATATGAAAATATTCCTCTTAGGTTATATTCCTCTTTGATTAACATGGTTAGATTTATTTAATATATAATGAATCATATGAAAATATTTGGAATTAGAAGTAAGATCTACATAATGCTCGACTCATATTTATGTAATTTACATTGAGGAAGACATTTATTTCTTCAAAACAATCTTTTCGACCTCCCAACTAGTATAAAGGAGAGGTGACCAAATGATCCATTCATCCTTAAACAGAATGGCTGAGATGAAAGCATTACGTGCGACCATTCTTCTACTCCTTCTCATATCCCTGTTTCACATCCCAAAAGCTGCCTCTAAACCTTTTGGTTTTAGTCTAAAGCTCATTCGCTCCTACTCTTCAATGTCTCTTAACCGTAAAAATACTACGTTCCTTGAGACGTATAAGTCGTATCTACTGGGATCAGAGGCCCGAGCTTCTTACTGGGCTTCGTTTGAAGCAACTGCTAACAAAACCAATCAGCCCGATGTCATCCAGCCTCGTCTCCAAATTGAGTACAAAAGAGTTGTGGTTGAAATGAGGATTGGAACCCCAGCCCAGCAAGTATTCCTAGCATTTGACACGGGGAGTAAGATTTCCTGGACACAGTGTGCTTTTTGCACCAAATGTTTCCCCCAGTCAACGGCCAAATTTGATCCCCGATATTCCGCCTCCTATCGTTTTATGTACCCTGAAGATCATAACTGTCTGCCCCCCACTTACCAAAAAGAACGGCCATGTAAGTACAGAGTTTCATACTTAAATGGGCAGTACACCGCTGGGGTTGCTTCCTATGACACTTTTGCCTCGATGGATAATAATCCTGACCAGACTGCTCCCCATATAAGTTTCGGGTGCTCAATAAAGGCAGAGGGTTTTAGATTGAATCCCAATACTAAAATATCTGGAATCTTAGGAATGAGCAGGTTTGAAGACTCTTTGCCTCACCAGTTGAGCCAATATGGCGGAAACCGATTCTCTTACTGCCTAGTTGATCTCAACACAGCTCCTTTTGTGGTGAACCGGGTCACATTTGGAGATGATATTCCACACATATTTGGTCAAAATCTTGCAAGGGTCCCTTTTATTGAGCACCGCCTCCCTCATGCCTGGGCTATCAATCTACTTGATATCTCAGTTGGAGATGAGCGTCTGAATCTCCCACCAGAGACATTTTCTCCGAGTGGTAGCGGGGGTTTAATCCTCGACACTGGTTCTCCATTCACAATTTTAACCAGAGTCGCCTACCTTGCAGTCAAATCCAAGATTCAGAACCATCTCTCTAGGAGTGGTGACTTCACTGAAATTCAAGGTTTTTTGGGTCGCTGCTATCGCTATAACGGGCCACCTGATCAGTTTCCAATTAATTACCTGCAGACACTTACGTTCCATTTAGAGGACGCTGATCTGGTTAGCCCTGTGACAAGCGTATACATTTTGGATTGGGAAAGTGGTGAATTATGCCTTGGAATGATGGAAGGCCAAAGCAACTGGCCAAACATTTTGGGAGCAGTAAGCCAACAGGATACTCGTTTCATCTACGATACTAATGGAAATTCCCTTTACTTTGTTCCTGAACTATGTGCTGGAAATCAGGCTTGATTTTCACTATTATTAACTACTAGTGTTCTTGAACTGTCTCTAGGGTAAAAATCAAAGTTGCGTCAGCAATATATGAACTCAAATATAATAATTAAACTGAAAAACATTTCTTACTATGTGGGTCCTCAATAAATTTGGATCACTTTGTAATTGGCAACACAACATAGTTATTAACGGCCCAAGGCGCAAAAGGTGTGTCCGGAGCCAAGGCGCAAGGCGGGCGCGCGCCCGAGTGACGAAGCCCTCAAAAATGCCTTAAAATACTAAAAATATAGTAAACATGCAACATCAAGATAAGCAATAAATCAAATGCAAGTAGTAAATCAAACATACGTTAAAAGTCATAAAAGAAACAAGCATGAATAGATGTTCAAACAAGCATAAAGGGAAGTTCAAACAGAAGGACTCTACTTCTAAATCCTATAAAATGATAAGAAGTTGTTGGTCATCCTAAGATCCCTTCATCCTTCCCAATCCTCATCTTCATACACATCATCTTCTTCCATATACGTCTTGTGTGCTGCTTTTTCAAATTCCTCATCGTCCTCTGAATCTCCATCTTCCACATACTCGCCGGAGGTCGTCGGTGCTATTTTGAAGGAGTTCCTAGTAATCGCTACTCTTATACAGAGTTATGGTGCGTGTACGTGAGAGAGTCGAGGTAGAGGTAGAGTATTAGTTGCGTGACGAGCAGCTTGTGTGTTGATTTGTTCAGACACTTGTGTGATCAATGTTGCACACAAGTGACTGACGATGAAAAAAATAATCCTCGTTTTAATTTTCATATTAGCAAGTTGGGTATCTACTTCCAGATCCTCGAACTTGAGGGCTGAGTTGGAGAATAAGATGGATCGAGATCGAGCCAGACCAAGTCAAAGATGTGAGATCGAGATCAAATCGAACCAAAAAATGCACGAGATCAAGTTGAATGGAATCAGGAGATTGTGCATATCTCAAGTAACTATCCAGGAGATATTCTGTTAATATTGTTACCTTATTTAGTGGATATAAATTAGGAAGAATGGAATCAGGAGATTGTGCATATCTCAAGTAACTATTCAGGAGATATTCTGTTAATATTGTTACCTTATTTAGTGGATGTAAATTAGGAAGAAGAGTATTGATCAAGTATTAGGGTTTAGGTTTGTATATAAATAGAGGCTTAGGCCATTGTAATTTCTTGAGAGTGAATAAACACATAATTATCATCATACTCCTCTCCACCGAAATTATTGACATTCGATTATAGTTCTGAGACCTCTGTCGTGTTATGATTTAGCTCAGGTACCAATGAATATAAGGTTGGTTCTATTAGGAACGTTGCTGATGATGACATGTTGGTTGGGGAGATGTTCTTGTGTTTACTTTAGGTGATAAATCTTGGAGAGGTATGGGTAACACACCTTGTCTGGTTAATTCCTTATTGTCACCAAAGCATGTTTTAGTTAATGGTGCTCTTCATTGGTATAGTCGCCCTCTTGGTAATGTCATTGTTTCTTTTGATATAGTTGATGAAATTGTGAGAATGATTGCTCCACCAAATGTTGGACAATTATCTCTGGAAATTTTTAGTGATTGTCTTTCAGTTTCGGGTTTTATGTTTGGAGATCATGCTGAAATATGGATCATGAAAGAATATGGTGTTAAAGAGTCATGGAACAAATTCTATGACATTGATTTTAGTGAAGTGGGTCGTAATATTGGATACATTCGCACTATATGTCTTCAGAAAGATGGGGAGCTACTGTTGTTATATCGTCATGGAGAACTTATTTTATACAGTTTAAATACCTTGAACTTACGGAGGCGCAATATTCTTGGGCCATCACCATGGTTTGAAGCAGTGACTCATGTGCCAAGCCTTGTTTCACCATTAAGCTGTTGAGGACATCAGGTGAGAATGTAATGTTCTTGTATGCAGGAGTTAACTAGAAGGGGCTTCAACACTAAGAATTTCTTTGCATATGTCGAAAGTAAACCAAACTTACACGCCCTCCATCCCAAGATTGTCCCCTTTTACAAGTCAAACTTTGTATGAATGTTGTTTTACTTGCATGTACCTTCTAGAAATTGCTTTATAATGGTTGACTATTTTATGGATGAGACTATCCTTTTCGACAGGCCAGAAAAGAAAATGGGACAATATTTTTTGTGGCGGAGGGAGGGTATTCATTCTTGAAAGGAATGTAAAGGTCTTAGCACTGTTATAATACAATTGGATATAGAAAAATCCTATGTATCTTACTTTTCATCCTTCCGCTTTTCTTTTGAGCAACTTATCATACTGAAACAACGCTCCTTTTTTCCTTGCCTGTGACTCATTAGTGTCCCTTAAAGGCTGCTAGGTTCAAGGTCTAATCGTACTTTACTCGGCAAAGTTTGTATGCAACATTATTAGTAGTGTAACAAGTTAAGACAGACAATTAGTCTGTCGGAGAGACTACTTCTTGGAGGCTGGAAAAGTGAGGGGTTAGCATAACCAACATAAACTTAGATGTGTGAATAATTTTTCAAGCAGTTTATGCTTTGCCATGTAACTTTTCTAAGTACTTGGGCAGGTTCTTACGGTAAGAATTTGTGAAATGTCATCAGAAGAACGTATTTGGTACTGTTTTATTATAACTAGAATAAACACACAAGATGATTCCAGGTTGTCTTTCACCTATGTGTTGTTCCATTCTTCTCATCTTACACTAGATTTTTCTGCGGTCACTCTTCTGATTATCAACATGTTCGTGGATCTGCTCAAGCTGGTGATCTCTGTATTTCGTAGGAATCACAACTGGCCACAGTTCAGGGCTGGTCCCATTATGGTGGTATGTTCAATATTCTGTATCAAAGTTTTAGTATCTCTTAATTTTGTTGATCTTGCTTAAGTTTGAATCATTCATCTCAGCCATTGTTTTCAGTTTCTTTTTGGTAGAGCTTACAGAGAAAGATTGGATTTGGCTGGAAATCTGTTCTGAAAAATGCATTTATAAAAATATTTTGTTTTCTGAAGAGACTCTGAAAATCTGTACCTTATCTGATCTAGAAGGAACTAGAAATATCCATCGATGGTCAAGCCCATCTTGTGTAGCAGTCCATTTTCCTATATTTTATTTTCTGCCTCCTGTTTAAGTATATTGATTTGGTCTCTTCTTGGTCTTTTTGCTCGTCATATTTCCTATCTTGCTATTCATGATTTCAGTGGCTACCTTTCTCCTCTGCATGTTCTTGTACATATTTGGAAAATAGCTTGCTTCTGTGTATTTATATTATTATGCTGAAGAATGTCACTGCAGCATAAATCGTGCTTGCATCACTGTTTATTCTTGAATTTGTGTTATAACATTTGAACCGATCTGAAAATATAAATCCCTACATCCCAAACGTGTGTCACTTTTTTTTCCCTATTTTTTTTTTTTTTGCAAAAATTAAGGAATTTGACTCAATTGCTATTTTTGTATGACATACATGAACGTCGTTACTGTCCTATACTATTTAGCAACTTTATAGCAAAAGAACACTCAATTTGTGGCAACAGTTTCTTTTTTGGGAAACGGACACTCAATTTGGTATGAATTGAGTAAATGATAACTATCTCATTACTCAGTGATCTACTCTGAATGAAATAAAACAATCCATTCATCTGACTTCTTTGAAGAGTTTTTCTTTAGGAGTGTTAATAAACTACAAACATTTAAGGCATAAGCTATGATTTCCTTATTTGGTGCTAATTTCTGCGATGTCTTTAACTACCATGGTTTAGTTATTACGCTCATACTCAAGAAGATCAAGTGTCCTGTGGCTAGGGGTGAGCAAAGATAATTTGGAACCGGACTGGATTGGAACCAGTATTTAGCCCACCACAAAGTATTTTGTGTTACTTTCTTCTGTTTCTATATGCTCAAATCCTTTACATCTTATCTCGAGGATTTCTGGTGTAATATATTTTAAAACCACAATACTCATTTCATTTACTACTGCAAAAATTTAGTGTATCTTTCAGCCATCAGAAAGGGTTAAGGTCCGTCCTAATTTCAATGGGCAATCTTAGTACCCTTATGAAGTTCCTGGACAGGGTAAATTAGTTGTCTTTTCAACCTTCTCTTAAGTATCACAGGCATTAAACTTGACAAAAAAGTTGAAGCCAACAGAAGACAAATATGGTGCATATTCTGCAATTACGACCTCTGTCCCAAAATGAATGTCCAAAAAAAAATCAAGAGCAAATTTGATTTTTTTTTTTTTCCGACAGTTCATATTGGTACGGAGGTAGTAAGATTTTGTCTTGTGCGAGATGTATTGCATTGCTGTTAGGTGAATGTGACTTTACTTTTTGGTCAAACCTGTGTCTTTCCTGTTATTGATTTGAAAACTTTGAGGTCAAAGACATTTAATTTTTGAGAAATCAAGCTTCAATATCCAGGTAGATGTGAACATCATATCAATCATGCAATTTCACTCAATCTTTTTGGTTCTCCCCACAGTATGAGTTTCTCTTATTATGCTTCGTTATCTACACTGCTTTCACTAGCCAATTTATGATGGTACGAGGTTTTGTTTGCTTCTGGTTTTCCCAACAATATTTTTCAAAGAAAGAAAATGTCTCGGGTGCCGATTTCAAGATCTCACCAAACATCTTATCAACAACAAAAACAAAAAAAAAAAAAAAAAAAAAAAAAAAAAGATCTCACCAAACATAATCTTTATGATATATTTAATATAGGTCATGCTTTGTCCCTATTGAAACTCAATTATTTCCCTCTTCTAATTGATAATGTACTATATTCCTCGTCATTTTCAGCTTCAATGTGGAGGAAATCATGGTTTAGCACTTGTAAGGAAGAGATGTGATGGGACTTTAAAGGTACTTTAGTTGCTTGTTGTTTATCTTTACTTCTTGTTACTTTCTCTAGTTACTTTCATCATTAAAGTTAGTTTCCAGTTGTTTCTACAGTACATACACACATAGTTATAAATACCGTCCCGGACAGCGCATCGGTTTTGCCATTGGGACGGGACGTACCGATGTACCATACCGGATTTACTGCATTTTAAGTAATTTTTCAGATAATTATATATAACATATATTCAACAAAAATTTACAGAAGCTTGTATTTTATCATCAAACTATACGAATACTAGAATAAGTTTAGTTTAGATTGCTTACAAATTACCGATCTGCAGCTTCAATTTCTTGGACTACATAGGCTGCTTTGTTCCTGTTTAGCGACTTGACGACCTTGAAAGATCTATTGCGTTGAATGGATGTTGATTAATCGTGAAGCATAAATCTTGGGCATAGTTTTTCAAAAAAAAAAAAAAAAAACTCAAGTTTGAATATATTTTTATTAGGTCCGACAACTAAAAATTGGTTTAAAAGTCATTCTTTATGTTTCAACTCACCTAGTACCTATTTTCTATGAACTTATTTATGTTTCAACTCACCTAGTACCTATTTTCTATGAACTTACTAAATTCAGCATTGCTTACTAAAACACTTCCTTTATTTTTGTTTTAAAAAGGCTAAAAAGGGACACTCAGTGTGGGACAGAAAGAGATAGGTTTCTTAATGGATTTTAAAATGTTAATGCTGGCTTTCCTGAAAATATAATGAATGATAGTGTAGAACAACTCATTTCCTGAAAATAAGCTCTGCAAAACCATTAACCCAAATAAAGTAGAACAACTCATTACAAGATACACACCAAAAATATTTTTTCTTATTTTTTTACGCATTTATTTCCGGTGACCAGGTTTGGCTTAAGACATTTCATAGCGTATTCCATATCTCATGGTTATTATGAAGGTCTTTGAAGCATGTCACAATTCAAGCCTCACTCCTTTCTAGTTAAAGGAGTATTCACAAATTGTGCTTACACTTATCACCTTCCCTCTAAGATGCATTCTGCACTCATCACTAATGGTGCATAAGCAGCAAAGACGTGGAATTGTTGAATCTTAACCTCATGTTTGATTTAGTATGACTTCGCTCCAACCAGATGGTGGGTCTCTCTCTCTCTCTCTCTTCACTTGTTCTTCTCGGTTTGTCTTCTAGCTGCCTCTCCTTGCATAAGTTTGTTTGTGAGTGATGTAGTTAACGAACTAATTTAATGCAAAATGGCCCTTGACGCAGTCCATCCGTCCCCCACTTAATCACTCTCTGAGTTATGAATAGTTGAAATCACACAAGTTGCTAAAGTTTAAGTTTTAAGTTGCTTCAGCATTAAATTTCTTTCTACTTTAGTAGTGCCTTTTGAAGCAAAGCACAAGACCAAAGGAGGAAGAAAAAAAGATAAAGCAATTATCAAAGGACATAATGTTTCTGAGGCCCATTACAAAATCGTGGAAATTATTTCAAATTTTCAATCGTTGAGAATGATTGTAGTGAAACTAGATTTTCATAATATTCATTCGTTACAAACACCATTTCTTAATCCCCGTGCAAATGAAAGGGTGTGGACACTTATTCTGGGAAGGAGGGAGTATCATATTTCAATATATGCTTGCAGTATTATAAGTCTATAGTAGGGGTACTAGTCAATATTTTTCCTACTACTTAACTTTCCTAAACTTCCCCCAAAGTCAAAATGGACACTCATTTAGGGACGGAGGGAGTTCCTTACAACATTGTAGTGCTGGACGGGATACGTTCATCAAACCACATCATTCTGATGATAAGGTGAGACCATTTCCTGTATACTTCTTTAGATTCTTCCCCCAAAGTCAAAATGAACACTCATTTAGTGCCGGAGGGAGTTCCTTACAACCGCTCGATGCCGCACATTGTAGTGCTGGACGGGAATGAGAATCACAATTATAAAACTTTGACCACACTCCCCTCTGAATATAATATAGCACACATCAAATTCTGTTCCTAGCAAAGAAGATGGTGACAATTATGCGCGACAAACATAAAGGTGAAGTAACAAAATTATTCACTCTTGGTTTGGAATCTTTGGTGCAGGGAGGCTGGATCTTGAGGAATTGAGCACCAACTGATTGTGCAGGTACCCTATAATTTTATGAATAATATGTTTGAATCAAATTATCTGCACTAAAAGAATGGACATGTAGAACCCCCTCAGTGCCAAATATTGTATCATTTTTCTGTTGCGGAGCCAAGAAAGTGGATTTTTTTTTTCAATCAGTCTGCTATAAGAATTGTTAAATAAGTATCATACTTAAATCTTCAGTTGTTACTTCCCTTACATGTTCTTTATATATCGTGTTTAGTGATTTCTCCTTTGGGGTTGTCTTTCTGTCTCTGCTGTATGCCTGTGCAGGAGGAGCGGGATTTCGCTTAATTTTTTATTTATCAGAATGTGAAGAAACACAACTAGTACCTTGATTATATCATGATACTCATCATTATATACATCTCTTGCTAAAAAAATTCCTATATATACATAAATTTTGACTTTCTCCTCATAGCAATCATGAACCCTATTTTTTTACTTTTTTTTGTAATGATATCTGTATTTTCTACTACATGAGATCATTGGTACAAATATGGGGATACCCCACCATGGATTATCAGCTAGTACTACGCATTTAAGCCTTTCTCTTGTGAAGAATCTTAGAGATGAACACGAGTAGTAAATTCAAGAACCTTACATGCAATTTATGGTCACATCAAAATAGCGTACCGCATGCTGTCACTAACCATTAGGTGATTTATCTCTGATACTCTTGCCAGCTCACCTGACACCCAAACTCCATCAGCACTGTTGATGTGTGGATGAGACAAGCATGAAAGAAGTGCGAGTGGAGCTCTTACAATGCTGTATATAATTGAAAGACCATTCCGTCCCTCTCGCCTTGCTCTGTCAAGATTATGTGCAAAAATAGGTAACTCAGCTCTGTTTTCTTCTCCAAACATGCTCTCATCTGCTACTTTTGGACTTTTACGTATGTTTTGGAGGTTGTGACTCACCACAGAGAGTATACGCTTCATCATTCTGCAAAACGTATGGGCTTTCTTGCTGAGGTTAGTGTGTAAAGTATGTGAAGTATTGAAGTAAAGAGAAGAGAGAGGCAAGCTCCTTATGTATATGGGTAATGGCATGCGGATGGTGGTAGTGTGAGTGCTAGTGCTTTCACAAAGGTGTTTATGGGTGTGTGCTTTTGAGGACTTTCACTTTTTTTTTCTTATTTCTATTTTGGTGGGGTCTCTCTCAAGCTACCTTACCGCCTAATTTACATAATTTTGCAGACAATAGTATGGATTACTCCCTAATGTAACAAATACAAGGGTTTATTTTAAATAAATATCATAGTGAATGATCTAGAAGGGGAGCCTTGGTACACCGGTTAAGGTGTTGCCGTGTGACCTGGAGGTCACGGGTTCAAGTCCTGGAAGCAGCCTCTTGCAATGCAAGGTAAGGTTTGCCTACATTTCACCCTTGTGGTGGGGACCCTTCCCCGGACCCTCGCTATGCGGGGATGCCTTGTGCACCGGGCTGCCCTTTTTTTTATAGTGAATGATCTAGAAAAAGTTATTGATTATTGATATTCAAAGTACAAAGGAGTCCAAGGAGATGTTATTATTGGCTATATGTAGCTAATTTCTTTATCATTCTGACTATTTTGATCGGAAGAATTTATGGGAGAATCAATACCTCTTGTGCTAAAAATGTGATCTAGAGCTTGTCTTTGGTACCACGAAGATTCTTTACATCGCGTGTGTGTCTCTTTTGTGTGTGATGCGGCACCGAGAATTTGTTCTTTCTGTAGTCTCTGTTGGTGTGGATACTTCTGGTCAAGTGAAATTTACCGACAAGCGATATTTATATGATATTTGTTTTATCTTTAGTTAGCAGATTCAAATACCGGGAAATGAGCAGACTAATCTGTCATCACATCCCAAGGTAAGGTCTTAAAACCGGTCTTAAATACTCAATTTTCTTCTGCATGCAGAATTAATTTCATGTGTTGTAGTTTTGATCTGTAATTTTCAGGCCATTTTCTGTTCAGCATGAAGTAACTTTACTATTGTACCAATTCTTGCTCTATCTGGCTCCTTTTAGTGTATCATTTATCCCTATCTTTGTTTTTGTTTTTTTGTCATGCGCAGTTGTATATGTATATACTCCTTCCATCTCACAAGTGTTGTGGCTGACTTGTCAATGTTTTTAAGGAATGTGTGCTACTTGTGTGTAGATAGCTTGTAGCATGGTAGAATTGCAGTAATACTATTTTCTTATTAAAAATGCAAAGCTTATTTTGAGGCGGGAAAAGTGCAACACTTAGTATAATAGGAGGGTATATTTTTTTGGTTGCGATTCCCTTTCTGGTTCAATTACAAAGTGTACGGGTTGAGAATGACCTCATTTTGTAAATGGTTGATTGAAGGGCATATGGATGATCTATTCAGATTAAGTTCATGAACTTAGTGCCTTATTAGCTCAGTACCTAAACCATTTCTTTCTTTCTTTATTGGCCTGTTAAGTGCCAATATTTTTGTTAATAGCTTTTATTTAAAGATTTCAAAGTACTAAAAGAAAAGGTAAATTACTTTTAGTTCCTCTTGTTTAATATTAGTTGGGTTTTTATATGTTATCTCCGTCAAGTTGGAATACGGTTATGATGTGGCTAAGTTGGAATACGGTTATATTTTTATTTAATATTTTTGTTAATACTTTTAAACATTGTTTACAAACAATGTTTGTTATAAAGTGCTATTATTGGACATTATGTGGCTAAGTTGGAATACGGTTATGATGTTGTACATTTTATGTGTACTCCAATGATGTGGATGTTCTTATCTAATGAGGTCGAGGTTGTAAGTCAAGAAATTTCTTGTACCTTTTTCAAAGTTGGTGATCATTGCAGAGCTCCAACCAATCTCATGTTCTAAGGTGTCAAAATACTTCCTTTGACTTTGTTAAGCAACGATGAGAGAAAATTGAGCCATTTCAATGTCGTTTGTTGTTGTCAATTGTCAAAGTTTCATGAATGCATTTGGATAAATGGACATTTTCGGTGTAGTTTATTGATGATATTCCTTCAGCCGTGGAAAGAAAGTCTCATTTGACTTTAATGGTCAACACAAGTTAACTTTGACCAAGCATTAATGTCAATATAATCGTCCCGATGAAATTCTAGAAAACGTATTTTACTAAAATCACCTTTGACAAATATCATATTTCGACGTATGCTTGCAATACTATAAGTCTACATGGTGGATAGTAGAGCTACTTGTGTATATTTTTCGGAATGCTCAATTTTCTTAAAGTTCCGGCATTGTCAAAAATGGTCACTGATTTAGAGCCAGTGGGAGTTCTATACAACCTTCCGTTGTCGTACAGGGTGGAATTCATGCATCAAGCCACATCGTTATGATGACAAGGTGACAGTGTCTCATGAAATACTTTTTTCAGATTCTTGCCTGCTGCTATTACTTTTGGAGTGAGAATCAAAATTATAAAACTCTGTGCACACTCCCTCGTCTGAATATTATAACACACATCAACTTATTTTGTTCCTAACAAAGAAGATGGTGATAGTTATGCGCGACAGACGTAAATGCGAAGTAACAAAATCATTCGTTCTTAGTTTGAAATTTTTTGTGAATAACATTTTTGAATCAAATCATCTGCACTAAAAGGATGGACATGTAGAACCCACTCCTTCAGTGCCAAATACTTCATTTTTCTGTTGCGGAGCCAAGAAAGTGGCTTTATAATATTTTCAATCAGTCTGCTTTATGAATTGTTTAAGAAAAGAATCATACTTAAATATTTCCATTCTTTATTCTTTAAATTTTCGTTATATATTGTGCTTAGTGCTTTAGCTTTAGGGGTTGTATTTCTGTCTCTACTCTATGCATGTCCTGGAGGACCGGGGTTCAGCTTAATGTCTTATTAGAATGTGAAGAAACTCAACTAATGGCCTGATGAATAACATAATCATCATAATAATATGCATATCTTGCTACAAAATTCCTATATACTCCCTCCGTCCCACCTCACTTGAGACCTAAGAGGTGGGCACAATAACTAAGGAAAAAGAATAAAATAAGGAAAATGTGTGGTAGAAAATGAAGAGAGAATGAGTGGGGTTAATAGTAGGTTGGTTGAATGAATTGTGTGGTGGAAAATGAAGAGATAGAATGAGTGGGTGGGGTAGATTGAATATAAAATTATAAAAAGATTACCATTTTGGGGATTCTCAAGTGAAGTGGGCCGGACAAAAATGGAAATAAGTCTCAAGTGGGGTGGGGTGGGGTGGAGGGAGTATACATCAATTTGACTTTTTTCCGCAAAGAAACCATGAACCCTAAATCTTTATGTAAAGATATTTGTATTTTCTACTATATGAGGTCATTAGCACGAATACGGTGATACATCACCATGCTTTAGTAAATTCAAGAACTGTTGAGATAAGGCCGAGATATGCCAATATCTTGGTTGTATCTTGGTTGTTATTCTTTGTATGTATCTTTCCTATTTTGATAATTGTAAATAGAGTAGGGGATATCATCAATATTTGTGGTAGCATAGTTTTAGGGATTTGATTGGAATCCTCTTGTATATATACATGATGTACACGGCTTTTGTAATCAAGGAAAATAATTCCAAAGTTTTCCTCATACACGGTTCTTAACTTGGTATCCAGAGCTTGCAAAGATGCCAGGCGGAGAAGACAGTGGAGAAAAGGTGGCGGCCATTGATGAGCGGCACTCTCCATATTTTCAAGTGATAACCCGGGCATGATTCTCACCCATGTTCAATTAAAGGGGGAGAATTATGAAGAGTGGGCTAGGGTTTTCAGGGGCTTGAGGGCTAAGACAAAAACCTCTATCATTGATGGGATGATCGAACGGCCTACCAAAGCCTCTGAATTAGAGCTTTGGCAGACCATGAACTCAATGGTGGTTTCCTGGATCTTCAACACTATTGAGCCAAGTCTTCGTTCAACTGTATCTTATGTGGAAGATGCGAAGATGGTATGGGACGATTTGATGGAGAGATTTTCAGTTGGTAAAGGACCAAGGGTTCAACAATTGAAGGCCGATCTCGCCAACTGTAAACAATAGAAGGGTGAGAGTGTGGCGGCTTATTATGGATGGGTGAAGAAACTCTGGGACGAACTGAATGACTTTGATGCACTTCTGGCCTGTTCATGTGCAGCTTGCAAGTGTAATGTTAGCACGAAGCTGGTTCAATGGCGTGAAGAAGAGAAGGTTCATCAGTTTGTTATGGGACTAGAGACTTCAAAATTTAACACTGTGAAGTCAACCATACTAAACATAGAACCTTTACCTAGTGTTAATAAGGAATACTCTATGGTTCTGAGGGAAGAAAGGGTTCGTGGCAGTGTACACAAAGAATACTTGGAACCTGTCAGCTTTGATGTCAAGACAGTTGTCGGCACAGGTGGCTCAGCAGGTGGTTCCTCAGAAAGAAAATATGTGGGCAATGTTGTTTTCTCTCACTATAAGGAGAAGGGTCATGATGTGACTACGTGCTATAAGCTGATGGGGTACCCAGAGTGGTGGTCAGATCAGCAGGTGAAGAATACGAAAGGAAAAGGAAGTATCCAACTCTCAGGGGCAGGAAAAGATCAAGGCAAACTCAGCACCAAAACGAACTCGGTGCAGACCGATGAAGAAGGAAGGACTGGAATGACCGATGCACAACGGGCAGCTATATATGTTGGGTTATACAGCGGAGCAGTGGAGCATGTTCAAGAACTATGTCCAGACACATGTGCAGTCATCTGACTACACAACTGGTCCAAGAAATGACCACATGACTGGTAAGATAATAAATAATGAACCTTGGCTTGTCGATAGCAGCGCTAATCGACACGTAACAGGAAATCTCTCTCTGCTCCAACGTATTCTCATTATTAAGGCTAACCGCCTAGGTTTGCCAAATGGAAACTATGTGGTCGCCAACAAGGAAGGAGATGTTGATATTGGTCCAAATTTAATTTTAAAAAATGTGTTATATGCTCCGGGTTTCAACTGCAATTTACTGTCTGTTTCTCAGTTGCTTCGTGATTCCAATGCTCTAGTGCAATTCTCTGGCATATTTTTTGTCATACAAGATCGGGACTCGAAGATATTGATTGGAGCGGGTGAACAAAACGAGGGGTTGTACTATCTGAGAAGATCGGCAGGATCGCGCATTTGCAGTGTTAAGAACTCCGGGGATTATCAGTTGTGGCACCAACAGCTGGGACATCCATCAAGTATAGTAGTTAGTTTGTTGCCTTTTATTCATCGTAGTAGTATTAATAAAGACATTTGTGGCATTTGTTGTCAAGCAAAACAGAGTTGAGATAAATTTTCGTCTAGTGATAGTTATTCAGTTGGAATTTTTGATTTAATTCATTGCGATATTTGGGGTGATTATCGAAAGCCTGCTATGTGTGGAGCTGTTTATTTTTTAACCATTGTGGATGACTATTCTCGTGGTGTTTGGTTCTATCTTGTTCGCTCCAAAAGTGATGTCTCTCAAATCATAAAGATTTTTTGGTCATGGTTGAACGACAATTTAACAAACGTGTCAAAAAGGTTGGAATTGATAATGGCACGGATTTTTTTTGTTTGACAAAATATTTTAGAGAAAATGGCATTGAGCATCAAACTACTTGTGTTCGTACCTTTCAAAAAATGGTTGGGTTGAACGTAAGCACCGACACCTCTTAAATGTGTCTCGTGCTTTAATGTTTCAAGCTAAATTACCTATTAAATTTTTGGGAGAGTGTGTCTTGGCTACACGTTATTTAATCAATCATACGCCTTCGAAATTATTGCATGGGAAGACTCCTTTTGAAATTCTTTTTGGGATACCTCCATCTTATGAGAACATTAGGGTTTTCGGGTCTTTGTGCTATGTTCATTTCTCTAGACAGGACAATGACAAGTTTTCCAATCGTAGCAGAAAATGTGTCTTTCTTGGTTATCCGTATGGGTAGAAAGGTTGGTTAGTGTATGATCTTGCCGAACACAAAACCCTTATCTCCCGGGATGTTATTTTTGTTGAGACATAATTTCTGTTTGCCACTTTTCAAACTGATGCAACACAGGTCTATACACATTCAGATATCTTCGTATGTCCCCCCCCCCCCCCTAATAATGTGGTTGCTTGTGAGGAAGATAACATTTGTGTCACTGCTCCTTGGTTTAACCAGTTGCCGGACCAGTTGCCTAATCAGTTGCCTGGACAAGTGGTTGAACAACAGACTGATACGATGCCAGATATTGGTCTATCTTCTCCTCTGTCTGACCAGTTGACTGAACAAGTGCCTGCCCAAGTGACGAAACAACAAATTGATCAAGTGTCCGATTTTCCAGAAACTCAGCTCGTTGGTACTGAAAATTTAGGAAGAGGACAGTGAGCTCGGGTGCCCTCTACAAGGTACCCATCGATGGAGTATGAGCTTCTTCTCATATTAGAATAGCTAAAGTCAGCCCCCGTCACGTTCACCTTCCCAACTTAATTCTTCAGTACTAATTATCCTTTATCACATTTTGTTGATTGCACTAAATTCTCTATGGCACACCTTTGTTTTCTGGCTGCTGTTGATTCAGGAACTGAGCCTAAGCATTTTGGCGAAGCTGCTACGTCTCCTTTATGGCGTGAGGCCATGAACAAGGAGCTTGATGCTCTTGATCATAATGGTACGTGGGAGTTGGTCGATGCTCGTATTGGCAAGAAGGTCATTGGCAACAAATGGGTTTATAAGATCAAGTACAATGCCGATGGGACGATCTAACGCTACAAGGCACGGTTGGTAATTCAGGGAAACCGGAAAGTTGAAGGCGTCGATTTTAAAGAGACCTTTGCACCCACGATTAAAATGGTTACCGTACGGGTTTTTCTCACCGTTGCTGCAGCTTGTGGATGGGAGCTTCATCAGATGGACGTTCACAATGCTTTTTTACACGGAGATTTGAGCGAAGATGTTTATATGAAAATTCCTTTAGGACACCTGCTGCTTCTTCTAACAAAGTTTGCAAACTAAGAAAATCATTGTACGGTCTTCGACAAGCACCTCGTTGTTGGTTTGCTAAACTTTCCATGGCATTGAAGGCATATGGGTTTATTCAATCATGCTCCGATTACTCTCTTTTCTCTCTCAAGACTTCCGCTGCTGATATTCATGTACTTGTGTATGTTGATGACTTGGTTATCGGCGTTTGGTTGGCCGTCTTATATACCTTACCATTACACGCCCGGAGCTCTCATATAGTGTGCATACTCTTGCACAATTTATGACCAAGAACATTGGAAAGCTGCTTTACGGGTTGTTCGTTATCTCAAAACTCATCCTGGACAGGGGATTTTATTGAAGGCACAATCGAATTTACGACTTCGGGCCTACTGTGATTCTGATTGGGCAAGATGCCCCCTTACACGTCGGTCTCTTTCGCATACTTTGTTTTCCTTGGTGACACTCCCATTTCTTGGAAAACAAATAAACAAACTACTATTTCTCGATCCTCGGCTGAGGCCGAATATCGTTCAATGGCTAGTGCTACTTGTGAGCTCAAAATGGCTTTGTGGTCTTCTTCTTTCATTTGGCGTCCAGCACAATGTTCCTATGATTCTGCTTTGTGACAGTCAATCCGCATTACACATGGCTCAAAATCCAGTCCATCATGAACGAACGAAACATATAGAAGTTGACTGCCATCTTGTTCGGGATGCTGATCAGACAGGTGACATCACAACTCGCTATGTTCACACGTCTGCACAACTGGTTGATATTCTTACCAAAGCATTGGGAAGTCGGCAGTTTCATCATTTTGGGTGTATGTCACCTACACGCTCCAACTTGAGGGGGGGTGTTAAGATAAGGCTGAGATATGCCAATATCTCGCCAATATCTTGGTTGTATCTTGGTTGTTATTTTTTGTATTTATCTTTCCTATTTTGATAATTGTAAATAGAGTAGGGGATATCATCAATATTTATGGTAGCATAGTTTTAGGGATTTGATAGGAATCCTCCTGTATATATACATGATGTACACGGCTTTTGTAATCAAGGAAAATAATTCCAAAGTTTTCCTCATACACGGTTCTTAACTAGAACCTTACTGGAAATTTATGGTCACATCAAAATAGCGTAGCGCATGGTGTCACTAACCATAAGGTGATTTATCTCTGATACTCGTGCCAGCTCACCGGACACCCAAACTTCATCAGCACCGTTGATATGTGGATGAGACAAGCATGAGAGAAGTGAGAGTGAAGCTCTTACAATGCTGTATATAATTGAAAGACCATTCCGTCCTTCTCGCCTTGCTTTGTGAAGATTATGTGCAAAAACAGGTAACTCATTTCCGTTCCCTTCTCCAAACATACTCTCATCTGCTACTTTTGGACTCTTGCGTATATTTTGGAGGTTTTGCGTCACCACAGAGAGTGTACGCCTCATCGTTCTGGACAAACGACTGGGCTTTCTTGATTAGGTAAGCGTTTGAACTATGTGAAATATTGAAGTGAAGAGAAAAGAGGGGTTTGAAGCTCCTTATGTGTGGGTTTTGGCTTGTGGGTGGTGGTAGTGTGAGTACTAGTGCTTATCACAAAGGTGTTTATGGGTGTGTGCTTTTGAGGACTTTCTTTTTCTTTTCTTTTCTTTTTTTTTTTTTCTATTTTGTTAATAGCTTTTATATAAAGATTTCAAAATACTAGAAGAATGTTGGGGAAATTGGGGGATCTCCGCATCCACTAGCCCATACTAGTGGTCATCAATATGGAGAAACTAATCAACACATGATAATAATATGAAAGAACAAGTAACACCGTGATTTGTTAACCCGGTTCACCACCCCTTGTGGCTACATCCGGGGGCACTTAGCCAGGATATCATTATAATAATATATGAAGGATTACAACTTTAGCACATGCACTCACATAGATCTAGGATGGCTACTCTCCATGAACAATCTCTCATACATATTATCTCACCTCCCCAAGAACACACAAACAACACGGTCATGGCCGGGTTGTAGGATCGCCCCCATGGCTCTCCTAGGCCTCCGGCCCCCTCCTAGACACTATTTTGTGGCCCCCATTGATATTCTAACTTTCTCCTATCAAGCCCACTTGTTTATGGACGAAATTATGCTTATATAGGTGTACAAGGAAACCCTAAGTCGTTTGGAAGAGATTTCTTCAAAATAGGAAACAATAACAAAAAACAGGTTTCTTCCCGGTAGGGCGGGCGAGCGCCCGGTCCCAGAGCGGGCGAGCGCCCGGTCCACCAGATTGTCCCTCCCCGTTTTGTCTTGCTCGGTGACCCCCCTCAGCCCTTCGTAGCAGCTTGTTTCCCCCTCCTTGAACTCCTCTTGACCTCTACCAACTCCCCATGACTTACTCCTTCTCCCCTTTGCTTCCTCGTAGTTTAGGACTCCAATCCCAACAATCTCCCACCTGGAGACTAAACTCATAAGCATAGAAACCGTCCCGTCAAACTCCCACCACGAAGATGACCCACCAAGTATTTTGACGCCGTGTACTAAGCTCCTCCTTTATGATGATGATGAGTCTCCACGAGCCTCCACGCCCTCCTCCCCAAATCAACTTCTACTTTGATTTCTTTGCAAGACTAACTTCGCCTTCTCCCTCCTAGATCCACTCCCCTTGTAATGATCCCCATGAAACTCGGACACACCTTGCTTCTTGCATTGTCTTCTTGTGGTCTTTTCTCGCTCTCTGTTAGGGCCACTTGACTCCCACCGCGTTGCAACATTTTGAGTCACTCTCCCCCCTAACATGCCGTTTATTGATGTCTCTCCGTTTTACACCAATAGGCCGGTCTTCACGCATCTTGCTCCCACCCGGAACGAATTTGATGTTGTTGGTAGAGTACAACATCCTCCTATCTCCCATCCGTTGTTTGCGAGAAGTCCTCCTCTTCTCACGTGGTCATGCCGGCTTATACCACTCACCTTTGCATCGTTGGTTGCTTTCGCAAGTGCCTGATGCATTCCTCCTATCTTTCATATTTTTCTCCAACCACCTTGACTGCCCCAAGATCCCTTGAACACCTCCAGATCCTTCTTGATCTCTGCATCTCCAAATTTCACCTCGAATTTCTGCCGATCTCATAAGAAACAAACGAACTTTTCGGACTTTCTGATCATCTGCACGATTGTGACCTATTTGGCACGCTCTTGCTTCAACCAAAAAACCCTAGCAGCTCTCAGATTTATCCTGCACGTCTTCCATACGAAGAATCTGCACTGCACGAAATCTGCACGTGCGCTGCACCAAGCCTGCACGTGCATTGCACGAATTATGCACGTGCGCTGCACGAAAATATGTTGTCTCTTTTCTTCACCTTGGATCTCTCCTAGATCTCAAACCAGGCTCTGATACCAGTTGTTGGGGAATTTGGGGGATCTCCGCATCCACTAGCCCATACTAACAGTCATCAATATGGAGTAACTAATCAACACATGATAATAATATGAAAGAACAAGTAACACCGTGATTTGTTAACCCGGTTCACCACCCCTTGTGGCTACATCCGGGGGCACTTAGCCAGGATATCATTATAATAATATATGAAGGATTACAACTTTAGCACATGCACTCACATAGATCTAGCATGGCTACTCTCCATGAACAATCTCTCATACATATTATCTCACCTCCCCAAGAACACACAAACAACACGGTCATGGCCGGGTTGTAGGATCGCCCCTCATGGCTCTCCTAGGCCCCCGGCCCCCTCCTAGACACTATTTTGTGTCTCCCTTTGATATCCTAACTTTCTCCTATCAAGCACACTTGTTTATGGACGAAATTATGCTTATATAGGTGTACAAGGAAACCCTAACTCGTTTGGAAGAGATTGCATCAAAATAGGAAACAATAACAAAAAACAGGTTTCTGCCCGGCAGGGCGGGCGAGCGCCCGGTCCACCAGATTGTCCCTCCCCGTTTTGTCTTGCTTGGTGACCCCCCTCAGCCCTCCGTAGCAGCTTGTTTCCTCCTCCTTGAACTCCTCTTGACCTCTACCAACTCCCCATGACTTAGACTCCTTCTCCTCTTTGCTTCCTCGTAGTTTAGGACTCCAATCCCAACAAAGAAAAGGTAAATTACTTTTAGTTCATCTTCTTTAATTTTAGTTGGGTTTTTATATGTTATCTCAGTCAAGTTGCATATTTAAACATTGTTTACAAACAAGGAAGACACCAGAATCGCAACTAATCTTAAGCACCACAAGACAGCATGAGCATTATTCAACAAAGTAACATTTGGACACTCATTTAGGGACAGAGGTAGTAAAATTCAGTGAAACTGACTGCTATATTAAAGTGAGACATTCTTTCTGGAACCAAAGATGACGGGCTACTATTCAAGTTAATTCTTGGAAACAGCTTTTTGTAATCTTTGAAAATGTGATGAAAAGCCCAAGGAAATATTATTGCTCCAACCACTAGTGTTAGGTTGTAAGACTTGACTTGACCTGACCCCATAAATGGATAACAACCTTGGTGATAATATTGGACACTACGCGGCAAAGTAGGACTAAAAGTTATGATGTTGTAGTACATTTCCAATAATGTGGATGTTCTTATCTAATGAGGTTGAGGTTGAGGTTGAGGTTGAGGTTCTATGTATAGAATTTTCTTTTACATTTTTCAAAGTTGGTGATCATTACAGAGTCGGACCAGTCTCATGTTCTAAGGTGTCAAACTACTTCCTTTGATTTCGTTAAGCAATGATGAGAGGAACGCGAGCCACTTCAATGGCGTTTTATAATAAAAACATCTTTTTCTTAATTTTTGAACCCAAAAAGTTTTTGACTCTTAAAATGGGATGGAGGGAGTACTCCCTATGTCCCTAAATGAATTTCCAAATTTCATTTTAAGTGACATCTGAAAATCTCTTATGTTTCATACAATTTAGTGGCAAAGAGACTAGTGAATTTTTTTGGTGAAAATACAATTAGGAACAAAGTTATTTTTAAAAAGGCATTCATTTTGGGACAAAAATTTCTTAAAATAGACATTCACTTAGGGAAAGAGGGAGTATCATATTTTGATGTATGCTTGCAATATTGCAAGTCTATAAGGTGGATAGTAGAGGTACCTGTGTATATTTTTGATACTATACAACCTTCTTAACTTCCTTCAATGTAAAAAATGGTCACTCATTTAGGGCTGGAGGGAGTTCTTTACAACCTTCCGTTGTCTTACATCACGGAATTCGTGCATCACACCACATCATTTTGATGACAAGGCGCGACTGTCTCATGACATACTTTCTTCAGATTCTGCCTTGCTGCTATTACTTTTGGAATGAGAATCTCAATTACAGTATAAAACTTTGTGCTCACTCCCTGTCTGAATATTACTCCCTCCGTCCCAGAAAGATAGTCCACATTTTTTCGTTGTTACTACGAGGGAACTTTGAGCAGTTATAAATGCTACTTATAATTATGTTAATATGAATCTAAAAATTGATATTAATGGTATTTATAATGGTGTATCAAGAACAATTTCAAAAATTTCATTAGAATAATTTAAAGTAGCCTTAATTATTACTCAAAGTTCCTTCGTAAAACTCATGAAAATAAGGGGACTATCCTTCTTGGACAGAGGGAGTATAACACACATCAACTTCTACTCCTAACAAAGAAGATGGTGATAATTATGCACAACAAACGTAAATATGAAGTAAAAAAATCACTCGCTCTTAGTTTGATATATTTGGTGCAGGGCAGACTGAATCTGGAGGAATTGAGCACCAACTGATTGTACAGGTACCGTACTTTTTTTTTAAATGAATAATATGTAGACCCACTCATTGCCAAATACTGTATCATTTTTCTGTTGTGGTGCCAAGAAAGTGGTTTTATTTTATTTTCAATTAGGCTGATTTGAGAATTATTTAAGAAAAGTATATTACTTGAATCTTTTTGTTACTTCTTTACATTTTCTTTATATACTCCCTCCGTCCCAAAATGATCTTCTCATTTGATTTTTCAAACTTTTTAAGAATATGAACACTTGTTTCACTAGTCATGTTTTGCTCATGCACTCTAAGCCTAAGTTGTAGAAAAGGGAAGAACTTTTGGGGACAATGAAAAATGCCAAATAGGAAGATTATTTTGGGACGGAGGGAGTATCATGTTTGTGCTTTCTCTTTAAGGGCTGTATTTCTGTCTTTAATGTATGCCTGGGCAGGAGGAATGGGTTTTAGCTTAATATTCTGTCTTATTAGAATGTGAACAAACTCAACTAATGGCTTGATGATAGCATAATAATCATCATTATATACTACATATCTTGCTACAAAATTCCTATATGTACATCAAATTCGACTTTTTCCTCATAGAAACCATGAACCCTAAATATTTATGTCATGATATCTGTATTTTCTACTACATGAGATCCTGATACAGATATGGGGATACACCACCATAGATTATCAGCTACTGCTAAGAATTTAGACCTTTCCCTTGTGCAGATTCTTAGAAAGAAAAGCGATTGTAAATTCAAGAACCTTACTGACAATATATGGTCACATCAAAATAGCGTAGCGCATGCTGTCACTAACCATAAGGTGATTTATCTCTGATTGTCGTGTTAGCTCACCGGAAACCCAAACTCCATCAGCACCATTGATGTGGGGATGAGACAAGCATGAAACAAGTGAGAGTGGAGCTCTTATAATGCTGTATATTAGTGAAGTACCATTCCGTCCTCGCCTTGCTCTGACAAGATTATGTGCAAAAATAGGTAACTCACCTCTGTTTCCTTCCCCAAACATGCTCTCATCTGCTACTTTTGGACTCTTACGTATATTTTGGAGGTTTTGCCTCACCACAGCAAGTATATGCCTCATCGTTCTGCAAAAACGAATGGGCTTTCTTGTTGAGGTAGGTGTGTGAAGTATGTGAATTGTTGATGTGAAGAGAAAAGAGGGGTTTGAAGCTCCTTATGTATATGGGTAATGGTATGCGGGTGGTGGTAGAGTGAGTGCTAGTGCTTATCACAAATGTGTTTATGGGTGTGTGCTTTTGAGGACATTTACTTTGTATTTTTCTATTTTTGGTGGGGTCTTTCTTAAGCCATCTTGCCGACTAATCTACATATACAAGGAATTCTTTTTGTTTTTATTTTTTTTTTCTGGAAAAAAAAATAACATTCTGGAAGATGTAGAAAAAGTTCTTGATTATCTGATGTTCATAGAAGGAGATGTTATTATTGGCTGTATCTAGCTTGCTGTTTTTATCATTCTGACTATTCCATTGTCAGAATATATGTGAGAATCAATACCCGTTGTGCTAAAAATATGATCTAGACCTTGTTTTGGTACCACGAAGATTCTTTATACCGTGTCTCTTTTGTGCATGAAGCGATACCACGGATTTGTTCTTTCCATTGGATTCGTAATTTCCGTTTGTGTGGATACATCTGATCTGATTAGTCATGTGAGATCTACCGACAGGCGATATGATATTTGTTCTATCTTTAACTTGCAGATTTGGATACTGGGAAAGGGAGCAGAGTAAACACTAAACAGTCATCAGATTCCAGAGTAGGGTCTTAAATACTCATTTTTTCTTCTTCTTCAAGCAGAATAGGTTTCATGTCTAATTGTCCATAGCTGGTGAAAGCCTGGTTCAGTGTTATTATCCTGCCCCTATCCCGAAAAGATAGTCCCGTCTGACTTTCTTTTATCAACACAAATAAATTATGACTAAACAACAATGTCAATCTAATAATTCTAGTGAAATTCTTTAAACTGTAATTGATAAATCATTAACTGATTCATCAAAAACAAGTTTTAGAATTTTATTGAGATGATTAGTTTGATATTAATCTATGGCTAAAGTTTGTTTGTGTTGACCATAAAAAGTCAAATGAATGAGAGGTCGGAGGATATGTATGTGTATACGTACATAGGGTCGCACTCCAATGAGAACCATTTAAAATGAGAACCGTGAGAATCAATCATAACCGTTTGATTAAATACAAAATCAATGGTCCAGATTATAGATGCAGTGGATACACTTGGATACAGTAGCTAATTTTCAAAATACACGTGGATACATTAGTCATTTAGCTACTGTACCCGGGTGCAAATTTTCAAAATCACTTGGATACAGTAGTAATTTAGCCAATGTATCCAAGTGTAATATCAAATTTTAGGTACTGTATCCAAGTGTATCAACTGTATCTATAATTTGGACCCTTGATTTTGATTTTAATATAATGGTTATGCTTGCTTTTCATGGTTCTCACACAATTGTGGTTCTCATTTAAGCACATATCTACGTACATATAAATATATTTATTATATGAATAATTTTTTTCTCCCTCCTTTCTTTTTTTTTCAATTACGAAGGGTACGGGTTCAAAATTACCTAATTTTGTACTTATGATTCATTAAAGGGGCAAGTGGAATATCTATTCAGATTAAGTTCATGAACTTAGTACGTTAGCTCCGTACCCAAACCATTAATTTCCTTTATAAAAAGCCTGTTTTCAGCCAATTATTTTGTGATAGTTTTATACGAAGATTTTAAAATGCTAAAAGAAAAGGTAAATTACTTTTAGCTCCTCTTGTTTAATATTTCTTCAGTTTTTATGTTACCTCATTCAAGTTACATAATTAACCACATACAAGGAAGACACCGGACTAGCAACTAATCTTACGCACCAGCGGGGCCGCATGATTAATTCAACAAAATAACATTAATCTTACGCACCAGCGGGGCCGCATGATTAATTCAACAAAATAACATTTAATTACTTTTATCACTTTTGATTACTCCTTTATTGCGAAAATTTAGTACTCCTTCCGTCTTAAAAATAACATAAATTTGATATCCCTTACTCTTGTTTATCCTGAAAGCATAGTACTCTTTTATATTTCAGAAATGTGATGCTTATTTTTCGACAAACAAAATGATATGTGTTACATTTATGTTAGAGTGGAGAGAGTACAACATTATTATTATTATTATTATCATTAATATGATTAAAATTTAGAAGAAAAAATTAATTTTTTAAAATTAACATTTAGTCAAATTGACACTAAATTTGGAGTGAACCAATGGAGCGGGATACTACTCATGTTTTTCTCTCTCCTTTTTTATTAAAAAAAATAAAAAAATTAAGCAGGGATACAATTCATGTTAATGGTTGGAAAGTGGAGACTGCACTAAGTAAATGTGATTAAAAGCACTAAGTAGTCTTACCAACTTTGAGAAATTAAGTCAACGGCAGTGTAGTATATTATTCACTATTTGGAGCATCATAAATAGAATATGTTGACCAAGTATATGGATGGATATAGACGGGCTAGACAAGTACAAGGAGGATTAGGTTTTGGGGAAAACTAATTTCTCCATAAGTTATAAAAAATTACTTTTTAATATTAGTATCATTCTTAAACTCTAAACTTTAAACCTTTAAACTCTATAAAAACATGACTTTTTATAATGAGGTGGTCTCCCATGAGAACAAGGGGATCCGTCTCATACATGAGACGGGTCGCCCCATGACCCATGGGCCGAACCCGCCACGTGGCAACCCAACATTGGCCGAAAAAAAAAAAATTTTTTTTTTTTTTTTTTTTGAGTTTTTATATTTTTTTTTCGGCTTTTCAGTGGTTTAGCAAAAAATAATAGTTACCATCTCTTAAAGTAACATTGTTCATAAGTAAACGTAATACTTGTTTTAAAAAAACAAAAGCTCGTTTTTACCCATTTGAAAAGTAATAACTTATGTATATGAATGTAATAGTAAGTTTATACAAGTAAATGTAACACTTTGATTGACGAAATTGTAACAGATTTCTATAGATAATGTAATACTTTTACATGTATCATGATAAATTTGACCCCATTGTAACTTATTGTTTGAAAACAAATAGATATCTATACATATGTATTACAATTATTTACAAATACTATTACATATAAATAACACGTTTGTTACATTTTAGTTATAATAAGTATTACTTTGGCAAACGAAGAAAACATAGGAATAACACTATTACTTTAAGAGATGGTAACTATTACTTTAAGAGATGGTAACTATTACTTTTCAAAAACCGAAAAAAAAACCAAAAAAAAAATATAAAAATTTTTAAAAAAGCAAAAAAAAAAAAAAAAAATTTTGGGCCAATGAGGGGCTGCCACGTGGCAGGGTCCCCCCATGGGTCCTGGAGCAGTGTTGTGGGTCGGGTAATGGGTCAAAAAAATGACCCGTCTCACCCATGAGACGGGTTGGAGTGTTCTCACACAAGTTTTTGTCTTTTATAATTGATGGAGGAACTAGTTTCCCCCAAAATTTTCTGTAAAAGAAGATGCTCCTTCAGTCCTTCGGTCTCAAAAATTCAAAATGATAGTCTTTTTTTTTTAGTTTTTAAGTCTCAGAAAGTTTTCGCATTTCCAATAAAAATAAACTTCAAAATTATTATATTTTCAAATTTTAAAATATAACTTTAAAATATTTAAAAGGTAAAAAAAGACTATCATTTTAAGACGCAAAGAGTAATTATTGCTCTATCCACTAGATCGTATTTTTATATATATAAATGGATAACAACCTTGGTTACAAAAGTGCTATTAATGGACATTACGCGGCTAAGTAGGACTAAAGTTATGATTTTGTACTACTACATTTTATGTATGTGTGCTCGAGTGGTGACGATGTGGTTGAGATCTTGAGTCTAGAATTTTCTTGTATCTATTTTTCAAATTTGGTGATGATTAGAGAGGTGAGGTTGGACCAATCTCATGTTCTAAGGTGTCTAAATACTTATCTCTTTATTAAGCAATGATGAGACTTTAGAGTAAGGATTGAGCAATTTCAATGGCATTTTATGGTGTGACTTGTCAAACTTTCATTGATGCATTTTGTTAAATGGATGTAGACTTTTTATAGTCAAGAAAGATAAACTTTGACCAAACATTGGTGTCAATTTATTGATCACAATGAAATTATAAAAATTATTATTAATATATCACTTAATGATTTATCAATTACAAATTTTAGAATTTCCCTAGAATGATTAGATTGTCACCAATGGTTGGTCAAAGTTTATTTTTGTTGACCATAGAAAGTCAAAATGAGACTATCTTTCGAGGACAGAGTGAGTATAAGTTAGGAAAATGGATTCAAAACCGAGGAGGGATGTCAAAACGGAGAGACATCAATGAACGGTATATGTTAGGGGGAGAGGTGACAACTCATAGTTGGCCAACAAGGAGAAAGAGTCACAAAGGCCCTAACAGAGAGCGAGAAAAGACCACAAGAAGAAATTGCAAGAAGCAGGGTGTCCGAGTTTCATGGGGAGCATTGCAAGGGGAGTGGATCTAGGAAGGAGAAGGCAAAGTTGGACTTGCAGAGAGAAATCAAGGTAGAAGTTGATTTGGGTAGGCAAGAAGAATCTAACACGGAGAGGTTGAAGCGTCGCTGTGTTTCAACTCGCGTTACTACATGAGTGTGGTGGCTCATGATGGGGCAGAGTGTGACGGCCCCCACTCCCAATAAAAAAAAATGTTATATATTTTAATTGTTACAAGAGAGCATACATTTTTGTTTGCCACAGTGGTTGAGCGAGTATTCAAATACTTGAAAGTTTCGTGTTCGATACCCACCCACTGCCCTCTTTTTTATTTTTCCTCATTATTCATGGAAACCCACAAGGGCAATGCTAGGCTTACAAAAGAAGTTTACTAGGCTTACAAAAGAAGTTTACAAAATAAAGGATACAAGATGTGGTGACGATATTTTATTGGCCACATTGATCGTGGACCCGGCACACTTATATTAAAAACACCAATACAATTATGACACCTCATTTTGTAAGTCACATTTTGTAGCCATTTTTTGTAACTTTATTATTTCTCAACCCACAAAAACTGCTTTTATTAGTAAAAACCCACTACAAACTGGTTTTATCTCTTAATAATGTAGAGTTTAAAAGAAAAAAATATACAGTTTATTATATTAATATATATATATATATATATATACATATATATATATATACATTATAAATGTGCCCAAAAATCTGCTGTTACCTTTTCTTTTCAATGATGTTGGATTTTTTCTAATGGAATTTGTTGCTGCTCTATCAGTAAAAGCATGCTAGCACATACTCCTCCGTCCCATTTATATTATCCGCGTTTGACATTTTTCATCAACACAAGTAGATTTTGACTAAACACTATAGTCAATCTAATCATTTGGTGAGATTTTAATAATTGTTAATGATAAAACACTAAATAATATGCAAAAATTACCTTTATTTTTTGCATATTTATATCATTTTTATTATATAATTAACATTATAAATAATAATAATAAAAATGTCGCAGTCGACGCAGTGTGAAATTTTTTTGGCCTCCACGGACCACAATTCCTGGATCCGCCACTGCGTGACGGCTCATTATCATCAAGGAGGAGCTTGGTGTTACATGGTGGTTAAAATATTTTGTGGATCATTCTCTAATGGGAGTTTGATGGAGTTTTTTACATTGGTGGTTTGCGTCTGGTAGATTGTTGGGAATGGAGTCAAAACCGAAGAGGGTCAAAACCGCGAAGGAGCGAGGAGTCAAAATTGGAACGGAGGTGAAGATCCGGCCGGACCCGTATAAGGACCCGACCGACCTCAGAATTGGAAGCTAGTGCGGATTTTGTTTTGCGTGGGAGTTGGGCCAAGGACTCTTTGGTAATGGAGTTGACTTAAGAATCCTAATATTAATTAGGTAGATTCCTTGCCGACGTGACTATGAGTAAAAGGAATTAGTTTACTTTTATTGTTATACTCCTTCCATCTCTCTGGTAATTTTAGGTAATTAAGTTTTGATCAGGATTAAGCTTGTATTCCTATAAATATATTGTGACTAGTGTTAGGAGAAAGTTAGGATATCGAGAGAAAGCCACAAAATAGTGTCAAGGAGGGGGCAGTGGGCCTAGAAGAGCAATGGGGGGTGCGATCCTACAACCCAGCCATGACCGTGTTATCTGTGTTCTTGGGAGAGGTGAGATAATAATATATACTCCCTCCGTCCCATAACAATGTGCACAAATTGCCATTTTGGTTGTACCATTGATAAGTCACACTTTTCTAAAATGGCAAAGAATCTTTACTATTCATCTCACTCATCACTAGTACATATTGAACTAAAGAAACACACCTTACATAGCGCTTTTTATAAGCTCTATATAAGAGTTACACTACCATAGCGTCTACACCTATGTGAATTCAATAATCAAGCCGAGAGAAAAATAAAATAAAAAAGAAGTGGCTACTATAGCGCATATGAATCATGCTCTATTGTTGTAACTAGCTACAATAGCGCATAAAATAAGCTCTATTCGAGTAAACGATTCCCAAGGTTTTTGTTATTTTTTAAAAATAGCTAGTATAGCGCATTGAATAAGCGCTATTGTAGTAACCGTTTCCTAAGCTTTCTATTGTTATTTTTTTTTTAGGGCGAACTCCGTTATCATCCATTGTACTTTACATGATGTTTCATTTTTACCATTATACTTTTTTTCTTTCAAAAATACCATTGTAGTAACAAAAATGTATCATTTTAACCCCAAATCCGTGGCTAAATCCGTAACTAATCCGTGCCCCAATCAGTGATTTTAGGGTTAAAATGATACATTTACCAAAGTACAATGGTATTTTTGAAAAAAAAAAAGTATAATGGTAAAAGTGAAACACACCTGAAAGTACAATGGATGAAAACGGAGTTTACCCTTTTTTAAAAAAATAGTTACGATAGTGCATTTAAAATAAGCGCTATCATAGTAAAATTCCTAAGATTATTATCTTTGATTTGAGATTTGATTAACCTAAGTTTTTTTTACCCAAACTAAAAGTAGCCGGCCCTTCAATTCAATCATCCCCGACCTCAATTCGATCGACGACCAACAAACCTACGACCACCCTTCCCTCCCATGCCACGGCCACCATTTATTCAGTCTACGCCAGTTGCAACTTGCCTGCAACATTGCTTTGTTCAATCCCCGTCAAAACGCAACGAACGTCGCTTTGTTCAAACCCCCTCTCAATCGTTGCTTCGTTCTCGCCATTGCCCGCTTGCCATCGCCATACCCAGAGGACCAACTTCAACGTCGACTGCTCCTTGCCGCCAAGGTCGTGATTTGTGAAGACGGAAGGTAAATAGTTTGTCTCTCAACTCTCGGCTTTTTATGATTTCAAATTTAGGGCTTCAATCTCGGATTAGAAATTCAATCTTGAAGTCCTAAATTGAAATTTCTAATTGAAAGTATCTTTTATACTCCCTCTGTCCCATAACAATAAACATGTAGAAAGTATCTTTTATGCTCAAATACTATTATTATTATTTTTGTGTGTGAGAGAGATTGGCATTCTGTGCATGCAATCCTAGTTTTGTAAAACCCCTAGAGCTAGTCACAGGTTCTCATTGGTTGTACATCAAACTTTTAATTATTTGCTGGCATTTGTTTCAAATGAGGACACGAATAATTTTTGTGTTTTCGTTTCTAACCTTTGATATTTTTTCTATCTCATTATTATGAAGCAATTGGAGCCATCTTTCTGCTACAGATTCAGTTTGCACTTTACAAGTACACTTAACTTGAAAAATTATGATCTCTTCTTAGAAAATATGAAACATACTAAATTGTAGTAGCTAAATTTCTATCTCACGGATATGGACAGGTCCTCAATCAGGAATCGACGCCTTTACTATATAGCTTAGTGTTTGGGAAGGTGTGGTGAATGATGCCCACCTCTGTTGTTATTTTCAATGCAATATTGAAAATTGATCCGTCTAATTCAGTTCGGCCACTGCGTTTTACATTTTTGGTGATTTCGTGTTTTTGTCCATAACAAGCACGTTGTTGGGAGTGTCAGTGAGTCTCTCAAACAAATGCAAGTATGCGCAATTGCATACATGTTTGACAACTTTGTCTTTGTGATGCTTTGTTCTTGTAGCATAAAGAATGTAATATCTTAAGTTTTCTCCCCACAAGTTTTCGAACTTTTTATTAAACAACTTTGTCTTTGTGTCTCACTTTGTTTTCTTCTTTTTATGGTTGTCTGCCAGGTCGGACTGTTGTGTGCATACATCATTAGAAAACTGTACTTTAGCAGGTATTAGCAACTCATGATTTTTGAAATCTTAGTATGGGTATCTGTATCATGTATGTGTTTGTGTTGTCAATAAACGACTCAAATAAATCATATATATTTCGAGGCATCGCACTAATCGTTACAAGCATTCCACTGATCATGAAGTTGCTCTTATGATACTTATGGCTTATCTTTCATATATGATGGATGAAGTAAGTTCTCTATACTGCTTCGGTCCCATAATAAATTTTGCTTGGACTTGTGAACGTTTTTTAAGAGATGTGCTTAACTTGCTTGTGTATAGCTTGTACTGTGGTAAAATTGTACTAAGACTGTTTCTTTACTTGGAAACGCAACATTTATTTTGGGACGGACCGAAAAGGAAAGTGCAACATTTATTATGGGACGGAAGTTGTGGATGATGTTATTTGAACTCTTACTTTTTATGATTGTCTTCTAGGTGTTTAAATTAAGCGGAATTCTTACCGTATTCTTTTGTGGAATTGTGATGTCACACTACGCATGGTATAATGTGACTGCGGGTTCAAGAACACCATCAAAGTGAGTAAATGCATTAAGAATATTTTATTTCTAATGTTGCGACGTGTAGATGTCTTCAAATTCTCTTTCTATATATCTAGGAATAGTTTAGCTATATTTTCATTATTGCCAAAACATTTATCTTTATATATGTTGGTATGGATGCTTTCAACATGGAGAAGTGGACATCTGCAAGCAACAGGTCAGAGAATGAGATTTCCCTGTTTTGGTCATTATTGATGCATGGTGCAGTTCTTCATTTGTAATTTGCATTAAGGGGTGATATTTTCTGCAGTCTGGAAAAAACTGCGGGCGTGAGTACAATACTACTTTTCTTGGTTTTGATTGGGAGAGATTTGTCGATGTTCCCAATATCATTTTTATCCAACTTTAGCCGAACAAACCCGAATGAGAAAATCAACTTTAAGCAACAAGTAAGCTTATTTTTATCCTTTATTAAAGTTTCCCGTTTTTCTGAATTCTCAAATTTTTAATAACATCTCACAGGTTATTATTTGGTGGGCTGGTCTAATGAGAGGTGCAGTCTCTATGGCCCTGGCTTATAATAAGGTTAGTTTTAGAGGTTAGTCTTTTCAGATTGTTCTGTCCCCTTTTCTAAATAAACTTGCTTTAATTTTGCTGAGTAATTATGTTGGTAAATGGTTTTAACCTAGAATGATATTGTAGATTGAATATAGGGATATAGCACATTGGTTTGGTTTCATTATGATGAATTCTCTCTTAAAAAATTGTTTTCAATTTAGAATATATATGCAATTTGCTTAAAATCTAATAAAAAACAAGCAGATATATATTATAAACTAATACTCCCTCCATCTCAAGAAGAATGTCAACTTTGACATAAAATATTATCCCAAAATGAATGATTTTTTGTTATTGTGAAGATACTTAAAGCAATAAGAAGAAAGATTATTAAAGACTCGGGATGGTGATTGATCAAAAATGAAAGAAGAGACAATTCATGTGCAATTGATTGGATTAGAAGACTTCCTATCATTGATGAATCCTTGATCTCGAGTAAATCTCCCTAAACAATGGGTTGCCAATTCCACTAGTGACACGTCCAATTTTTCGTTGCTTTGCACATATACACTCTGCCCTAAAAAGTCATTTTGCATTGAGCATTCTAGAACTATATACATGCATCAGTATATAAAATCATTAACTGGATGCATGTGTGTTAGGATTTAGGTCTCAAACACAATTGCTTAATTGATAAAGATGAAAGCACAAAATAACAAAATAGCAAGAACGGAACAAAATTGAAAAATAGATGAACACAAGAGATTTAACGTGGTTCACCAACTTGGCTACATCCACAGGCGACGGAGAATCAATTCACTATAATCAAGAAGAGTACAAGGAGAATCAAGGTGAAAACCTTTCACACAATCTCACAATCTCTCACAATAGTGAATAACCTAGCTTTTTTATCAATCTCTCTCAAGGATCTATACAATGTCACTCTAAATAGGTCTGGAGGCTTGCCTATATTTATACATGAAATATAGACCCAACCCTAGAAGAAAAGGAAACCAAATCATAGCAAAAAATTGTTTCCTTTTTTGAATCAGGAATTCAGCCCCGACAGGACCGGGCGGCCGCTCACTTTCACCCAGGCGCCCGCTCACTTTCACCCAGGCGCCCGCCCACTCAAGCTGCGTTGATTCTGGTACGTTTTTGGCCAATCTGTGCGATCGCCCAACATCACATGGGCGGTCGCCCACTGCTACAGTCCTTCGTCTTCTTCTTCGTTTGCAAGACAGATCCAACCAAGTCCCAATTGAGAGTCACACTCAACAATTCTCCACCTTGACGATCAATTCCCGAAAAGCTAGTATATCAAGAGAACATCTCTATCTCCGCCGCCCCGCCCCTAAGGGCCTCAATGACTAATAACATCAACTAAGTCCAAGAACTTCTTGAACTTAGCAATCAACTTTGTCAACATGACAACCTTCATTATAGCCATAACATACCCAATAAAACCATCAATGTTCTTGCCATACACAATGCACACACAAGCATTTGAATACGAAACCCGTGACACATTATCTTTAGACTTGGGACTATCTAAAGAAGATAACCATTTCACCTGGTAAGCATCATTGATATCTATTGCAGCCACAAGAATGCCATCGACATAAACAAGATAACTCAATGTGCCATCACTACAAACCATCAAGTAAACACAACAATCATATCCCCTCCTAGCATAACCATGGGTAACAATAAAAGTGTCGAACCTTTTATAACACTGTCGAGTCAACTGCTCCAAATCATCCAAGGACCTCTCTAACAGGCAAACATGATCCTTACCCTCGACAACAAACCCTTCAGGCCTGCACATGTAGATCTCCACCTCAAGCACAAGATCTCTTATCGCCACAATGCTCAACAAGTTGTGAATAGGTAAGTGTCTAACAACTAGTGAAATAATATCGTTGTAGTCTACCCCAAACCTTGGAGTACCTTCTTTGAACTTGTAGATCCACTTGTGACTGACTAACACCTTCTTTGGTGGTGATCTAACAAATTCCCATGTCTGACTTTCAATAAGATATACCATCTCTTCTTTAACAATGACCGACCACATAGCAGATTTATCACACCATATATCTTCATTGAAAGAAATTAATTTATGCATACTTACTGTTTTCGTAGCGGACAATTCATAGGCCACCATCTCCTCCAAACCATATCGAACTCTACCAAAAACAATGGTAGTCTCCACTTGCTTGTTGGTCTCCTCCTCTTGAACTGGAGCATCAATTTGGAGTCGCTTCATCAGACACATCACTGACATCTAAGTCAAGTTCCACCACTTCTTTATCATCTCCGGCTAACTCCACTTGTTTATATATCCGTCCTGCAGGACACCCTTTTTCACGGAGAAGTAGAGCAACATCTCTACATGTTAGGAACTTAGATGCCACCGAATCCCATAACTGGAATCCTTTCACCCCAGTAGTATCACCCACAAAGGAATATCCTTTGGCCCTTGGCTCCAATTTGTTGTTCACACAAGTATAAATGGGACACCCACAAATATGCAATTTTGAGTATTCTCCTAGAGACCCTGACCACATCTCCACCAGAGCCTTCATCCCAGTATCAAAATTTAGAGAACGATTAGCCAAGTGAGCAGTCATCCTAATCGTCTCCACACAAAATTCTTTACCTAACAATTCTTGTGACAACAAATACCAAGGCTTTTCTATCATCCCATCAAGCCAATGTGACCCAATGTCATGTCCCATGATTGAGTAACCCCCGCCTCAATCGTTGACCCCGTTGCAATGGAAAAATCACCAACAACCGTAGACCCAAGAAGCTTGTACAATGTTCCCACCTTCTTTCCCTCAATACCACCAAGTCACCTTTATAGCCGATAGCTCACCATTCGCAATGGATAGGCTATACCCAAGGCTATCCAAAGTGCCTAGAGAAATCAGGTTCTTCTTCAGTTCAGGAACATACCTGACATTCTGCAATTTCCGCACTACTCCATCGAACATCTTGATGTGGCGGATTTTGTATATGTTATTTCCCTTATTTTCCTACGTATTTTCGTTCATTTTAATGTACATAGACTAGATTTGATGTATTTGGTGCATTATTTATCATTTGGGATTTATTGTAATCCAGAGTAGAATAGTTGTTTTAATAATTTATTTTTCCGGATGTATTTTTGGTGAGCTTCAAAGTCATGTCTCGAGGTCAAGAATAGTCAAAGTCAAGGCAAAGTCAAAATCAACCGGAGCGGAGAAGTATATGACCAAGCTGCAATTTTTGGAAGTTGAGGGACTAGTCTGCAATTCCCGAAAATTGGTGGACTAAAGTGAAAACATGAAGGGACTGAATTGCATGATGGTGAAAGTCGGATTCATATTCCGTACAGTGCAGCGGCGGCTGAGTTTGGTTGGGAATTATTTTTCTTTTTATATTTTATTAGTATTGTTTTTTTTTCTATTTTATTATCCTTAGTTATTTTAATTAGGGGAGAATCACATTAGATTAGGTCATTCTATTATTTTGACGAGAGGAAGACAGTACGTTTTTCTCTTCTTTTCTCTTTGTTTTGAGCTTTAATGGAGAACTAAACTCCATAGCTTTGGGTTGTAAACTTGAACCTATTTTAGTTCAATCGAGGTAATTTTCTTATTCTCTTGTTCTTTCTATTCATAATTTTGCTTGTTCCTATTTTAGATTTGTATCTAGGGTTTGTGGATTTGCCAATCCATTAGTTCTATTTATGAATCTATGCTATAATTCTCTGTTCTATGCCAGAATTAGGGTTTTCACCGTAGCATCTTCATGAATTGTGTATGTGCCATAGCAATTCGGGAAGTAGG